>OX465246.1:15537640-15695696 GCA_949987775.1 Aproaerema taeniolella
AAGTTAAAATGTTTTCGTCTTTTACCTAGTCTGGCGCTACGCAATGTACCGCGAAACGGCGCCTCACCGCGCTATCAGAATGCGATGTGCTTAGCTGGTTTTCATGTTCAACGCTGTTGTTGCAAAATACTGTATTCCAATAAATAATATAATTTTTATTTATTGGAATACAGTATTTTACAACAAACATAAAAAAATGTTTATGTTTCTTGATAAAAATTATACTGAATAATCTTTCAGAATGATTGTCTCAATTTAGGGTGTCAGTTTTTGCTAATCTTTCAAACCCCATGGTTTAAAATCCATGCTGTTATTTTCATAAGTTTTAAAATATAAAATGGAGTAAGCACTTGCGAGTCCATCACCACAGCTGGGCCACAATCGAAATTTTAATGTTTGACTATGCCAAGAATTTCTCAAAATTTGTCGTATACGATTGGCAAAGAAAACAGAATTTCTCGGGGCCGCGTTTTAAAGTTATCGGGGGTTGTTTGGGGCCCAGCTGCAGTGACGTCACTACAGCTGAGCCACACCTGTATCTCGAAGATGGAACCATGTAGCGCAGATCTGACTACGTAGAAAATTTCTCGTGAATTTCTCGAGACAAACGCCAAAATAAGAAAACTATCAGGTCTCGCGTTCAAAAGATATAAGACATTCGTTGGGGCCCAGCTGCAGTGACGCGTCACTACAGCTGAGCCACCTGGATCTCGAAAACGGGATGACGTAGGGGAAATCTGCTTGCGTAGATAATTTCTCGAGAATTTCTCGAGTATAATCATCGAAAAATCTGAGTTCCTCGGTGTCCCGTTCTAGAGGAAAAAGACTTTATTTAATTTTCATAGAAAGGTACAGTCGCGATCAAAAGTGAAATGAAGATTTAATTCCAGTAATATGATAATAAATAAATACACTAAAGCAAACAGAGCCGTCTGTCATAGTTTACAACAAGTCTTCTTCCTTTAGTATTGCGTAGGTATAATAAATACAATCAATGGTGAGATCTAAACTATAATAATTTTATTCAATATTGTAAGCCCAAATGTTACTGTTCCCATAAGGGTATTTAATGTCAGTTATGATAGTCATTCCGAGAATAGCATATCCCGGAATGACTGGTTTATCCTGGGTTTGACCAAAAAATTTCTACCTAACTTTTCAGTCAAACGTCGAAAGTAAAATAATCTGTTTCGGGCTTTGCCTAGTCGATCCTAGAAGCGACTTGCAGACTCGGTCAAACGTCGATCTGTACTGTACTAATAAGTAATATGTTTAATTATGTACAATTCTAAAATGTCATAATGCCTCACCATGTGAGAATAATATTGTCATAATTGTAATTATGACAATATTAAAACAATACACATTAAAAATAAAAAATGTCGTTTTATTATACAACTTTTTCATTTTAATTAAGACAATATTTATAAAATAAACATTGTTTTTTTAAATGATGTTTTATTAAATACAACTAATATAATATAACAAACAAAGTACACAATACATATTTGAAGTTTGACTGGTCAAACCCCGATTTCATGAAATTGAATTTCGATGTTTGCCTGACCAAATTAGTCTCTCCTAGGTTTACGTCTCTCCTAAATTCTTTAGTCTAAGCCGAAAAACATCATTTATTAGTCAGATCTGCAGCTGGAGCATGATCGCGACAAACTCAGGCGGCACGCCTCTCGGTGGACGGTGAAACTTCATTTTGAAAGGCTTGCTCGCCCTCTAAAATTATCAATGTTGACATTTTCATTTTTTTTTTCATTCATTTTTTAAAATAAAATCATAAAAACTTTCATTTTTTATGATTTTATTTTAATCTATGGTTTAATGTAATTTTTGTACTTCACTCATGAAAGTCGTACCTACCATATTTCATAAAGAACTCATTAAAAAGTTTGAAAGTGAATCAAGTGGTCTAACATAAACCACTGAACTTTAACTTGACTAAAAGGACTAGTATCCATGCCATAAAAATAAAAAATAACTCGTACTTTGAAAGACAGTTGTACGCGAGTGTACATTTTACTTCGGGTAGTCTAAGAGCTCGATGTCAAAATATTGTACATATAATAGTGATCGAGTTAATCATTTAAGTAATATGAAAATGATACTAACATCATTAAAATGGTTGACTTTTCTCTCACTAAATACTGTAAAACTAGTAACGTTATACTCTGACCAAAGAAAATCACGCCAAATATTAAAAATAACAGTTCTGTGCGCACTTTGGGCATCTGGCTCCTAGACTATTCACGATAAAAAAGAATATTTTTTTTCTCTAGAACGGGACACCGAGAAAATCAGATTTTTCGATGATTATACTCGAGAAATTCTCGAGAAATTATCTACGCAAGCAGATTTCCCCTACGTCATCCCGTTTTCGAGATCCAGGTGGCTCAGCTGTAGTGACGCGTCACTGCAGCTGGGCCCCAACGAATGTCTTATATCTTTTGAACGCGAGACCGGATAGTTTTCTTATTTTGGCGTTTGTCTCGAGAAATTCACGAGAAATTTTCTACGTAGTCAGATCTCCGCTACATGGTTCCATCTTCGAGATACAGGTGTGGCTCAGCTGTAGTGACGTCACTGCAGCTGGGCCCCAAACAACCCCCGATAACTTTAAAACGCGGCCCCGAGAAATTCTGTTTTCTTTGCCAATCGTATACGACAAATTTTGAGAAATTCTTGGCATAGTCAAACATTAAAATTTCCATTGTGGCCCAGCTGTGGTGATGGACTCACAAAACATGACGTCAGACAACTTGAGAACAAATCTGATACTACCAATTACGGAGTGATTCGAGGGTGCCTCAGCCGTCCAATTCTATACTATAGTGTGGCGGCATAGAGCTCAGTAATCACCATTACGGAGCTCTACGTCAGCAGATGCCAACCTGGAGTTTTGTATTATGTAGTCGGTGTAGTGGAATGTGAGTTCTTTATGCTTAGTAATAGGAGCGTGATAGAGTGTAGGGGTTGAGGGTGAGGGTGGATCGATGGTGGAGAGGCAGTGTGTGTGAGAAGGGCGCCCTCTGGCGGGCGAGGGCGCGGGCCGGGCCGCCAGTACATGGCTAGCTGCCGCCGGGCCTGCGTGTCCCCACGGCCTACGCCACCTCTGGCCACCCTCCGACGGCTCCAAAGTGAAGTAAGTCGACCATGCTAACCATTTCGAAATCTCTCAGCTTGAATAAAACCAAAGCTTTCATTTTCGTAATTCATGAATGTTTACCCCAGCTAATTTTTTTATTTTTTTATTAATATACTAGGTATTCGTCTTTATTTTTAAATTGGGTCATTATGAATGAATCGTAATGAATAGGTACGATGATAAAAATTACTGTTTTTAATCAGGGCTATTTGTTATCAAAAAATAAATAAAACGCGTCTTTTATTTTGAACACTTATTCGCGATTTTGGTAGGAAACTTGAGCGTCTTCGGAGAACAAGCATTGTGTAATTAGGTACTTACCTATGATCTAAGTACGTGCATTTGTCTTAAATTTAAATATTTAACAAACAACATTGGGTTTTTTTCCGTTTCATATCACTTTAGGTGGCAAATTGTTTACAACTCAACCTTCCTAATCAACTATAGATACTAAGTATACTTACATAGATCGTTGCAGCAAGGGTTGACTATTAACTATTTACTAGTTTATACCCAAGGTATCAGATTTTTAACCCGTGATGATATGTTTTTAAAATGGAACTGTTAAATATGATTTGAAGAAAACTTTCACCAACAATGGGCTTGAGTAGCTTGAGCTTATAAGCTTACGGAAAAGCGTAGAGCCTTCAACACAACGTTGAGGCGGGCTCACGGAATCAGCGGATCCCGAGGGAAGGTCTAAGGCCCGTATTACAGAAGGAGACTCAGACTCTGATCTATACTTAAGTAGCAGTCGTCTTTGTCCTTTTGGTAGTGAGAGAAAGAGGCAACCAATACTTAAGTATAGATCAAGACTTGAGTCTCCTTCTGTAATACGGGCCTGAGTCGCGTTCTTTTAATCTTCTTCTTCTTATACAGGGTGATAAAAAACCTCCTAGCTATACTCAAAATCCTGAACCAGTATCACTAACTTACAGAACACTTTTGTTATTTTTTACTTTTTTTATTTTGGTTTTTTTTTCGGGAGGTATTTTTTTTCCTAAACGTAGACACCACTCGGGTGCACCCCTCGAGCGCTACCCGCACCCCTCGCGTGCCTGGGGTGTAGGAGTAATGTCTACGTTTAGGCAAAAAATGAACTATGTATTCCCATTGAAAAAATATTTAACAAAAAAAAATAATGTTCAGGATTTTGAGTATAGCTAAGAGGGTTTTTTATCACCTTGTATATAAAATTGGAGGTCCTGATTCACCGACTCATCAACGCCCAGCCCAAACCCTTAGACCTAGAAAGGTGAAATTAGACAAAGGTGTCTTTTATGACTTAGACAAGCACTAAGAAATAATTTTTCGAAATTCATCCCCTAAGGGAGTGAAATGGGGGTTCAAACTTTGTATGGAGAAAGGAGAAAACAATTTTTTTGACCATTTTGACCCGAAACTTCGTTACCTTGAAGCAAAAAAATGGACAAATGTTTCGCGATTTTTCAAAAATCATCCCCTAAGAATGAAATGGGTGAATAAAAGGAGTACTTTGCGCGAGCGAAGCTAAGGGAAAAAGCTAGTACGGACCTAAATAAGATGCGCGCGGTGCATCTTTGTTTTTCCGTTTTCTTTGAAAACTATTATTTTATTGTAAACGTATTATTCGCGGTACCTACCTATACCTTCGAATTTTAAAACTACGGGATATCAACCCTCGTAGCGTCATCGTAGCATCTTAGCCCTACAAGGCCATTAAATACAAAAAAGCGAAAATATTTTTTTAAACCTATTGATATTTAGTTCCAATAAACTTTTTTATTGAGACCCTTGCATAAAATTGAGATATTTACAGAAAATGAGTTTATTATATTACAAGAAAGGCTGTTCTAATTTAAAATACTTCCTTCGTGTTCATGTGTAGGTACCTTAGTGTTGGCCTTTGAGTGTACGGTGTTTTTTTTAATGTTCGGCCACTAGGTACTTGGCATGCAAAATATTTTAATGGGCCTAATATTTTTAAATCTATTCGTCGGGACTCGTTCACTTATCAATAGCTCAGTATAATTATGCATTCCTTCAAGAAAAAAATACTTAGTATTTTTAGATGTACTTACTCTGACAACCCTGATGTAATTTTTTTTTGCTAAGCAAGGCCTCCCCTCGTTTTGTCCATTTTTCCTCCAGGCGTCATCAAGCGTCTAACTCATCCTTCCACCGTTTTCTTTTTCGACCCCTGCCCTGACGCCCTTCGGGTATCCACTACGCCCGTCGGTCTGGATCATATAGACAGAAAAAATAATCTGGATGCATTCTACTCACGTCACGTGATGTAATTTAAAAGTTTTTATTACAACTAAGTACGAAAGTAGGTACCTACTTGAAATCAAAAATAATTGTAAATTATTACTCATATAGGTATTCTTTAACAGCCTAGCCTGCTCTAGACTTAAAATTACTTACAGTTAAGCTATAATAAAACAGGAAGTAAATTACGACGCAATTGCAATAATATACACAAGTAGACGATAGGTATACACGTATACACATATAAAGTAAGATTAAAGTGCATTGCCACTATGTCTGCCTATACTAATCTCTATCGCAAGAATATTCATTCGGTTTAATAAGATTGCTACAAAAGCAAGTACTTACTTACCTGATTTTGAAATATGAAATTGAAGCTATAAAATTCGACATTCATTGCTTATATTATAAGTGTTAAACGGCTAAATAAATAAACAAATATATTTAAAAAAACATCTCGATTAAATCAACTTTCAAACAAAAAGAATCGCATCGAAATCGGTCCATATTAGGTTCCTTAACCCATTCACTGCCGGCAACGCACCGTATTATGCGGTTTTTTCATCAACGCACCTTATGCATTTCTGACTAGTTTTACTTACTGGCGATTTTTGAAGTAACTAATCGTGGTTACCTATTGTTTTTTTTTCTTTTGGCAACACAAGTAGACACTTTTTCCTTACAGAAACACTTATCCATTTGACACTACATTCACTGTCAGCCAGCAAATGACATGAAATTCTAGTTAGATTTTCGGGGTTTTCTTTCATTAAAATTTCTTGTTTTTTTGCACATTTTACCAGTATGTATACATATATCTATTAAAGATAAGTCAAAGTTCACGAATATATATAATTTAATTTATAGTACTAGCGTTTTCTAAAAAAAAAAAACAGTTCAAAGTCAACGACTAGGGTGCGTTTACCGATACAAAATCAGATGGATGATGTTATCCAAAACTTATCCAATACACAATCACAAATACTGTATTGACAAATAATTAACTCTACGCGTTTATTTCAGTAGTTCTAAGTAAAGAATTAACGTATATGTTTTTCAAATGTATAATTAAAATTATTTTTGCTACCTATGTTTTTTTTTCTAGTACTTTTATTAAATGCTCATTGATTCGAGACATTTTTTAAATAAAGTTAAGTTCTGAGAAAATATTTAAAGTAGAAGTAAATAAATATATTTTTGCAGTGTTCCTCTTTAATGTCTGAATAAGGAATAAAATGTAAATTAAAAAAAAAAACGCATAATGTCATCCATCCAACGAACGCAAACGGTGCGTTCTCGGACTATGTCAAGAACATTTGTTTGCTGTGTGCCAGCACCGAATACCGTGCGTTGTATGCATAATACAAGAATTTAGAAGCTTTTTCTTTAAAATATCAAAAAATATTCATATTTTCCATATATCGAATCCATTTATCAAAAAAAAACAAGTGGCAGCTGGGTAAGTTTTCAAAATCTTAGTGGCATTGTAAGGGTTAAGGTAAGTTGTGAAGTTTCATGGGGACATTCATCTTATTGATAATTTAAAGTCGGAGTGACTTATGTTTTACTTACATGGTTTTAATAAATTGACGTACAACCTTCATTATATTAGATCAATGACTAATATAAACAAATACTACATACTCAAAGTATTAGATCCGGGTTTGTTCTGTCAAACAAGAAAATAATCGCGGAGTGAGCCGTCTATTTTCCGTACAATTACAAAAATGTCTACTGTCTTCAAATAAAATTACGTAATTTTCTGTCTCAGGTCATCAACTGAAAATAAATTGAATTTCTGCCGCAATATACCTGAGTGACTTTAACGCAAACATTTTCTTTTATGGAGGCTTAACGACTTTCAAGCAATGGCACAAACGAGCGACACTTTGTGTACCTATACGTAATCAATATTGTTAAGGTCGGCGCTTAGTCGCTTATGTTTGAAACTCACAATTTATTATAGCTTTTGAACTTTACTGTCAAAGAGGCTCAGAAAATTGTTAAAAGTCGAGCGAACTTTTTTAAAATATCCTTCAATATGCGTGTGTCGTTATGTATTACACTTACAAAAACAGTCGTTAAAACCAAGTCAGAGGCCATTGTGCGGTTTGAAAACTTCACCAAGTTCGCCACATACTACTTACCTACACGATAAGAAGAAGAAAATCATTACAATTTTGAGTTAAATCTCAAAGATGCGACATTCCATATTATTTATACTCTTAATAAAAAATTGTAACATCAAGCCTTTTTACAAATTAAATATGTTTTTATAGTGCTATAAAAACAGCGTGATACTTATCGAACGAATTTTTAAACCCAAACCGTACCATCCAAAGAAATACAGTTACCTAATGCGTGAGGTCTATAGGTATTATTTACCCCGTCTTAATGTAACATTAGCATTTATGACCTACTGAGTAAACAGAATATATCTAGTGTAGGTTGACACACTTCAACGAAGGACCAGCCTGGCATAATAAGGGGAAAGTGAAAGAATACAGAAAATATAATAGTGAAGACTTAGTTTGAATCTAGATCTGCCCAGTTTTATAACATGCCACACGCGCGTGCCACACGTCTGAGTACACGTCTAAAAGTTTTAGTGAGAGCCTAAGCATAGTCTATGTACCTTACTTTAGTACATATAGGTTATTCGTAGTACATTAGTTACTCTGTGATATTAAGCAATGGTAAAATCGTCCACCAACCCACAATCGGCCAGCAGCGTGATGGACTATGGCCTAAATCCCTTTCAGTTTCGAAAGAAGGACCGTGCCCTTCGGTGGGGACGTATAAAATAATGCACGTTTCTCTGTGAATCTTTCCTGAAGTAAAGGTATTTATTTCTTTGTATCGCACCTTTGTTTAGTAAGGCTGCTGGAAAGAGATAGGTAATTATACCGAAAGATATGGGATTATTTACGGCAGGAACTAAAAAAAAAAACGTTCAACGTTCAGCAGCTCTGATAAGAAGACTAGGCTCGCAGGACACAAAACCCAAGAAATACTTAGGTAACAAATCCAAATTAATTTTTTTGTCAAGCAATGACATATTTTATTATAGTGTCCATACTATATTTGTTTTAAACTGCGTCGCAATCTAAATTATGTGGTCACCAAACATTTTCATACATAGAGATAGAATAAAAGGATACATATATCGGCGAGACGGGGCGGCGACAGGGATCCGACAATATCGGTCACTTCACTGAAAATGGTACTTACCTACATCCATTTCAATACCTAAGTACAGTATCTCTATCACATAGATATCATTATCTAAGCAATACATTCTTGAGATTAAATTAAGTACATTTTTATACCATTCAAATAAAAGAGTACCGTGATGATCGTCGTTGTTTGCAGTTTGCAATGATAAACTCTCAACTAATAGGTATCTTTTTATCATAAACGTACCTACCTGCCCCGTTTTCTATTATAAACGTACCAACCAAACTTAAGCTATTTGAGGAGTGTCTTTCTAAAAGACATAGACATAGACTTAAAGGGGTTAAAGGGGATATTTACATTTGTAGGGTGAACGTACCTAATACCAGCCCCGTACCTAATACCAGCCCCTTCACTTATTTGTTTGATAATAAGATTACCTTTCATTATTACGTACTCCTATTGCCATTAAAAAAAATATATATTCGGTAGAAATTTTAAAACCAAATTTGGCAACACTAGCATAATCATGTGAGTGTCAGTTTCAAATCGAATCTGGCTCGGTGTGGATATCCGCCATTTTGCTATTTTACCGACAATTTTACCGGTAGCTAAAAATAGTTATATTTTAAATATTTCTTGCTTTGCATGTCATGATTTGTTAGATTACGGGTTAATATATTGTAATGCATGGATTTCTGAGTAAATATACAAGTTTTGCCCGTGATTCTAGTAGAAATTGACAGGGCTGCAATTAGAAACACGAAATGTATGGAGCATCAAATACCAGCCCTGGGGGCTGGTACTAGGTACTCCATACATTCGATTGAGTACCTAATTACAGCCGTGTCTTAATAATTAGGGATGTCACAAACGTTTTCGAAGGTTAAGTTTGGATCTCAGTGGAGTTGATTTTAGAAGAAATAAAGTGTAGGTAGTTCTAATGGAGATCGCCATTTTCCTAATTTATGGAATAAGCACAGTACTTAAGTAAATAGCGACAATTGTACCCGATTACCTCATTATTTACTCAACTCGCATGATATTGTACCCCATATTACCTAACTAGCTTTCCGCCCGCGGTTTCTCCCGCGTTAAATGAGTTTGCCCGTGGTAATGAAGTATCCCGCGTTAAATGTCATATCCAGGATCTAACCTAGACGTGCTAAGTTTCTTCCTTGTCGGTGTTCATATGTGTTTTTTTTTTCGAATTTTTAATTTGATTATCAATACCATTTATGCAGCTTCGAGGCTATACAATTCAGTGATTTTATTAGCTTTGAAGCTTTAGAATGTAACATTTTATTTGTTTTTTAATTTTTAAAATGATCAGTATTAAGTCAAATTATGTGCAACAATTATGTAAAACTGTTTTGTTGGATTTTTGTAATATTATGATTATTACAACCTTCTATCCAGCATTCAACAATTTTGTTTTATTTAACACATATATTATATATGTCGGAGTTTGCTTACATAAACAGCGAGGAATCCCTCTTATAAAAACAGTAATTCTTATGATAAAGCATCAGAAGTGGTTTTCTCTTTATTGATCATCTTTGTGGGCGTATACGTGGGTTACAGGCATAACGAAAACACTAGAATACACATAGCCTTTATGTCTTTTACATGTCACACAATATAGATCACATAGGTCGAACGTCTGTAGTTATAGCACAGCCTAGATTTAACTACTTAGCTTCACTATCGCCCCATCAATCACTCTGAGTTAACTAAACGTTAATTATTACAAGCACTAGGTAATCTAACGAAACACATCAGGACAGTTCCTGGTACAAGCTGCCCGCGCGCCGGTTAGAGGAAGACTGTATGGCCTCCCCTCAATCCCGACCACGTGCAATGCACACAGACTCTGTCAAGTGAGCTGACGTCACTTGTATTTCGTTGACACCCAAATTTCTTGAAGTCTTGAATTCTTGACCACTCCGAAACGGCCATCCTGCGCGACACACGTCCCTGTGTGTAATTCTGAAACAAACTTCATCACAAAGCTCGGTCATTCCTGACCTTACACCCTGACCCTGAGACCAGAGTGTGGTCCTGATCCATAATCTCAACTTTGAACTCAGCATTAAAAACATTGTTACTTTCTATTAACTGATCTCATTAAAACTGTTTCCAAGGAACTACGAAGCTCAGAGATTCAGAGTATTACTAACTTCCATGACCATGATCTCAGATCAACATTATTCATATCTTAACATAATCTCCAATTCTTAATCATTTTCATTAAATTAAAACTGAAAATATCAATCATCAAATCAGAAACCAGAGCCATGCACCACCGATGCAAATTTTACGTAGCAAACTATCG
Source organism: Aproaerema taeniolella (assembly GCA_949987775.1). NCBI lineage: Eukaryota > Metazoa > Arthropoda > Insecta > Lepidoptera > Gelechiidae > Aproaerema > Aproaerema taeniolella. The sequence continues at coordinate 15,548,557 of OX465246.1, forward strand.
TTCTTTAACTAACGAGTAACTACTCTAACGCCACGGCCCACCAGCCGAACAACAACCATCACACACAACCAATAGAGCATTCCAAATGAATCTCCCGTTGCATCTCCCACCGACGCAACACACTACGGTCCTCAAGACCACGACCTCCGCCAGAGATACTCGCACACCGCACACCCACGGACTACTTGAGTTTCCTCAAGAGACACCGATTTCCACCGGGCTACGACTACGCAGTAACTACTGGTACGGTCGACTTTACTACGGCCGAAAGATAGTTACCTCGTTTTTAACACAAACATTTACTCCTTATCACTACCATCATCGTCTGGTACATGACTATCTGGCATCTTACGCAAACGATCATGTGCGTACTTGCAAGTACGCTTGCTATTTAAGGCTTTTAACATGTAACTTCAAAACAAATCCCAAATAAAGCCATTGAATTTAGCCTCATTCCTTCTTGGGCCTACTTATCACAATTTCTTTGTTTTATTTAAACTAGTAAATTTTAAACACTCTTCCCAGATCTCAATGAATTCACATTAGCGAAATTATCATTTTTTTTTTTACGAATTCTTCAGATAGAAATTAACTTCAAACTAGTCAACTATTTTAAGTTCACCTTAATTCAAACTAATCTGCATGCTGCGGTAGGCAATTCAAATTGTAAACATATCTACCATAAAAACAAAAACACAGTTCGACAGGTTAATTAGTCAAAACCCTTTTTTATGAAAACACCCTGTTGACAACTGAAGTGTTTCCGTTTGTTGAGCCAAACACTTGGCTCCCACGGTTTCGAAATGCATTCCTAGAAGTTAAGGAACAATACTTTTTTTTAAATTGACATCACGCTAAATAACTTGTGAGATAGGCAGTGATAACAACCTCACGGACATTCATGTTTTATTTAACGGAATCTTTATAAGATCTCTTTTACCACCTTAAATGAATCAAACAATAGCATTTCAATCGCTACCTATTACCACTATAATTTCCGTTTTTTTTTATAACATCGACAAGAAAACTGCGGTTCTGATTTGTACTTGAAAAATCTTGTAACGTAAAATAATAAGACCACCTCTAAGGCACTCACATGCGTGTCCCTTGAGTTGAGTGTCCTCTAGGACACTTCAACACCGACTTTAATACACTCTGATTTAGATCGAAAAACTGGCTTCTCATTCAAACGTTCCTCCGCATAATTTCACTAAGTCGGTAAGGTCGTCTTTGAACTGTTTTATTTGGGTCCACTAGTCGGATTTGAAGCTCACCTGTATTAACTCTAGTTTTAGGCATTTCTTTAGTAAAATATTCTGAAAAATTTCTCAGTACTGAAATAAGATCACACTTATCAACTGGTATGTTTGTGTCTATTTCTTGAAAGTCAACTGAGGTCTCTTTGTTTAAAGAGACACTGTTCACATGTAAACAATTCCTTGTAACCGAAAACCGAGAAGCCGGCATATTTATAACAAAGCCCTGACTCAAAATCTCTCGGCCTATCATTATGTCACTACTCACATAAACATTCGGCAAGACGTGAAATAAAATCTCTATAGTGTAAGTACATAACTTAAGAGAACAAAGGATTTGTTCCGTATTGAATGTTGCTCCTTGGCTGACACCCATTAATTTTATAGTATTAGGTATTCTCTTACCAGAAAACTTTGAGGCCACACTTTCTTTTACTAGCGAACATTCATCACCTTAATGGAAAACTCTGATCTTTATGTCACCAATGCTAACGAGTTGATCCTCCAACCTGCCGTTACATTAACCTTCTAATCGCTGTGTTACCGCCACCACGATGACTGGATCTGTGTCCGGTTCTTATTACACTTTCGTAGGCACGAAGTCTTCCTTTGAATCTTTGACCGTTTTGCTGCATCAATGTGCTTTTATGTCTTCACATTTTCCTATTTTTCGCGATGTTAATATTTTTCTTGCTTTAGTCCTTCCGTTCACCAATGAAACATTTCACTTTATTACAAACTTTTGTAAAGACAAGGTTCACACACATTAAGTTCTGTTTCTTATCTTCATTTTTTTTAACTTTTCAAATTTTCATAAGACACTTATTACTGTCTTTTATTCAGTTTCGTTTGCCTGGTCGAATCCCACTTCTGATGTCGGAGTTTGCTTACATAAACAGCGAGGAATCCCTCTTATAAAAACAGTAATTCTTATGATAAAGCATCAGAAGTGGTTTTCTCTTTATTGATCATCTTTGTGGGCGTATACGTGGGTTACAGGCATAACGAAAACACTAGAATACACATAGCCTTTATGTCTTTTACATGTCACACAATATAGATCACATAGGTCGAACGTCTGTAGTTATAGCACAGCCTAGATTTAACTACTTAGCTTCACTATCGCCCCATCAATCACTCTGAGTTAACTAAACGTTAATTATTACAAGCACTAGGTAATCTAACGAAACACATCAGGACAGTTCCTGGTACAAGCTGCCCGCGCGCCGGTTAGAGGAAGACTGTATGGCCTCCCCTCAATCCCGACCACGTGCAATGCACACAGACTCTGTCAAGTGAGCTGACGTCACTTGTATTTCGTTGACACCCAAATTTCTTGAAGTCTTGAATTCTTGACCACTCCGAAATATATATATATATAAAAAACAGAATATATATAAATATATACCTTTTTTTATAAATAAATAAATTATTAATTATTATTTGTAAAAAAGACGCCACCTTTCGAAAAATTAAATATAAGCCGCAGTTCAGGCCCCCTAACCAAATTTACTTTTAAATTATGTTAAGTTTTGTTTTTGTTAACTTTTCTAATTTTTATTTGTTATTGATTTTTTGGGTAATTGGTAAATAAAAGACTGATTTTGTTACGCTTACGCATTTATTCATTCATATTCAGAATGCAGCTCAAAGACTTTTAAGACATGACCCTATGCTAGGCTGCTATTCGGTACACAAAAGGCTGGTACTAGATACAGCGTGGCTGGAACTAGATACACAGGGTATTTTTCTGTTTGACATTATTTTTAAAAAAATCTACGCAACTTACGATTAATTACCCTAATAAATATAATTCTCCATTAAATAACCTATCATTTAAAATATATAACAGTAGTTTTGAGCTACAAGTTTATGCAGGATGATTTTTTAAACATCAAAATTGCACCAAAGGGCTGGCAATAGGGGCGTTCACCCTATTCGTTTTTTAACTAAGTAAGTATGCAGTCTTGTTTTTAGTGCTAAAATACACAATTTTGTCACTCGGATCTTAATCAAAACGGGATAGTCTCCGAGTAAAGTAATTTCAAAACTGGGAGTCCATTTCAAAAGGGGATATTTTACCTATAAAATAAGTAGGTAGTTTGTAAATTTCACCATTTTGAGTTTCCCATTTTGTGAAAAATAAGAAACAATATAGGTAGATATCCCCTTTTGAAAAGACACTCCTCATTTTACGGCAATAATAGAACTGTCGGAACTGTAGGAAATTAGAGTTTAATGAAAATGTATTAATTAGCATCTAATGCGCAGTTTAATTAAAGTAACATACATATAAGACGTAGCCCTTATTAATCAAAGCCAATATAAACAATAAGCGGGTTTTTGCCCTCAAAGATAATTTATAAATTAACCCTCGGTTGGTCGCGTGGGGTCTTTAAAAGCCTAGATGTTTTTAATTTGCAAATTTCCTACTTTAAAAACTGGCATAGCAACCCGAAACGTTAGGTAGCTTCCTAAGTTTGACTATAGTTGGCGTAGATCGCTGCTAACTTCAGTGTGCGCGCCGACGCCGTGAGATATAGACGTATTTTTGGCGCGCGGGCTCTCAAAGACCCCACGCGACCAACTACGTAAGTATTATATTAGTTGAATTCTAATTTTTTATTATTTTGTAGTGCATGGTTTATTGTTTATTTTTATTTTGTTTAAGCTTATTTTGTGATTATAATGGATGCTAGACAAGAAGCTCGTATATTGAAATGGTTAGAATAGGAGGATGACAATGTTATTGGCGGTGAGGATGACGGAGATGAAAATAATGTATACCCGGACGAAATTAGTGAACACGATACAGATTTGGAGCAAGAATGTGAAGATGGCGATACAGAAACTTCAGCGCTAGACCGAAAACATGCTTCAGAAACGCCCATTGACCAACAAATGGATTTAGATGGTAGGGATAGTGACGATGATGAGCCATTGATAAACCTGTCATCACGAAACTTTTATGTCGTCAAAAAAAAAGATGGAAGGGGCCACCATAAAACAATTTGCAAATGGAGAAAGACACCTTACCCACAAGCCGTCAGAACAAGGAGACAAAACATAGTTAGGGAGCCACCAGGCCCACAGGGTGCTGCTCGGGAGGTGAGTGGACCCTTCGAATCTTGGTGTTTGTTTTGGGACGTTGAAGTGGTTTCGTACCCATGAAGAAGCGGTGTGTACACTGTCCCAGGAGAACAGACAGAAAATTTAAATCTTTCTGTCACTTTTGTAAGGGAAATATATGCCCACATCATTCTAAGTCAGTTTGTACTGACTGTCTTCAAATGGAAAATTAGTCCAATTTGAATTGTTTAGAGTTTATATTTTTTTTCAGTGGCTATGTCTAAATTTTATGTTACTTTCTTGAATGATCTCCTATAATACCAAAAATAAAAGATAGAGAAGATTAATGTTTAAGTTTGAATTTTTATTTGATTTTGTTTACTAGGATGTGTTGAAGACTGAAATTTAAGTTCCTATTTGGTAGTTTTAAGTTTTGAGGTATAACAAATAAATATTTCTTTACAAAAATTAGTTTTTTCATTTATCTAAAATAGGTGAATAATAATAGTATAAAATAAATTAAAAAATGATAAATATTGGGTGTTTTGTATGCTTTTGAAATTTGGGGTTTTTAAAAACCCCACGCGACCAACTACGTTATTTTCAATGCGCGACCAACCGAGGGTTAAGACTGATAAATTAAAAGAATGTGACAGTATTTATCAGTTGCTGCAACTTCTGTTTGTGTAAATGTATTTTTATATTTTCTGCGCAACAATCAAGCGAATACACTATGTCTGTGAAATTGGAGTTAGTATGTGTGGAGAGGGTGGGAAACGACGTAATGTAGCAGGGAGCGGGCCACGTCGCTCCCGGCTGGACCCGGCCCTCGCATCATTTGTTTTACCCGGCGTTTCCACAGGATTTCCTCTCTCCTTTTTTGTTTCATTTTCATTGTTCACGCCACGCTACGACACAGTAAAAAATACTTTATTATTACAGGTCCATGCTCGTTTTTGCTCTAATAAAATTAACAATTTGTTGAGGCCGGAATCGAAATAAACTTAAATCGTTTTTCAATGAGAATGTACGTGAACATCTGTGAACAAATTGGCAACCTTTTTATAATATTCTACGTTAAAAACCTATTAGTAACGTATAGTTTGCACAAAGTAGATAACTAGTGTCAAAAAAAAGGAATAAATTTATAAAGTTCCAATAGTTTCAGGATTGTATAGGGGTAAGTCCTCTGAAGAAGTCTTCTAACTACAATCTATCTGCCTACTAAATTCAGCTATGAGCCAAAAATTGAGAAAAGGATCTACTCGTATAATCGAGGCTTCATTAAGTGACATTTAGGGGAGCTACCCTATACATAATCCTGCAACTAAATAAAACGAAAATTTCATTCGTTTATTTAGATGATGTTTTGGTTTGTAAGTATTTTTTGTTTTCGTTTTTTTTTAAAAGCGCTGAATCATTTTTGATAAAATTAATATGGGACTATTTCAGGAGTATACTCTTTCGAACAAAAAAAGAATTTTGAAAATCGGCTGACAGTTGGTGGAGTTATCGCGTAACAAACATACATACAAAAAAAACATACAGTCGAATTGAGAACCTCCTTCTTTTTTGAAGTCGGTTGATAAAGGTACTTGCACATAACGTTATACGTCTACGATATTTCTAACCGAATAAGTTTCCAACGAGAAACACAAATATATTATTTGCTTATTTTACCAAGACAATATAAAATATCCTTGCTCTACATAGCCACATCTGCCCTATTTTCAGCGGAATAAAATTGGTAAAATAGAATAGCTCGAACAATATACGATTTACGAGGGATCCAAGTCACTGGAGACTGGGAGACTAAGTGTGTTGGTACAAAGGCTTTATAAACGGGGCAACAAAGAACACCCACCCCGCGACAGGCTCTGATAGAAGCAATAGAAGCTAACAGACGATGCCGAAAGGAGTGAACTTTCATTATACGTGAGATATAATGAAAGTTCACTCCTTTCAGTTCACGAGTCTTTTAAGGGATAATATTTTACAGCTTCTTAGTAGAACAGTAAGCATCTTAACTTTTGACTTTCATATTTTTCTTTGTCACTGTCTTTCTCGCAAATAAATTCAAACTAAGGATCCATAAAGTATATTATAAATAAAATATATTTTTTTTTACCAGCTCATATACGACCCCACCGAGGGGCACGGGTCTCCCTTCGAAATACGAAGGGGACTTAGGCCATAGTCCACCACGCTGGCCCAATGCGGGTTGGTGGACTAAAAATTATTATTATTAAAAAAATATTAATTGGTGTAAATAAAATATTACAGGATATTATTTTTCAAATTTTTGGTTCAATTTTCAACGATGTTACATCACAGTCGCTGTTTCCAGCGAGTCCTGCGACATGCACAAGCAGAAATTATTACATTTTATTATGTAACCACGGGAGCACATCAGGCTACACATGTTGACTTTGACGTCATCCTTATCTCGTTCGTAATAGCGCCCGCTTTCGTAGTGCAAATGGGTAACCTGATGTGTCTGTACATGTTTTTTGGATTATGGCCCAAGGGTGCATATATGAAGTAGTATGGATATTTGCGCAGAGATTTGAAATAATAATACGATGTATATTAACTAGCGGTTTCACTTTACACGGTATAAAATATTGACATTCTAGAAATGTTTACTAACACCTCACTGCAGTGTCTGTGGACAGAAGGCTCGTGCAAAAAGAAAACTTAGTACCTGATCGACATAATTTCCGTCTGCATTCCCTAAATTAAATTAAATGTTTTCCAGATGAAACCAAGTTTCGCTCGCTCTCTCATTCATTCGTTTCACTCTTAATTCAATAGAGCATTAGGAGACCTATTAAATAGGAGTTGCAGAAACGTCTCTTAAAGTTAATATTGCTTTAAATATGATACTGTCACTTTCCGACTTGTTAAAGAAGCTTTCATTTTAATGAACGTTTCTGCAACAGATTACATTCTTTTATCGATAAAAATTTTGAAAGATATAAAATGTGTGGGATTCACAAACCCATTACAATATAAAAGTCACGTTGGTTAGTCCATGTCAATCCCATTCACTTAAAAACTATCGATCTTAGAGTAATCGCTAACCGAATGCGACTTTGTCTACCCCTCAAGATCTTCTAGATTTAGCAGACCAGCATTAATTTTTATTAATGCTAGTCTGCCAAATCTAGATACATACTTAAAACAGATTGTTTTTGTCTCTCAAACATAGTAATACTTGAAGACTTAATAATAAGTATCCGTTGCGCAGGCATTGAATGAAATACCTATTTATGAACAAAAATTTACATTTTTACCAGCCCAAAGTAATGTTAATTAGGCAAAACGACAAACTTGATCATAGATGATATAATACTCTAACCTAGATGTGTCACTCTTGGGAGAAAGACATTTAATCTTTCCAACAGGAATTTCGTAACAAACTTATTACGTAAACGTTAAAGACATGAAACGTATTTCGCGGGTCTCCCCAGAGGAGGAACTTTCAGCTGTTTTGACGCGTAGGAAGATGATATATTGTCCGTCCTTTCCAACTGCGCCGAACACCGATCCAGCCTTGAACGGCAGTTCAGACCCATTTGGGAAACTTTGGGACTTCCACGTGTGCTCTCTCGATCAATTATGTACCTACTTACGAATATTTTTTAAGGGTACGACTTGGGGCAGTTTGTTTGACATAGCACCCAAGCTCTTCTTCTAATTTTGCTCTTGACTTGACCACAATATATCCCTTTAGAACCTTTCTACTGAAAGCTCACCCAGGAGATGCCTATTAGAACTTCAGAGATTCGTCATCCATTCTTCTGTTTTACATCGAAATATTATGTAGGATAGATACGAGTAGAGTCGTATATATGGTAGCATTGTGCATCGACAGAACGAGTGCATTCCACATATTTGCACAAACAACGAAGCACACACTGGGCACCTGAATCATTTTGATAAATGCATTTGTATTCTGTATTTACATAATCATTAAAACGTACAGATTTACAAATCATTTTATGTTTTACTACACTATGATACCTTGGCACGCCCATTTAGATTAACTGAAAGTTATACGTATATATTATTTAGTGTTCGATAGATTTATACTACTATATTATATACTAGCATCCCGCTCGGGACTTCGTAATAAATATGTCAAGTAAGGGGCTTTTCATTGATTTTCCACATTGGGGCTAATGAATGCACCGCGACACGTTTTTTGTTCGCTTTAATTTTTTTATAACACATTTGCTCGTCAAGGGTCTCTTATATCACCAATTCCATATATCGTATTGTATCTCATTACGCACTTATGAGGTAATGTAATGTAAAACGCACGTTTTTGCTCCGTCGAAAAACGAACGGTACTTTTTTAAATCTTAGCAAAGAGTTTTTATGTCAGAAAAGTGATCAACATTTTATGAATCAAATTAACTTTGGGAGATAAAATATAATAAATAAACATTTAATTCTTTAATTTAATTAATTTTAACAATAAATTACAGTCATTTATCTGTAACAAAAGCACAAAAATATTAATTTACTTTTATTAGTAATACTGGCTGTTTTTGTGCGTTTGCCTAAAAAAAAGCGCTAATGTGCGCGCATCGCTAATTTGTGAACAAGTAAAAATTATTCCGCGCGGTTCTTCTTTTCTTTGTATTGTTTTTATTTATTTCCTCGCAAATATGTTATAAAACGTCGTATGATATACCTACGTGCGCTTTGATAATTACAGCCGAGGCGAATCATAATGTACTATTACATACACTTGTACCTTTACTTTAAAAAAATATATCTTTATTCGTCTTAATGTTATGATTAAGAAATTCTGATAAATAATATTCATAATACACTGTAGTCATTAATAACTGTCCTGTTTAATACATTGTTTTTAAATGACTTTATTAGCTAATGTTATTTAAACAGACATTAATAGTTATGAAAATCTTTCCGTTATGAGAATCATCAATCTTTCATACCTACGTTACCTAAGTGCTTTATAGGTAAGTATAAACAATATTAAAATATTTTGAAAGCACGTTTATATAAAAAAAATCGAGTGGCGATTTTATACGAGTGGTAAAGGACATGCTACGAAGAATTCTTGGTAGAGCGTCGGTGGATTGGATTGAACTTTCAACTCTGCTGTGCGACTGTGAAACTGTTATCATATGTTGAGATAGGAGATGTTAGACCACTGACGCCTATGATGTTTCATCAGGGTTTACCTTCAAGTGACACTCAAGAATTAGACGAAATTGACGGGAAGAACATACAGATTCGTTACAAATATTTACAGCAGTTAAGAGAAAACTTCCGTAAAAGATTTAAAAGTGAATACCTCTCTTTACTTATAAGCAAAGGTAAGCAAGACAGGAAAGAACCGAAAGAAGGAGATTTGGTCCTCATAGAGACTGAACAGAGTAGATTACATTGGCCTTTAGGTATCGTTTCTGATGTCTACATAGGAAAAGAAAGACGGATTTACGAGGGTCGCAAAGGTTAAAACGTCTTTAGGAACAAAGGTAGGTGCTTATCAAAGACTATATCCTCTTAAACTCTCAACAGTAACCCAGGAGTGGCTGGAGAAAATTCCCACGACCAGCTCAGATATTGCACCCGTTCCGTTGGCAACTTCTAGATCGGGGCGTACAATAAAGCCACCAGCTAGGTTCATGGAATAAAATTTTATTAATATGTTTGAGTCTGCTCTCTGATAGATAACACTGAAATACATAGTCAAGGTAACCATATATTAATTTTTAGAAAATGTTAAATTAATGAAGATAAGTTGATCTCAGTAGTATAACGTAGTCATTATAATTACATAGAGTCGTGATAGTTAGACTTAGTTTTAGACGTAAGTTGTTAGATTGTCTTAAAACAAATTTTGGTGCGCCGGGAGAGTGTTACAGATTTATTAAGTAGTTTTTTGAGAGATGTATGTATGGCAACACTGTTTTTAAAAATAATAATGAAAGAATATCCAAATAATTTAACTGCGTTTTATTTTATCTGCAAATTAAAGAAAGTTGAAGAATATTTACTAAAGTGAGTAAAACCATTTAAATTATAAAGTACCTAGGCATTTCTCCGTGCTAATATTATTTTCGACGATTATTGGGCACGCTCAGTCCTTCGCCTTGACATTCAAGATGAACCAGAGTTCCTTTATGCCTACGACTTTACCGCATTCCTTTGCCCTTTTATACATATTACACATACGCGTCAAGTGGTTTAGTTATGTATACTTACAGATATATACAACTTTTTCTTGAACGCCTTTGTCGGATACTGGAATGTGATTCATAAGTAAGGCACGTTGAATTAAATATTTTATTACCTATAGTAAGAACATTGTCTTTACGAATATTATAGCCAGATGTATCTGTTCCATATTTGATGCCAAAAAATCGAATAATTCTACATTTGATAAAGACTTTTGATTTGTTTGTGTTTTATTATTTTACAACTAACCACATCTTTATTTTGAAATTCAAAAATCACGGAATTCGGAAGATTAACTAGTATTAAAATTCAAACAAATTTTAGTTTTCTCTTTACTGTCCTCTTTCATGGCTTGGGTTAGGTATTGGAATTTTGTTTCAACGTCCATGTGGCCATCTTCGTGTATTTTCTTGTACTGACCCCAAAAAGCCAACCACGTCTTCGGATTGTCATCAAATTTTCTTATTTCTAATTTGGGCAGTTTGAGGTCAGAATGTTTCTGTTCAGGGGTCGAAAAACCCCTAATTCATGTTACCCTAATTCACGATTTTAATACAAAAATGAAACCTCGATATCTCCTAAAATACTGAATATTTTGCATTTTTTTTAATACTCACCTTCAGTAACAGAAATTCTCTTCATTTGTAACACCTTCGCAACTTATGTGACGCAGTATTGGCTGAAGCAGAAGGTTTTGAACGTGATCCACCCATCCAAATGCTTCAGAATTTAATTCACGTTTTTCTCTCTGATGAGAGTTTCATAAGAAGATTTTTGCCGCTATATGCTGTCACATATTATATGTGATAGAGCCAGCGTCGTTAATTTTTATCTCGGGCTGCTGGTTAACCAGATATTCATTCTAGGATTAAGGGCCACAAATCCAAATTTACATCAATTTTCGCTTAGACGACCACACCTTTGTGAATAGTCATAGATCTAATTAAAATAACTTTTTTAGTAAACGACTTTACTTCTTTAAATTGAAATGTTTTATGCCTTTGCTATCTCAAAGGATTTAAATAACTCATTACAATGTAAAATCTGTCAGGCTGTCTCACATTACAAGTACATATATCAACATCCCGAAATGTGCCCGTGGGTAATAAAGTAAAAGCTCGGAATATGGCTAGAGAAAAGCGTGGGTGCCTAGGGCGTCACCGTGACGGGCGGTCGGCGCCCACACACGCTGAATAAGTATTAAGTATCTTTAGTGCTCCCTAACTGACCTTTAGATATACCCCAGTTAACTACGATTTGCTCAGGTGACACCTCTGACAGGTGATTTAATTACTATTTTTACTATTTTTCATATTTCTTTGACATTTTGCTAGAAATTTTCATGTTTTTTGAAGCTCTCAATGAATTTACTTAAGTAGTGAATAGTAGAGTTACCTACCATTTATAATTTTCACCAATTAAAAAAAGAGATTACGTAAATAAATAGGTACTATCTATCTATATAAATAAAAATGAAAGTTGCTAAGCGCAAAACTCGAGAACGGCTCGACCGATTTGGATGATTATTTTTGTGTTGTAAGTCCTTATTGTCACGAACAGGTTTATAATATTTAAAAAAAAATCACTGGCACAATTCTCACGGGAACGAAGTCGCGAGCGGACAGCTAGTTTAAAATAAAAATAAATGCCATTGAGCAGAATAAACGCAATACCAATGAAAGCGAGTTTATAGTTACTTTTTCACGCAAAAGTTACTAACAGTATTGAGTCATTTATGTAAATTTGCAATACTGCAGCAACTGCATTACATAGGCTATGTCTTTTTTAAACATGAGTCAAATCGTTTGAAAATTGTGAATGATTTTTCGAAATTAGAAAGGGAATGAAGTCACGGGCGGAAAGTTAGTAGTGCCAACTACTATATTTAAGTAAATATTTTACTTGAGTATATTCACTTTTCATTGTTCATTTATCTTTGCAAAATAAAAACAATGGTGTCGAACGGGGTGGGTTGAAACACAATGAGGTTATTGTTTAAAATGCATGTATCTTTGTCTGTCAGCTAAACGTGCTTATTTTGGCTAAACACTTGCATGATTATAAACAACTCTTAATAAGCCTCCGTCAAAAAACCTACAGCTATTTGCAAATTGTCGAATTATCACTTGATCGAAATCGCCAGATAGAGTTTTTTGAAATAGAAGAAGTTTTTTTACTGTCTTCATTTCGTATTTCCGGAATTATTAAAGAACAACAATAAAGTATGTAATTCTAAAATAATTCATTTTATTAGAGTAAAATAATTTTAGAAGAATTAAAAATTTTTTTTTAGGGAAAGAAAAATATTTGGCGATATTTGTAAATATCCCTCACGCGGGTAGGTAAGCATTTTAAAAATACATAATGTAATAATAAATTTAAATTAAATATTCGACGATAACCTTGATAATGGACATGCAAATTAAAACAAAAAAGTACGTAATTAAGTAATTCTGAATTATTTAGGCAATAAATCTAATAACATGGATGATTTGTGTGCATTCGGGAAGTCAATGATTGCCGAAACACTACAAGAAAATAAAACCACTAGCTGGTATCCAAATCGGTTGCACTGTATCTTTTTTATTTTATTTCTCAATAGAAACAATTGCACAGTTGTACAATTACATAGCGCCACCACGGCACTGCTGAAAATCACAGATATATGTAGGTACGTTTTGTCTACTCTCTATACTCTACAATGTTCTTATTCAAGTCCACTGCCTCGTTTTTTCTCCGTGAGACCAACTTTTGCATATTTTTGGGAGATCGCCGCCTTCGTTCGATCACCAATTTATCGTTTGCAATATCTTTTTCGGTAGAAGCAACACGTTTAAGGAACCTATTATCGGAGAAAATTTTGAAGGCTTCTACCATTCGCTCCTTTAAGTAGCGTTTTGATACAACAATAGGACAGTACAATATATCATTTATAATTCTGGTATTAAGGTAGACACATTTCTATTTAAAAAAATATATAATTCTGATATTAAGGTAGGTAGACACATTTATACTTATATATTTTTTGTATTTAATATAACCGCTTGAGTGACCCCGGTACTATAAGTATTAGGTACCAGATTTTTTTTCACCCGTCGCGTCGATTGCCCGCCGATAGTTTAGTACCGGATTTTTTTTAAGTAACAATCCTCTCATTATTACAATACAATACAATAACTCTCGATTTGCACACAAAAGATACAAGTCCAGGAAACACAAACATAAGCATTGTGATACAAAAAGACGGCCTTATTGCTAGGCAGCAATCTCTTCCAGGCAACCTTAGGGTACAGGAAACAGATCGATCGTTAAAAATGTCGAGCGGGGTGCATAAAATAAAAATAACTATGTATACCTAACCTACTACATAAGTATACATACTATAATAAATACCTAATATTATAATACATACATACTATATAACGTACATATTTTTATGGAAGAGAGGAAACACGATAAATAATGTTATGGAGAAGAAGTGGAAGCTAAAAGAAGTGCTGTAAGGCGGCTCTTGAAGCATTCGAGGGACGGAGTTCTCCTCGGGTCAAGGGAGGGGATTCCACCACAGCCGGATAGCCTGCACTGTGTACGATTTTGAATAAAAATCAGTGGCGTGGGAGGGAAGGCATAAGGAAAGGGTCTGAGAAGATGGTGGGGTGCCTTTAGGATATTCTTGCTATTCCTTTCTTTCCATTCCTATAAGATTAAAATTCTGGCTCATTCTAATTGAATGTCGTTAGAGATACATACCATAAACGCCCAGTGGTACACGAAATTTTGTCAGTGAGTGGTGCGAGTTGCAGATTGAACTTGTAATGTCTGAAATAAGGTAAAATATTTAGTTTTTTTACGGTGAAGGAAAACATCGTGATGATACCCGCCTGTCAAAGAAAATTCATTTTAGAAAGACGAGCGGTCCACCAACCCGCATTTTAATTAATCGTTAAGATACAATCTAGCCCAGATAACCACACTATTTTAACATATAAGTTTAGGCTTTAATCTAGCTATATGGCAGTAGTTATATTTCAGATGCACGTGCAAAAATTTATTAAAAATCAATATTGATATTTCAGCGTAAACTTTGTCACTCGCCAGCTCATTTTCCAGAAGTTTAAAAACCTGTGGATAATTTTCTAAAGATAGTCATGTGTTTTTTTAACGTATTAAAAATGAAGGTAGGAACAGAATATAACAACAAAAAAGGTAGGTCATCGCTTTACTTTTCAAAATATATTTTTTAATATGGATTTACCCTCATTTTTTGACCAATGACGATCAGCGATATTTTTGAATCACTCGTCTCATTTCGAGCGATATCTTTTGTTGATTTGCGTCGATGCTATTGATTTTTGAATTTTTTTACTACTAAATTCCATGAGTGCTAAGACCCTTTCGCTGAAGTGCAGTGATCAAAAAGATCAGAAATCAAAAGAATCCGAGCAAATCAAAAAAAGATATCGCTCGAAACGAGGCGAGTGATTCAAAAATAGAGCCCGATGTTTATAACCAATTATTTTTAGCTACAGGCTATGTATCGAAACAAACTTAGCATAAATAGAAATACAAAATTTCAAGGGTTACAGAGCTAATTTCGAGGTGTATTCCGTGTTTATGTGAGTCGCATTACCGCGCGGAAATCCTCGGCGAAAATCCGCGACTACGGCTGACGGGCGGGTGCGCGTCAACATATTAGTTAACCGTTAAATTTGTGACTAGATTTAAGTAAATTAATTGTTTAGAATTAGTTAATGCGCAAATACCTTCCTACCTACCTACCTTCCTGCATATATGTTTTGTTTTTTGTTTTGTTTTCTGCCTTTGTTTATGTACCTACAATAGTGTTTCCATATACTTAAACCTACATACATATACAATTTCAATATTTATCTTTATTACTTACATAAATACACTCACGTATAATTATGATCCCTAACTGGGTAGGCAGCTCTAAAACCACTTGATGCCACGTTTCACATAAATTCGGAGAGTTATTAGATGAAACATGATGTATGTGGTGAGAGATTGTCCCAACATACCCATAATAAATCCCTTGCGTCTCTATTACTGACTTTTACAGAATGCCTGGGTATTTTTCTTTATTACTCAATTTAGATGAAAGTATTTATTTTATGAAAGTCTAATAATGATAATCCATTAGGAGCAGTTTCAAAGACCTTTAATTTTATAAGGAAAGGCCTCGAGTTAAAATGATTTAGGCACTAAAATACACGACTTCGATTCGAACGTTCACCATTAAGTACGAAAATAATTAAGTACTTTTAAAAAAACGCGGCTAGGTTTAAAAAAACACTTCCACCAATACCATACTCTGTCATATTTACCATACCTACCATAAAACACAATAAATACCATATTTCTACTGTCGAACACGTTATTTAGTACTCTGTGATACAATTTCCCGTCGATTTGTTGCCTATCTGCGGGTTAACCTAATTATCAATCCTCAGCTGTTTCCAACAAAATGTCCCGAAGTCATTACATTACAAAGTTGGGAATGCTGAGCGTTGCGGTGAGATATTTAAATTAAATTTTCCGCTCCCCGATGGAACGTGATTGCCATTAAACCGAACGGACAACTCGTTTCCTTCCGAATTATTCGCTTTACGTCCTTCTATTCCCTTTCATTGGTTGACCAATGAGTACCTTCTTGAGAGTACCTCATAAAAAGGGTTAGATTTTCGTCCCTTTTGAAGTAGGTAGGTACAATAACACAGATCGGTTTGTACATCAGAGAAATTGCGAAGGTTTAAAACTACCTATATCGTAAAAAAGTACAAAGAAAAACCTTAATTTATAGATAGATACAATACAATACAATATACTTTATTGCAAACCAACACAGAACATTATGTTTTCCACCGATGTGGTGATCGGTTGAGAATAACACCACCCCATCTCTTTCAGTGTGGGTGTCTTAAGAGGCGACTAAGAAAACAAAAATGAGACCTGCCTCCAGTAATCCATCTTAGGCAACGACACCTCAGCTTGTTTTCAATCTGAGGTGGCGATCGTCTGGTTCGCGACCACCCTACCGAAGCTTGCTGTGCTCCGTCGGTGTGTGGGAGTACCAGTGCCTTAATTGGAATTTTCTGGATTAACTCGCTCCATCGTCGACCTCATCTATGGCCTTGATCAAGATTGGGGTCAAGAGTTAACCCATCTCATAATAAAAAAAAGAGTAAAAGTTACATTAAGTATGGACAGTAATAAAGCTAGGGTCAAAAGGCGGATATTGTAAGATTAGTAATTTTACCTAGTCTGGACAGAAATAAAGACATAGATATTCTATCAAAGTATCAAAGAAACTTAGGTATTACTTTTATTCTTTTGTAAATAGTTTTTTTTTTAGGGAAAGAGGACTTATTAGACACATTCGTTTGGAAAAAACATCTTAAGGCTTTACAGTAGGTTTTGTAATTAGAGGGGTGGAGAATGGCTTCATAAGTTGGGTTTATAAATGGAATGTATGAATGCCGGAAAACTTAACCCAACGGACCAAACGCCGCGTCGGGCAAATTGCCAAAGGGTGGAGACGAGCTACTGGCCACCCAGTCAAGGGCAAGTCAAGGACAATAACTGAATCTGATCAGTATTCTTACTGTTATAACCATCCTCGAAAATCCTATTAAGCTTCCTACTAATAACTAATCCTACTAATATTAATATCATAAATGCAAATATTGTGAGGATGGATAAATTACATGTGTAATATTTAGATGTTTTGTACTCCTTCACGCTAAAACTACGGGACAGATTTTGATGACACTTTGCAGTAAGACAGCTAGCTAAAATAAAACAGGCTATATTCAAAAATCACGGGAAGAAGTCCAGGGCGGAAGGTTAGTAGTACTTGATTGAGGAAATCGCATTTTTATTAACATACCTATTTTACATAAATATGTATATCTTTGCGGAAGTTTACATTTTTATAAATGTCTTACAATATGCCTATACTACACACGCTGATTGTCCTATTGTACATCTACACTTTCCAGGAAAAACGGTCATACATAATACATAACAAAACTAACTACTAAAGTTTAACAAAAAATCCGAAGTAACAAGTAGTTAGGTTGTTCTTACTTCTCAGGTTTCTCATCGACTAGGTAGCTCACGGAACTCACTTGACTCCATTACTCAGTTTACCCAAACCCAAATTAGTTTTCCAAGTACAATGAATTGCGTCAACCCCTGCAATAGGAAGTAAGCATTCGTTCACGGTCCGAGGTTTATTTAATCTCGCGTCACAAGTTTCCACAGAAAAGCTAGGGATGCTGACCCTAAGGGAGCTATAAATCAACAAAGTCACGCACTTACAAATGAAGGAAACGGCCAATGTAATTGTGTGTCTCCCTATTCAATTAGATAAATAACAAAAGATAAAATTAATGATTCTACAACATTATTCTTAATGATTCTTGAAACAAAATTCATGAGTAGTTTATAGAATTATAGCCATGTACTTAACGATAACGGTTTATTTTTCTTTTGCTACAGTGCGAAACGGAAAGGACTCCCAGGGCGACCAACTGGATCTGCAAGCGATCAAGGGCCGCCTCCAGTTCATTCACACGGGAGCGCAGCTGCGCCGCCGATGCGACATGAGTGTGACACACTTGCGCCTGCTCCAGCGCCGCGCGTCTGCACAGGAGCGATAACCGACCTCCGCTCGCGCCGACTTCTCGCGCCGAGACATCCAAGTTTCGATTTCAACGCTCTCACTCCGTAGTCGCACGTGAGCTGCAGCAGACGCCCCGCCGGTCTGTCAGCGCGCGCGAGACGCCTATGATGCAACTCATGCAACCCACCTGACCAAACACTGGCAGCATTGACCGCGATTTACATTCCAAATTCGAATCTGACGTTTATGTGACATGGACATGGCGCACGCAGGCGTGTGTATGTAAATAAAATAGTGAAAGTTGATAATTTAAAAGTTTAGTGTAAGGATAGAAAGTGTAGTTTTATAAAAGTGCAATATGACGTCGCGTTCGAAGGAGAAGGTGGCGGCGGCGTTCCGGAAGCTGTTCCGGTCGCCGGAGAAGCTGGACAACGAGGGAGCCGGGCCCAGCGGGTCGCCGGCGCGCCGCGGCCTGCTCCGACGACACAGGTACTCTATTTATCAACATCTCTATACAGTAACACTGCTATCAACCAATACATCACCAGTTCATTGGAAAAAAATATGCCCAAGAAACATAAACATTGCTTGTTCAAAGCCTCTTGTAATGAATAAATCAAAAACATTGCGCGTCTCTTCAATGAATGAATGATGAATAACTCTAAAATTAAACATTTTGTATCACAATATAGCTTTGAACCATCTCGATTACGTTAGATTACAAATAAAAAAACTGCATCGAAATCAAACCATTCGTTTAGGAGCCAGATGCCAAAGACATACACACACGTTAATTTTATAAAACCAACTGCTTGTTTTTGTCGGGGGTTTAAAAACCTGTAAACCGAAGCATTCCATACACTGAAGACTATTTTACTTTTAAACAGAATTACTGAACCGATTTTGATGAAATTTGGTATAGAAATAGATTAGAGCCTGAGAAAGGACATAGGCTACATTTTATCCCACAGTTGGGCACGATATAACCTGTAGTCCACGTGGGCGGAGCCGCGGGCGGAAAGCTAGTCTTTTATAATTAATTGTTTTTTAACCACTACACAAACAAAATACAGTCTTTATGGTTGCAGTAGAATCTCTACAACCCTAATATCTTCTCCGAAGAACTTGAGATCGTCTTATGAAAAATCATGAGCATGGCAGTTGAATGAGTTCCTTTTTAGAGTTTAGATTATATTATATTCGTGATCAACACCAAAGGTGGCTTCATAAAAATTCTTGATACTAACATGACGAATGTATCCGCATGCTTGGCTCATGTGAGTCGTACGAGGAGGTCTTCAAAAACATCCGGGTGGTGTTATTTTGCCGTCATCGTGTAACGCACGTCTTTAAGTGTCTCGCTTCAATATTATTGCATTAATTAATTAACAAAAAACCTATTTCAAACGATACGAATACGCATCTGCTACGCTGGAAGTTAAAATTAAGTAACATTATCACGATGTGTTTCATTGTTATTAAAATACTCTTGTCAATTATATTATAGAAATCCTTTAAATAACAATAGCTATTTGCTCAATATTTTGATTCAATGTATTGAAAACCGTGGGAGGGTTCAAAGCAAGCGAGTCAAGTCTGAGAGATGTTGACGAAGCGCAATCACAAATATGGTTCCTAACAACAAACCTCAAAATCAAAATACTTAGTTTATTTGTAAAAAACGGGTATGTACAAAAGATGTTAATAATAACAGAAGGATCTCCGAATTATGCTCGCATAAGCGTACAAATATTTTTAAGTTTAACAAGAGTTTAAACAATAAATATGCTAATTATTAAAATAAATTTATTTTTTTGAAATAATCAGGAAGGTGATTGTATATTTTTGGTGCCATACATATTATACTTTTATTTTTTTAAACTGTATTCGAATTGAAAAGGCAAACTTGTTTATTGTATGTAAGTACCTTAGTACCTTAGTTCACGTGTACGGGTTATATTGTCAGGAAATATATTTCTATTCGTTTTCATAATAATAAACTTTCAACTTTCCTAATGCTGTGTGATGTCTGCCTAGGAAATCATCTTTTTGCTTTTTCGATGTGAAAATTACTTTCAATGTAGTTATAATTTTGCCAATTTTACGTTCATAATAATATATGTTCCCGCTATACTACCTAGTAGAGCACTTCTTTTCTCAAAAAACTGTTAATGACTGTTTAACCCCGACAAAAAAGGAGGATGTTATAAGTTTGAAAGTGGCCATTGTGTGTACTGAACGAACTTTTGATGCGGTTTTGGTTTGTATGCCGACGTAATCGAAATAGTTTTTAACTATATTTAATCAAAATTAGTTTAGCCGTTTAAAAGTTATAAGCGATGAAAGTCGGGGATGATAGAACACTTAATTTTAGAGTTAGTAAGATGGAATCTTCCAAGTTTAGATCGCATCGTAGACGTCTCCCCCAATAACATACGAACGTAAAGTCAATAACAATTACGTAAAGTACGAGCGACCCCTTAAAAGGGGATGTTTTGCTTTCCTTTCAATTGATTATATGGACGATAAAACAGTTGAAAGTATTTTTCCACCCTATCATATCATTCATTACCTTCTGCAATCACAACTTGAATTATACATAAAACAACAAAGCAACTATCAAATACTTACTAGACAAAGAAGTTTATAAACGTCATTATCTAACGTTATCTAAATAATAAATAAACCTATGCGAATGAGTGCATCGGACTGGGAGTCTCGCTAAGGCTTAAGAGTTGCCTAGAAGAGACTAGCGTTTAGCGATAAGGCCAGCTACTTCGTGCACTTTTTGAAACACAGACTATACCTAATAGTATGGGGTACTTTAAATATCAATGAAGTTTTCTATTTATCCGTTAATTGGAACCTACTCTGTAGGGTGTTATCTATTTTGTTAGGCTGTTGAATAAATCTTCATGAGAGTACAATAATATCTGATTGATGCGTTTTTAGTATGATCGACCAGTGCGTAGATAGGTGTATGTATATAACGTATTTTTAACTGAATTCAAAAAAGAAGGACGTTCTCAATTCGACTATGTTTTTTTTTATGTTTGTTACGCGGTAACCCCTCCAATCATCGGCCGATTTTCGCAATTCTTTTTTTTGTTCAAAAGAGTACACCCCTAAGGTAGTCCTACAACATCAAAACTGATTCGGCGCTTTTAAAAAAAAAACAACAAAACAAAAAACACATTATATTTTGATAACGTTTTGGTTTGAAGTTATCTGCTGATAAGCATTGTTGGGATTGAAGTCGGATCATTCCTATGTTTTTGACGACGACAATTATATAAGACTGTATTTTTATTTTCATATTTTATTACGTAGGGTTTCGCCTAACTCTATCTACATACCTGCACTGCAAGTACCTTTATATACAACTACAAATCCTATTAAAACATTCCACGTAAGAATCAATCTCTATTTATTTTAATGTAGAAAATTATCACTGGAGAAAGTTATGTGTCGTATGTCGTATATCATAATAAGTACTTTTCTCAGAAAAAAGAATAACTATTTCAATTGTATTACGTGTATGTTTGCAAAGATATGTGCAGTGTTGAATAAAAAAATAATATTATTTTATTCGGATCAAGGTTTTAATTAGACACGCGAGCAGTACTACTCTATATTTTAAACTAAGGTCAGTGGTAGTAGAATGTACTCATAGATACATACCTGCCGAACTAAAATTAGTGGTCGTGTATTAATTCAACAAGTAAGGTGTCAATGCCGCCGACTTCGGCCATATTTTGAATGAATATTTGACTGCTTCTTTATTATGTAAACCTAACTAGCACACGTGAACTCTAGGTACCTGCCTGACGAACGACACGCGATTGGGGCACTATTAAATATTCTGTGGCTATTCATAAATTGATCGCCGTGTGTCGAGTGGTGTATTTGATTGATTTGCGTCAATTTTATTGATTTAGAAATTTTTAATAACGATATCGTAGAATATTTTGACCCGCAGCGGTGAAATGTCCAAAAACCAATAGAATATACTAATATTAAAAAAAATATCCCATGACGCAAGATGATGGATTCAAAAATAGTAGCTTCTATTCTTTTTAACTATTCCATTGAATTAATCGATGTAAGGTTACGAATTCATTCTTGATAGAAAAACTGTGGATTCCATTCACGATTGAAAGCTTGAAAACCAATATTACATACATACAGCCATGTGACACCTGTGGCGAAACGGCAATTTCTGTACAATGTAAATGCCACGGGAATCGTACATGTAGTAATTCGATGCATGGAATGAGTTAATGAAACACTATTGGAGGAAATAACGAGAAGCTGCGTCATTTTGTATCCTTTAGCGATTGTGTTGCGGGAGACAAAGACATTGTTTGCGTACAGAGTCATGGGCTCGGGTGATCACTTTGTGTGGCTGTTGGAGCGCGCTGACATGACTGACATCACATACTTGCAAAAATACCACTAGGTACATTGCATAGGCTTATCGTTGTCAAACAAAGATCTGCAGATATTAATATACAAAATTGTTCATATAGAAAACAAATTACATTTGTATCTCACCTACGTAATCATGACACAAAAAAAGACATTTATAGTTTTGTTGAATTTTTTCAGAACTATTGCATCCAAATACTAAACAAAATTTTGAAAAAGGATTGGAAACATTAAGCTTAGTACGCCTATTCAGTTTTTTCAAAGTTACAGTAATTTTGTTTGATCAAAAAATAAATAATAAGAAAGAAAAACATATAAGCCACAACTGAAACCAGCTGTTTTCAAGCTTCATAACACTTTATCGTTGACTGAATCTAATGCAATATAAAAGTTGGTCAGTTTAATCTAAAATTTCAATAACTTCAAAAAGTTATGATCTAAGACAAACAAAATTTGAAATGTCATAGTTAAAGACCCGTTCACTTTACTAAATTGTTTTAATTGTATGAACAGCCGTAAACAAATAGAAAATGATAATTATAATACATATGACTATGTTAACGTTAACAAACATAATAAGCCGTCTGCATTCAAACAAGATGATAATAGTAGAGTAGACAGCCGCGTGTGATTGTGATTGAATATGATTAATTTATTACTCAGGTCGCGTCTGTTTAAATACGTCTACTAAAACACATTCAAAAGATAGGTCATGTTATTTTATGATGTTTAAACTCAATTACTTAGTTAAGAATTTAATTACCTGCCTAACCTAAGGCATTGTTTCAAGTAAGTATACATTTTTAACAGTATTTACTATTTACCAGATGTTTTAAGAATGAAACTGATCTTGTTAATTAAAATGTTTTTTTTTTTATTAAAATAGTCACGAGACCTAAGTCCCAAGATGTTCTTTAGCTAGCGTTAATACAATTAAAATAAAGTAGCACTTGTGTCGTAGACCAATTATTATGCAGACACGATAAAAGCGTAGGTAGTCATCTAAACATCTGTAATCTTACATATTCATTTCCAAACCCTTTGTTGAGAAGTAATGCGCAATAACACAAGCAACTACACATGAAACCTATCTACATGTGCTATAGATTAACACGTTAACTGCGGCGCCATTTCTCATGGACTTTCAGCCAGTGCGTATGAGGCCATTTCGAGGCAAACTTGAACTCTTTTTCAGTGCGTTTGAGATCTCTTAGGCCTCACAAAATATTGTTTGTAAAAAACACCTACATATAGCCCAATTGTTACAATAACTACTTGAAACTCTACCATAATAAACTTAAATAGTTGCTAAACTTGAATCTGGCTTCGCCCGCAGATTCGATATTTCGTTATTGAATAATTGAACAAAATATATATGACATCTGTTCTGCCTCAGATCGCACTGAAAGAAAGTTCGATTTGTGTCTCGACTAGGGATGGGAATAAAAGAGAATTGTGGTGTCGATAAAAAAAACATTTATTCAAAAAGATTTAACAAAATGTTTTTTTTTTCTTAAAACAGACTAAATCAATAGAATTGTGGAACTAGACACAAAAAGTGTTTTTTTTGTTGATTATAAGATTAAACAAGATGTTTTTTCATTAAAACAGACTCAACAAAAAGATTTGTCATACTTGACACGAAAAGTAATAATTTTTTAGTTTTTTTTGCAGCTTAAAATATTAAGCAAAATGTTTTTCATTAAAATAGACCACACAAAAAGATTTGTTAACGAACCCTTATAGTTTCGCCATGTCCGTCTGTCCGTCTGTCCGCGGGTTTCCTAAGAAAATTACTACAAAGCTGAAATTTAGCATGGTCATACATATAAATTACGCCGACAGAACTGTAGACTAAAATCGTAGAAATAAATTTTTTTCAGGTGTCTCCCATAGACGTGAAAGGGCGATGAATTTTTTTTTCTCGCCAATTCATCAAATGGTGTCTGAGGACAGCTTTTTAAGAGATTGAAGGGGTTTACTAGGAACGTTTTTCGATTCAGCACTCCGTTTGCGAAACAAAAAATTTTAAAGTGAAAATTTTTGTCAATCACAAGTGTGTCCCTCCTCTACCAGCTAAACGGTTATTTCTAAAAATGTGGAAAAATTCACTGTGGTAGGGTATACAACGAAATTAAAAGGAAAACTATCACATAAGTTGGCCCTTCAAGTTTGCGAGTAACAGTCGACCAAGTGCCAAACATAATTGGGATTAATTAGAATATATTTACTAATATTAGATCCTTGGTACTACAGAGCTGAAATTTGGCATGGTCTTACATATTGATTGTGCCGACAGATCAAAAAAAAATTTGGAAAAAATAATTTTTCGGGTGTTTCCCATGCACGTGAAAGGGCAATGGTTTTTTTTTCTTGCCGATATCATTGACTGGGACGTCATAGGATATTCTTTTTTAAATAGAAGGGGTTTACTAAGAACGTTTTTCGATTCAGCACTCCGTTTGCGAAACATACATTTTTAAAATGAAAATTTTTGTTAAAAACAAATGTCCTCCGCCTCTACCATGTAAACGGTTGTTTCTAAAAATGTGAAAACATTCACAGTGATAGAATATACAACGAAATTAAAAGGAAAACTATCACACATAAGTTGACCCTTCAAGCTTGCGAGTAATAGTCGACCAAGTGCTTAACGTTGTTGGAATTAATTAGAATATATTTACTAATATTAGATCCTTGGTACTACAGAGCTGAAATTTGGCATGGTCTTACATATTGATTGTGCCGACAGATCAAAAAAAAATTTGGAAAAAATAATTTTTCGGGTGTTTCCCATGCACGTGAAAGGGCAATGGTTTTTTTTTCTTGCCGATATCATTGACTGGGACGTCATAGGATATTCTTTTTTAAATAGAAGGGGTTTACTAAGAACGTTTTTCGATTCAGCACTCCGTTTGCGAAACATACATTTTTAAAATGAAAATTTTTGTTAAAAACAAGTGTCCTCCGCCTCTACCATGTAAACGGTTGTTTCTAAAAATGTGAAAACATTCACGGTGATAGAATATACAACGAAATTAAAAGGAAAACTATCACACATAAGTTGACCCTTCAAGCTTGCGAGTAATAGTCGACCAAGTGCTTAACGTTGTTGGGATTAATTAGAATATATTTACTAACATTAGACCCTTGGTACTACAGAGCTGAAATTTGTCATGGTCATACATATTGATTGCGTTGATAGATCTAAAAAATAAAATGGTGTAAAAAAAATTTTTTTTGGTGTGAATGGATTTTTTTTCTCGCCAATATCATGAAGTGGGTTATCATAGGATAGCTTTTTAAAAGATAGAAGGGGTTTACTAGGAACGTTTTTCAATTCAGCAATCCGTTTGGGAAACATTAATTTTGATAATGAAAAAAATGTGAAATAATTTACCAGGGTGGCATTTACGACGAAGTGTACCCTAATCAAAATGGCTGCCATACAAGGTTCCACGCTAAAAGTGAGACGAGGTTGAAAGCCATGCTGTAACATATTGACATTGTTTTTGAGGGTGATAATTACGAAAATGACATCAAAATTATACACGATCGCCGCGCGACCTGCTTTAGCAGCAGCTCGATATTGTTAAATTATTCCTAACATAATACTGTCGCTAAAAAAAAAAATTCGCGCACGCTTCACCCGCGCATCAAATATTTCGCTTCTGTTGTATTTAGGCCGAAACCACAATTATTTAATACATTCCCTTTTAATACTATAGTATTTGGGGATTTTAACATCGACTATGACAATATACTCGTAGAATTGAGAAGCCAGCTGCATATTTCAACCATGCTACTACGGAACCATACAATACGCGTGGCCCGACACCGGTTTTTTGCCGGTTTTTTTGAGTTGGTGTGAGCAAAATTGAGTTGCTTGAAACTTCCGGATTTAGTACTTCTGTATTTTCGAGGAAACTATATTGTTTACCAGTACTTGGACTAATGGGACAAATTTGAACATTTTCAAAATGTTTACCTTTTTCGTAGGAGAATTTCTCGGAATAATGCTTCGTAAGATTTTTCTATAGTTTAATTGTTTCTCCTCATCCACTCCACTAGAAGAATCAGAATCAAAATATTTAAGCTTCTTTCTGGAACGCTTGCGACTAGATCGATCCTTATCCATAATAAACAAATTAATTTTAAGTACTCCTCAATCGCAAAAAAACGCGAGTGACTGGCTACCTGTTTGCATATCAAAATTTGTCACAACACTAAGCCAGGACGCGCGGCGCCCGCGCCACCCGCGTTTCACTCTGTGCGGCTATGAGGCCTGCAATTCATGAGACAGATTAGACCTCACTCCGCACTAGAAAGGAATAATTTCTATTCAGTGCGTCTGAGACCTATTCAACCTCATAACGTATTTATTGTGCCTTTAGGCTAAACTTCATAAAAGAATCAATTATATATATTTGTCTTTGTTCTACTCATAGAAATGTTGAAATTGACACCCCCCGCACAGAGTGAAAGAGCGCGATTTTGACTGCCGCACCAGCGAGAAGTCACGCTTGCGGCCTTTTCGATCTCATAACGCAGCGAACGTGTTAACGGCCTTACTAATAATACTCACACATTGCGTAGTACAACATTATAACGACCAAAAACCTATAAAAAACTGTGTTTAATACGCAGTGTAAGTATAATTTATTATTAATAAGACCGTTAGCTATTTTTAATTAAATTTAAACATTTTTATTACAGCTCAAACAAGTGAGCTTATTGCTTAGCATCAATTAGATACTGGACCAGAATCAATATCGTGCCTTCTATGGGACGCTATTAATAACTCCAATCAAATTATATATGATCGTTGTAGCGATCAAAATTGACCAAAAGGTCGGCAGCTACAAAAACAACCTGCAAGATTCCATTGGAAAATTTGAGACTTGTTTTTCATAAAAATAGACATTTAAATACTGCGAGAAAAAGTAAACAAGTAGTTATAGGAGTCCCCTCGGTAGGGACGTAAATGGGGCGACTTTAAATAAGTTAGCGAAACTTTAGGGGGTGATTCTCCCCATGAAACTGAACAACTTTTTTCAAGGAAACCTATTTATATGAAAACCTAAAAAAAGGCTTTTCATCGGCAATCAGTTGATCGCTCAAGTTGTAAGGAGAGGCGACATTTATTTGACATATTTTACCTATTTGTTTAGTGGGCAGATCTACATCCTTAATTTTCGCTAGCTAATTTGAAGTCACCCAATATGGACTGATAAAAAAATAGAAGTTCTTACTAACATCATGGTCCTGATATCCCGAACTAGAACGAAATTATTTCATTTTTTAAACAACCTATAATATAGACTTGTAATTGTAGATCAGGTACTTGCTGGTAGATAGAGTTAGGCGAAAGACCACAAAATATTTGAATAAAAATAGAGTCTAATAAAATATAACATTTATCCGATAGACGCATATACTTGTAAGTAAATAGCTGATTCCAACTGAGCTTATTTCCTTCTACTCTAAATACGTCAATAAGGTACGTACCAATCAAGTTAACGATTACGGCATGTTGTGAAGCTGTTTTATGGTCCCAGTATGATTATAGATAAAACACGTAACCGGAGTTAGCTGTCGGATTTCTAGACGGCTATTTTTAACCCGTAAGCCCTATAATGAGGCGATCTCAACTTAGAGGAAACAAGGTTTTTTAAACTTGTGTATCTACGAAGAAAGTTACTTTCAAACAACTTGAACATTGAGTTTTGAGGCTAAACAATTAATAAAAGAACAGAACTTAAGCTTTGAACTTACTTTTTATTTATCTCAGATTTTGTCGACGGAAAATAATATTTTTTAAATAAGCATTAAGCATCTCAATATTTTATGCCTTTTACTTTATTTATTTATTTACATTTATCTTAAAACAAAGGAAATTATATATTCGCTCCTGATTGTAATTTATTCTAATTTGTTGCTGTACGAAATAAGTTCTTCGGTAATTTAACATTCTAGTGGATAGAAATACATTGGACCTGTTTTGGAAAGAAATAAACTCCTTGTGGATATAAAATGTAAGTTTTTCCTTTTAATTAAAAAGTGGTTAAGAGCCTAATTGCTGCATTTTTTTTTTTAAATTTTTTTAATGCGTGATTAATTAAACTATGTTTTACCGATCAATTATCATAACGGAACTTTGTCTAGAGCTATTTAAAAAGTTGTGTTAG
Source organism: Aproaerema taeniolella (assembly GCA_949987775.1). Taxonomy (NCBI): domain Eukaryota; kingdom Metazoa; phylum Arthropoda; class Insecta; order Lepidoptera; family Gelechiidae; genus Aproaerema; species Aproaerema taeniolella. The sequence goes on from OX465246.1 coordinate 15,577,362, forward strand.
TAATGTTAGTATATAAATTTTATTTTTTATTAAGAATGGGTTCGCTCTTGACCACAATCTAGCTTAGGGCAAAGATGTGGTCGAGGATGTAGCGAGCTCACCCAGAAGAAGCCTATTCACTCGCACTTTAAAGATATTTGGGTTGTATGAACTCGGAAATACAGACGCCCCGGCAGGGAATTCCACTCCCTGGCAGTGCGCAATATAAAAGATGAAGAATAGCGCTCAGTACGTATCCGAGGGATCTCGACAAGCGAGTTACCTGACCATTACGCAGCTGAATCAAGACTTTTGGGTCAAACTATACAAGTAAACATAAGTCGACGATACCACAGCTACTTACAAGTAAACATTCTAAACGCAAGTGATTAATAATAATTGTAAATTAATATTTCCCCTAGAGATATGAATTTAATTCAACTACAATGCAATAGGCTACATTTAATATCACCCCCGACATTCATCGCTTCAACTTTTGAAAGGCTGAACCAATTTTGATTAAATATAGCTAAGAACCATCTCTATAAAGTCAGCTTTCAACCAATAAAAACAGCTCAAAAATCGGTTAATCCGTTAAGGAGCTACAATGCCACAGACAGACACACGAATACACAAATATACAGATAAAGAGATAAGTACTTGTTAAACTTATAACACCCCTCTTTTTTGTAGGGGGTTAATAAGGGGTGTATTGAGTTGTTTTGTATTGTATTTTAGTCCTGAAACTTTCCCAAGGAATATGGTTGCACGTGATTATTAATTATAATGTAGTTGAAGGATACATTTTTTTGGAATTGCTTTGTTACTTTCGTTATTTACCTAAGGTGTCTCGGGATTAGCATAAATCGTCGTTAAGTCAACGACCGACCTCCGTCGAGCTCGAGGTGTGCGCTGGACCCCGGCCAAACTTTGCAAACCTTGCCATTAATTGGCATTCATGAAAACAGATGCAGACAGTGACAGAGGGCTCGCGAGCTTAATAACCGTAGACAGACAATGTTACGACATTTGAGGTGTGAACTAATGGTGCGTGAATGTCAAGGTACTTGACAGACAAAAATACAGAGATAAATCATCTGTGGGATATATATTTTGGGGTATTTATGAGCCTGTGTAAATATTGAACACATTACAAAAAGAAGAACATTCTCATACAGTATTTATTGTTATGATGAAACCTCTACATTATGATACTCATCTCGTACATCTTTCTTGTAACACCAGTAAAAAATACGCACATGAAAGCACATGTATTATGTTCAGGGTGTAATAAAACAGTTTTAAAAGTATGTCATTGTATCAGTACGTTGTAACGAGTATAACGAGGTTACTGAAACATACGGCGGAATGTGCCAGATCAGAAATAAATCACGAACTTTCCTTGGTCGGCTTGCTCCTGTTTAATTTCTGTATTTTTAATTTATATTAGTAAATAGTATATTTTGCGCTCTTGCCGTTTATTACAGTACATTTTATCACGCTATACGATAGAGATGATAATGAAGAAAAAGTATTTAAGTACAGGACGACATTAGCTATGCTATGTTTCTCAGGTTATTTTTCCTGTTTTAGAATTTATTCTCTGTATGTTGTACAGAGCATAATTCAATGTTTTCTCACAATAGATATAGAAAACATACAATACGTAAAACAGTACATATGTTTAGGAAAAGCAATATAATTTGTAGATCAAACAGAAAACTAAATAAGAAGAATAGCTATCTCACGGAAAAAATATTGGAGTATGAAAGATAAAATAAAGAATAAAGAAGTAAAAATACAGATAAATTCTTAACTACTTATTATATGAAGTTTCTGTGCTTTTCCGTGTCTTAAGTATAGGTGCCAATTATGGGCGCTCAGGAAAGAGGACGAAACATAAAATAAATTAATTTAAAAAATAAAAAACCCGACTGCGTAAAAAAACACTGAAAAAATCTCATAAAAAATCCGGCTTTCTAATATGGGTCCCGATTGTTAAATTGTTTATGTTATTCAATAATATTCGATAACTAAAGTCTCAACTACTGAACTTACTTGTTTTTTTCTTTTCAGTTTTTTATTACGCAGTCGGGTTTTTTATTTTTTAAATAAATTAATTTTATTTTACACTTTTTAGTTAGAGTCAGATATTTATTATATTTATTTATTGTTTTTCTCTTTGCTGTGTTATATCTCACTTGCATAAAAAAATAACAATTTTCAATACTCAATATTTTGTTGCATCCACCATAGGTTTTACATATAGGTGTTATAATTTAATAAAGTATCCAATATGGACCCTTTTCTAGGGCACTGCAATTATAATAGGGGTAAACTTATTCTAGTCGCTTAAAATTAGTGAGATCAATTTGTGCAAGTGTGTGTAAGAGAGAGAAAATTCAAGTTCTGTGTTGTGGAAAAGTGTGTTTAGGTGACAAGCGTTACCAACCAACTTAATTTAAATCGTTATAGATCCTAAACGGTAATTCTGATTGAAAAACGGTATGAGAAACCTAAAAACGATTTTTATATACCTATTCTACGATACCCCACTTGACATAGTTCGTCGATTTTCATTTTTTTCTTTTTTACATTATGGCGTCTAAAATCGGCCATTTTTATTTTTATAAATTTTTATACTTTCTATGACATTTGCGCCGTCATGAAACATGCAACGAGGTATCATTTATCAAAATCGGCTTATGATTTTTTAAAGTAGCGCTGGTAGAAAATTCGAAAAACGCTTTCAAAAAATCATAACTTCTAAACTACAAAAAATCGCGGAACATACATGGGGTATTTTCGGATACACCCAGGGGTGAGGAATCTAAAAAAAATTCCTTGACGTCACCTTTTGGACCACCCTGTATTTAAAATCAAAATACAAAGATGAAGATAAGTAGGTAGGTGGATGATAATTATGGAGATATGTATCATCGTCACAGGCAGATCGAGTTCACCATAATATGGTAGTGCTGACTGCCTGAAAGCATAATTAATGCCTGGGTCTTATATCGTAATGAGACACTCGATGGTAATTACTTGCCTATTGTGTGATAAAAAGTAACTTCATTCCTGAACATACTCATAGCTTATTCTAGCTCGACGATATGAGATACTTTATAGCCAATTAGCTACCTATCTCATGTTTTCAGAACACAGTGGCATAAGATATTAATGTCACTACGGTGGCTCAGTTTTTTTTACACCAAAGCAATTACCTACTGGTAAAGTTTGCTAAGATAGCCCAGTTGGTAATGAGCCAGACTTGTAATCCGAAGGTCGCGGGTTCAAATCCTGGTGCGGGCAAATTCGTCTTTTCGGATTTATGTACGGATTTCTAATTATCACTTGCTCAACGGTGAAGGAAAACATCGTGATGAAACCCGCCCGTCCTAGAAAATTCATTTTCGTAAGACGAGCGGTCCACCAACCCGCATTGGGCCAGCGTGGTGGACTATGGCCTAAATCGCCTTCATGTTTCGAAGGGAGGCCCGTGCCCCTCGGTGGGGACGTATGTGGGCTGGTAATAAGAAGAAAGTTTGCTAAGAGTTATTTCATTCAAGAAACGATAACGATTTTCCTCAAATTTCAATTAATTCTTACTATTAATGACTTAAGTACTAATCACTTCTGTTCAGAGCATCATCATCACCATCATAGTCTGAATTCTGAATACAAAAGAAGGAATTAAATTAATTAACTCTACACACTTAAAGGTGTTCCCTTGTGTCGTGAGTCCCTTGGAACATACACAAAGACAGACACGAACACCCATGACCTGAGAACAAACATCTGCTTTTTTTTCACAATAAAAGTAAGTATGTACCTATATGCAAAAGCTTTTGGAAAAGGCAGTGATATCGCTAAAATCTATAAAATAATAGCTTCTTAGACGTCTCCTCAGACAAGCTGACCACTTTCGAAAATGGGCACATACCTACAGCGAAAAATCCTTCCCCGATTTTTTTTTTAAATTTGTAAATTTAAAAAACTCATGTGACAATTAAATACAGAAAAGTAGGGATAATTGAATTATGCATAAAATTAGGTATCCTAAAAAATGCATGTCTATTTCACGTTTCAATGTCTAAAGAAATAATGATGAATGAATATTGAATCTTTATCTTCGTGATTAATCCGACTACATAAGTAGTGGAAGAACACACAGGGTCATAATATAGCAAACCTTAACACGATATTATTAAGAAAACGGTACCGATTCGAAACTAGGCCAGTTTTATCGACACAGTTCTGAACCTTTGTTCAAACATGGTTTATAAAACAACAAAGGCTTTTCCTTGTTTTATCGTACTTACTTTAAACGTTAATTTGCGTTCTGTATGAAAATTAGTACTGATTCATAGGTGGGTGTTTCCCTCGAATTATCCATCTAATTACTAAGTTAACAATGTAAATTGCTAATTTATCTGATCACTCTATAACTATAGGTTATAATTTATAATGTAATCTATTAATTATTTATAAACCGTTTTAACTAAGACCTATCGTCAACTTAGTTTTAACCCTTTTAGCGCCAAGAGTTTTCGTTCGAATTTTCTTGGACAGGCGAGTTTCATCACGATGTTTTTCTTCACCGTTGAGCAAGTGATAATTAGAAATCCGTACATAAATCCGAAAAGACGAATTTAGTGGTACAGGCCCGCACCAGGATTTGAACCCGCAACCTTCCGATTACAAGTCTGGCTCATTACCAACTTGGCTATCACCGCACACTTAATTACTCGTCAGAAATAAAAATATTAACGTGAAATATAGAGTTCGATATCGACTTGCTACCACTCCGCGTGTACCAAACAAACTTAGTTCCATTCATTAATAGTTACCTAACAAATATCAACACGTAATGAATGAGCTAACCATATTATTGTGTCAAGCTATGCCTAATTACCGAGTAGTGAACAAAACATATTTCTCTCACACCTTGATAAACGATGCTTTTTCCACTGTATCATTCTATTCTTAGGTGAATTTGATGGCCGGTTTGGTCGAGTAGTAGTAACGCTGCCTCTTGATCGGCGGGTCCTGGGTTCGATCCCAGTCGGGGAAAACATTTGTGTAAAAAGCACGGGTGTTTGTGTTTGTCTTTATGTGTGTTCCAAGGGACCCACGACACAAGGGAAAACCTTAGTGTGGGCCTTTGAGTGTGTAACGTTTATTTATTTATATGGGGAAAATTGATACAAACAACCTCCATATCAGTATAGTTTACAACTTTGAGGAACATATAACATGATATAACTCGAAGGCGAAGGGGCTTATTTGGTTAATTATCGATGACTATAATTGGAAACCGTTTGGAGGCGAAAGATATTTGTGTAGTTATGCAATTGATATGTTCGTTTGCAGAGATGGCGTAAGTCCGGCTGAGGCGGCGGCGAGTCTGCCAGCGAGCCCTGGGGCCACGGCGCTCGTGAAGAAGAAGGGCGCAGGGGCCACAGAAGCACGCGAGCGAGCCGCCGCCGTCCGTACGCGGCGCCTCATGAAGGAACTCAAAGAAATACAGCGGTTGCAGGACAGCCGACCCGATCCCGTGTTTACAGTACGTTAGTCCACTCCTTTGTTCGTAGCATGTTTACATTTCGTTCGGTTTCGCGCGCACATGTTCAGCATAAATATCGTACACATTGATTTCATAACTTATCAGCTTAATATTCAACACAGTCAATCCAATGCCACTATTTTAAAGGATCGAAATACTTTAACTTGCTGTTTCAACAAGTACCTACTGAGTACAAATTTTTTTTTCAAAGTAACGGTCAACCTAAACGGAACATTCACCTTAGCGAATAAAGACTTAGTCATAGAGTCATGCACCATGACAAAACACTTCACAGATAAGATAAATCTGCATTGTTGGTATACTAAGGATGATTGTTTATTCAGTGTTTATTTTGTAGGTCGAGTTGGTGGGCGACAACCTTTTCGAATGGCACGTGCGACTGCACCAGATCGACCCTGAGAGCGAACTGGCAGCGGACTTGCGCGAGCTACAAATCTCCAACATCCTACTACACCTCATCTTCCCGGAGAACTTCCCCTTCGCGCCTCCTTTCATGCGCGTCATCGAACCTAGGATAGAGAAGGGGTTTGTTATGGAAGGTGGGTTCACTTGGGTATGTTAAGATCCGGGCGGGAAACTCCGAAGATAGAGCCCAAAGGAAGACGATTATGTACTTAGTGTGGAAGTTAGGAAGCTCACAACTTGTAGGAACACATAGGTTACTAAATCAAATCTTGATTTTAATTATTTTTCCGTAAACCCTATTTATTTTAGGTAATAGCCCAGTTTGTAATGAGCCAGACTTGTAATCCGAAGGTCGCGGGTTCAAATCCTGGTACGGGCCTGTACCACTAAATTCGTCTTTTCGGATTTATGTACGGATTTCTAATTATCACTTGCGCAACGGTGAAGAAAAACATCGTGATGAAACCCGCCCGTTCAAGAAAATTCATTTTCGAAAGACGAGCGCGGTCCACCAACCCGCATTGGGCCAGCGTGGTGGACTATGGCCTAAATCCCCTTCGTGTTACGAAGGGAGGCCCGTGCCCCTCTGTGAGGACGTATAATGAGCTGGTAAAAAAAAACAATTTATTTTAGGTAAGGCATAATCAGCTGCAATAGTAGCCGATCAACACCCATTATTTGTGATGGCTTTAAAAATGATGTCTCAGTCAACGTTCTATTACAATGCGACAATTTTTTTGTCAGGTGGCGCAATCTGTATGGAACTACTGACGCCGCGAGGCTGGGCGTCGGCATATACAGTGGAAGCTGTGGTAATGCAGTTCGCAGCGTCGGTGGTGAAGGGGCAAGGGCGGGTGGCGCGGGCGCCGCCGCGGCCCTCGCGCGAGTTCTCACGACGCCGCGCCGAGGAAGCCTTCCGCTCCTTGGTCAAGACTCACGACAAGTATGGCTGGGTCACGCCAGCGCTCTCCGATGGTTGAGTCGTGGAAGGTATTACGCATTTTTTTATAAAACTCATTTTTAAAACTCACTTTGTCGTGCTCAATTCTATCGATGACAAAAAGATATTGATATGATGAAAATCACTTTTGGTATCAAACTCTTAAGTTAATTTAAGTATCACGGATTCATTAACGTTCGTCTCATGCAGAAAGAATGTTTTAATTGGATCATACAAAGTAAAGCTCTTTAAATCGTAAATCATCATGGTAAGGTTGGCCCACATCAATGCAACCGCGGGTCACTTGAGACTGTCGTGGCGCAATGGGATCATTGGTTCATTGGTCAATTTAAGAGGATCGACTACCGCGCCCATGTCCATACAAAAAGGGAAAACGTTTTGCTACCCCTAAATCTTCTCCGATTTTGATAATTTTTCACTATGTTGTTGTCCCTATCAAAAACTATGCCTCTATGTTTTCCTTTTTTGAAAATTTTGTTTAGATAAAAAGTTATAAGGATCTGTAATCTTGCTTTATTGGGTTTGAAAAACATTCATTTTAAATTCATTGTATTTCAGAAATAAAGTAAATTTTCGGAAAAAACAAAAAATAGAGGCATAGATTATATTCTGCTGAAAAGATTGATACCAAAAAGTAGTATATTTAGTACAGTTTAGGGGTTGGGAAACGTTTTCCCCCCAAACGCGATTTTCGACAAAAAAATACCTAGAAACACAGCCGAGCTGCAACTGTCTCTATCGCACGTTTGCGAGCGGGGCCGAGCGCGGTCGCGACAGAGAATGATTCTCCAAATACCTATTTTCCTACGCTCGCGGCGCTATAGAATAGTCTTAACGTTTACGTCGATCGTTCTCGCACAACGAAACTGCGCACACGGTCGCATACCAATGGAGATGATTGTTTACTAACCACTGCTACCGCCGTCGAAGTTCTAGAATATTCTCTTGGAAAAATCTATAATGTATTCCAAACCGACAACAAAGTTATTTCGCATGTCGGAAAAATTTTTTGATTACTATTATTTTAAAGAAGAAAGAGGTTTTTATACGTTTGTAGCGAATAAATTCAAAAACTACTGGACTGTTTTCAAAAACTCTTTTACCATTACAATGCTTTATGATCCCTGAGTAACAGGTTACATAATTTTCCTGAATTCCCACGGGAATGAAGCCCTGGGCGGAAAGTTAGTACAAAATAATATTTTATTTTGTTCTATTAAAAAACTGCAAAATCACGTTTGCGAAACAAACTTATCTTATTAGCTATTGCGGTTTTTTTATGGTTTCCACTGCAAACAATCGTGTAAAAATGTTTTATCTCAGCCTGAGACCTGTGCCAAAGGAATCCACGCTATAGGGACACCTTATAGCCCAATCGGCTTAGAATTCAAATCGGATTTAAATCCTACAAGATATTTTATTGTTTTAATAGCTTCATTTAATGCCAAATAAGACTATCCTAAGTTTTCCCCCTCGGCGGAGGTGTGCATAAGTGGTGGGGGTAAAAATGTACCCAAAAAGCGATATTTTTGCGATTTTTTGGTTATATCTCGTAAAGGACTTACAATGTCGAAAACTGTCCTTCATAAAAGTTGGAGGGCATTTAAGCCTGCGTAGGATAAGACCAGATTCATATTTTTTGGACTACCAGATTCATATTTTTTGGACTACCCGATCTTGTGCTTTAGCTCATCAAAGTTGGATAAAGGGTCAAGCAGGCTAAGCGAACAAGAGTGGCCCCCTAACGACGGATTTGGTCATTCTTTCAGGTGGTATACTGGCAGGCCCTAAGAACACTCCATGCTTAATATCAGTCCTCGATCTTTTTTTGTTTTCGAGTTATTTAGGATGTCGAAAAATTAGGGTATCACTGAAAGTGTCATATTCTCTAAACCAGAGGTTCCCAAACTTATTTTGTCTAACGCCCACTTTGAAAATCAGTTATTTTGTAGCGCCCCCCATTTTTTTTCCACCTTAAAAACCTCAATAACATATAGAGTCTCGCCTAGCGTTTAATTAAACCTACAAGGTGTCTGGTGGCAGAATTCGGATTTAAAATAAAAATAAAATAAAAGATATAAAAACAAGTACTTTCTTAAAAATTATTTCATCCAAATGTCCATCACGTTCTTTAAATCTGGCCTCAGTATTCCGTGCCACTCGCTGAAGCAAAAGTGATAGGATGGCATTAATGTCGAGAACGATATTTTCCTTAAGCGCTGCGTGGTTGGATTGGTTTCGTAAACTTTATTCTTGAAGTAACACACAAAAAACCCCAACACAAACAAGCAGATCTGGTGACCTGGGAGACCAAGGAATGTCGCCAAAACGGCTTATCAGTTTTCCAGGGAAGGAATCTTGATGAAGTGCCATGGTCTCTCTAGCAGTGTGAGGGGTGACGCCAACTTGTTGAAACCATGTGTACGCAGTAAAGGCGAGAAGTTCTCTTAATATTGGCAGAAAATAATCATTCAGCATGCGCTGATAAGAAAAACCGTCCACACTTATTGCTTGCTCCCAATGAGTTTCGAAAAAAAATGGTCTGATTATTCCACTGCTTGATAATGCACACAGCACACCAAATCGTCACATTGGGACTGTGCAAAGGGTGCTGATATTTTAGACGTGAGTTCTGTCTTTTATGCGACCAATAATGGCAATTCACTTCCATTGAGATGAAAGTGGGCTTCGTAACTCCAATAGATAGTGTTACCGTAAAAAAGCGCTATAATATTGTCTCGCAGAAACTTTTACGCAAATTGTAATCGTTAGGCTTAAGTGTTTGGAAAATCTGAATTTTAAAAGGACGAAATTTAAGATTCTTCTTCTTTATTTCATGCACGATAGTCTTTGGGAGCCTTAGGCAGCCGCTTTCTTGCACACGGATTGACGCGGATTTTTTTCAAGCTGTTTGCTACGAGGTCAATGTTTTCACTGGTTCTGGATTGCGAACGCTCGTTGTTCACCATCACCAGTCCAATGCAACATCGTGATTAAAAATCCGCATAAATGACGAAGCTAATTTACTTTATTGCTCATTTCTTCTGCTTCCCCGACCAGCGGTTTCAGAGAAATTTGAATTTGAAATCCGAATTTTGCCTCCGGACACCCTGTTTATTCTAAACGAGATTTTTCTTACCAGAGAGAGGAATAATAATGCAACTTTACAATATTAACAACAATAGATATACCTATTTTTAAAACGTGTCTTTGGAGGTGGGGACCTCACCTGTGACACTTGAAGACACGAATATTTTTCAGTGTTTGATACCAATTACTTAAGATATAAATAGCGTTGTGAACGCATTAAAAATAATAAAGTTACAAATCACCCATCGCCCCCAGAAATCACCTCAGCGCCCCCCAATTTTTTCTTGGCCCCTTACCGCCCCCCTCTAGGCCTACAAGGGGGCGTTATCGCCCACTTTGGGAAACACTGCTCTAAACTGTTCGAAAGTTAGATTAACCAAACAAAATCATTTTTAATAATAATAGAATAGACTACAAAATGCATACTTTTTTATTATTCTAACATGAACAGTTTTTTTTGAAAATAAGTTAAAAATTTTGAAATAAAAATTAAATTAAAAATTTAAACCCCCCCCCCCCGCAAAAAAGTAAAGCGGACATTTAAAAAGTAAAAAATAATACCTTTCGTTGAGCCATCAAATTCATTTCAGAAATACCTATATATATTTTAATTATCGAAATCGATGGATGGCACGATAGGGTTTGCTCATTAAAATGGCGCTATAATGTCGCGTCGGGGTACCGCTTTAGTGAATCAGACCCTTCATGACCCTTGGGTCTGATTCACTAAAGCGGTACCCCAACGCGACATTATAGCGCCATTTTAATGAGCATCGATCGAAATCGATGGATGGCACGATAGGGTTTGCTCATTAAAATGGCGCTATAATGTCGCGTCGGGGTACCGCTTTAGTGAATCAGACCCTTCATGACCCTTGGGTCTGATTCACTAAAGCGGTACCCCAACGCGACATTATAGCGCCATTTTAATGAGCAAACCCTATCGTGCCATCCATCGATTTCGATAATTAAAATATATATAGGTATTTCTGAAATGAATTTGATGGCTCAACGAAAGGTATTATTTTTTACTTTTTAAATGTCCGCTTTACTTTTTTGCGGGGGGGGGTTTTTTAAATTTTTAATTTAATTTTTATTTCAAAATTTTTAACTTATTTTCAAAATAATTAAGAGTGTACTAGTGTGCTGGATATCCTGGCCGCAGCATCAGCTCACGGTGTTGCCACCATTGCATTGTATGCAGAATCAAATACTGATCAAAACGAGTCCAAACACGACATATCTGCTATTATTTTTTCAAGGATGTGCTAGTGTTCTGGATATCCTGGCCACAGCATCAGCTCACCGTGTTGCCACCATTGCATTGTATGCAGAATCAAATACTGAACAAAACGAGTCCAAACACGACATATCTGCTATTATTTTTTTAAGAGTGTGCTAGTGTTCTGGATATCCTGGCTGCAGCATCAGACCAAGAGTTCCATAATCCTGCATAGTTATTGAGCATACATGAGTGTTCCAAGTTTTAGGTCACATGTATGTTTGAAAGTAAAGTAAATACACATTAAGAGTCTAAGAACCCTACCGCAGCTAACAAAAGAGCTGATGACCTTGAAACGGCTGAACCGATTTTGATAAAACGTATCTAAGAACCATCGCCAAAAAACCTGCTTGTAAATTAAAAAAAACGCATCCAAATCGGTTCACCCGTTTGAGAGCTACGGTGCCACAGACAGACACACAGACACACACACACACACACACACATAGCGGTCAAACTTATAACACCCCTCTTTTTGCGTCGGGGGTTAAAAATATGACACTTCAAGTGATACTCTTGATTATTTTTAAGAAAAAGAAAAATCGTTTTTTATAATGAAGTTTAAGGATATGATGCTGATTAAAAATATGAATTTTATAGTGTATTTTATTACTATTAAATATGATTTTGTTTGGTTAATCTAACTTGAACAGTTTACAAAATATGACACTTTCAGCGATACCCTAATTTTTCGATATTAACCTAAATAACTCGAAAACAAAAGAAGATCGAGGACTGATAGAGTGTTCTGGGCCTGCCAGTATACCACCTGAAAGAATGACCAAATCCGTTATTAGGGGGCCACTCTTGTTCGCTTAGCCTGCTTGACCCTTTATCCAACTTTGATGAGCTAAAGCATGAGATCGGGTAGTCCGAAAAATATGAATCTGGTCTTATCCTACGCAGGCTTAAATGCCCTCCAACTTTTATGAAGGACAGTTTTCGACATTGTAAGTCCTTTACGAGATATAACCGAAAAATCGCAAAAATATCGCTTTTTGGGTACATTTTTACCCCCCACCACTTATGCACACCTCCGCCGAGGGGGAAAACTTAGGATAGTCTTATTTGGCAACAAATGAAGCTATTAAAACAATAAAATATCTTGTAGGATTTAAATCAGATTTGAATTTTTTGTTGGTTTTATTCTATTGACCTATTGACATTAGTATCGATTATTCTATTAGTATTCGATTAGTATCGGTTTATTCTATTGACATTAGTATTTAAAAAAACATATATTTTCCTTATTTCAGATTGAGCCCCACCAGCTGTAATGCAGAACGGATCTCCTTTAGTTTAACCTCTATGAATAATTTTAGTTGTAATTTAGTGCAAATTCTAATAATGCTCTCGTCTGTATAATTAGTTTACTGTAATATTCAAGCATCTTTGTGGTGCATTACATTTTAAGTGATCAAGTAATTTGTACTTGAAATTTACTATAGTATTATTGAGTTTGGAATCAAAAGGCAATTGCCATTATATAAATGCCATAATTCCCTAATACATGTTTGGTATACTTATATTAGTATGTATTTTAAAAAGTCGATATTATAATAGCATCTTTATTAAATAACGGTAATTAATAAAAAAATTCGTAGTGAACTTTAATGTAAATAAAAAATATTGTGCCAACATGAATGCTCATTGCCTTCATAAAAACTATTTTTTAATGTAGCTTGTGGATTAATGCAGATTCAATTCAAGTATAATTAAGTGTTTAAACAGTTTAGAAAGTAAACTTGAAACCCTCCTACCAGACACATTTAAATAATTTTGAAGGAATATTTCCGTCCCAACGTCATTTAACAATTTTTTATATTATTATACTTAGATGCATAAGAATTTTAAAATTTCACAAAAAAATTATAAAATTCCCTATTCATGTTTTAACTACCGTTTTGTATGAATATAAAAGATTAGTAATGCATGTAACATAGATGTAATTTTGACTTAATGTCTCATTATTGGTATACTACATGACATGATAAACTATACACATTTACTTAAACATGCTTTACTCTGCATGCTTGGTGTAAGTCTTACATTTCTATTACATACTGACTGCTCTTAAATACAAAAACTTATTAAATCATGTACTAATCAATACAAAAAGACCACAAATCAAAATACAAAAAAAAGTTAGCTTTTCAAAAATCAATGTTGTTGATTTAACCAGTGAAACCATAGGACAGTAAGCTTGGTTGAGGTTGAACAGTATCCCAGCTGTTCTCACGAGTAGTCAAGAGCTCAAATTAGAGTAGATTTTCTTGAAATGTGAATCAAAGGCTTGTGGTAACGTAAATTTATTGTAAAATTAGATTAGTGAAAATTGATGTTGTTTTGTTTGGTGAACCAAAGAAGTTTATTTTTATGTAAAATTTCATTCATTGCAAAATGTGTATTTATAACAGAATTATATGTACAATGTTATGGATGTAATAAATTAACTGCTCAAATTCAAGTGTCTTTTCTATCATAAATAAACATGCTCAACCATAGTGGTATTCTTACAGGGAAATCAATGAATACAATTTCAAATGTTTATAATATGAAACTTAATAACATTTGAAAAACATTTTCTATTATGTTTACTATCTACAGTGTTAATATTTTATACAGATGTTTATCAGTCAATTTAATTACATTTAAAGAAAAACAAATTAGTACCTAGTAATGGCAAACTAGGTAAATTAAGTATTCCCAAATATTGATGAACCTAGCTGCACACTGATCCAACAACACGGGCGGAATCTACCCAAACCAGCATTTGTCGTACACTAAAGCCCGTAAACCCGAAATGCATTTTAAATGGTTTTAATATCAAATATTAGCAACGAAAGTAACTTCTGTAATAATAAAGCTTACTATTATCATTGTAATGTATTATTTTGAATTTATGTTTTTGTGAATTGATATTATGGAACACATTGTGTTCTGAAATAAATCATTAAAAAATAAATAATGAAACAAAAGATTAATTTATCATGTTGCCTTTATACAAGAAATGAGAGATATAATTAAAATTATAAATAGCCACTTATCACAAGAGAGATCACTCGCCGCCTCGCAGTGCTAACACCAAATGCAGCACTGACCCTCCTTGGACTTTGTAATCTTGTGCTGTTTTTTCATCATTCCTGAAACAAGGAAAATATTATGGTCTCATTAAATGAACACTGAAAATAATTCTGAGAGATTATCTTAATAAAATAGGTAGAAGCAGCATATCTTGAATGTTGCAATGTTTATACAGAGTGCATGGTAGCTACCTCGAATTTCGCCCGGACCATCTAAACTACTAGACAAACTGTTATGGCTCTCTAGCCCCAATACAAATAAGTGAAATCAAATCAAATCAAGCTATCATTATTGTTTCTACGCAACAATGCGCAAAAGGTGCGGGTCCCTGGTGCGCAGAATACGGAGCAGCACCAACAGCATCCTGAACATGATCGGGAGTAGGCTCGACTGTAGGTACGTGAGTCATTGCTGTGCTATTTCTAGCGGAATGGGGCAGCGGTGACTTAGCGTGCTTTTTAGTGTTATTAAATTAAATTATAAATTATTATTATTATTATCTCAATTGTTACTAACCTAGTTTTAAGTTTACTAACATTAAAATGAGTCTTGGTTACTTAAATAAATAAATTTATTATTTATTATTATTATTATGAAAGGATTACATTATGCTTTTCAATGATACAGTTTATAGATCCATTTTAAGGTAAATACGTATTTACAGACATTAAAAACCCTTGAAGTAAGTATGCTAATATACCGACCTGTTCAAAATATATAGGTACTAGAGTACTTACCTATCTAAGAATAATTGAGTATTAAAAAAAATACTAAATTATTCTTAGATACGTGAATAATTTAGTATTAAAAAAAAATACACCTAACATGACCCTTTACATTTTCTATAATCAAATAACATGACCTTTACATTTTCTGTGATCAAGTAAGAAAGTTCAAGAACAAATAATACCGCAATACCCACATTTGTTTACCCGAAAATATAAGTCGTTGCTGCTGTGGTGGAATGCCTTCTTTCTCTTCTACTCTCTCTTTAATCCTCTCCACTTTGTCTGTCGGCTCAATGTCTATCTCAATCTCTTTGCCAGTAAGCGTCTGCAACAAACATTGAGGTTATGTGGGGTCCGTTACCAATAACTCTATTATATATTTATAGAAGCTTCAAGCTTACCTTCACTTTGATCAACATTTTTATAGTACAATAGAGATTAAATCCTTATTGAAACAACGCTCTCTCTATTTAATTTACAAAAATGCAATTTACGGCAAATCACTGGTTTACGCTGTCAAAGTGACATATACTTGTTTTTTATTTGCAAAAGCATTACACAACGGGCTTCTGTACGTCCATCCTTGTTATATAACTATTTGTTCAAAATTACCGGTTTTCAGTTTTTGAACGAACAAATCATTAAGTTTTAATTCAGCCGGCCCCACACGCTTGCCGTTGTTTGCCAATCCATCCATTATAGTGAACATTTCGCTCAGATTAATGAAATCCATTCATTCATTTCGCGGAATCTTAAAAAAAATAATGTCAAATGTCAAAAATTTTTGAGGTTAAGTTATTGTTTTTCTTTTCATGATTGTTGATATAAAACAAACCAAAAAAATACTATTTTCTTATTGTTAAGTTATAAAGGTACTATTTAATTCAAAATGGCTACTGTTAACATGATTTTGGATAAAATTCATAAATTGACCCGTGAAGGTAAGTTTCTTCGTAATCTTACTCTTATAACAATTTTTATTCTGCATAAACAAGTACAATTTTCTTACAAATACATATCTTTTACAGAAGGACAAAGTGATTTCTCAACAATCATTTTGAATAAAATAATTATGAATGATAATAAACAACAAAATGCTGATATAGACTTTGAAGTCATAAAAAGTTTTTTATCTAAGATCATCAAAGAAATTGACGATTTGGCTGCAGAAATAAGAAAAGACGAAACAGTTCTTATAAGCGTTCGTCACCAAAAACTATTGCGTACGTGTTTTCAGTTGATAACTTCACTTGGATTTTCACCTAGTTTGATACCCGGGCTTGGATTAAGCTTGTCCAAGAGATGTTCTTCGGTCTCCGCTTTACCCCCTATAATACTTACAGATGAACAAAAATATCATTTACTTGTTTTATGTACTGATTTCTTTAGCAGAAGCTATGATATTCCAGTCCTTAAAAACATCATATTAACTTTCCATATGTCTGATTACTTAGCAGCATTAATACAGCTTTCATTTGCTCCTCTCAAGAAGCCTGGTACTTATAAAAATTTTGTGATGACTGAAGAGCTCTTTGAAAAATTAAATTCTGAGAGAAAAAAATACATTCAAGTATTTGACCATTTGGTTGCAACTTGTTTTCAACCAATACTGATGAAGGAGCTATTGGTCCTCCAAAGTGTCAGTGACCCTCCACCACCTATTTTTGTGAAGAGAGTCATAGCAAAACAAATGAGTCAACGTTTACTAGCCACTGGTGGCTTGCTGAGTCTGATCAGATGTTTTATTGAATCCTACAACATTGATACTGGGTTTGAATGGAAAAAAATTGATATGATTTGTAAGATTGTAACTTCTAAACATGGAAGTGATTCTGAAAATGAATATTTACAAAATATTTGTTCTCAGATAACAGATATTCTTAGATTGAGCAACACTCATTATTTGACCACAGCAGTTGCATGTGTGTTAGGACTCCATGAAAGGTTTCCACTGTCAGAACCTGTAAAATTATTAATGAGAGAAGTATTTCAATCATTTGACTGTGAATACTTGCTTTCAAAATCCAATTTGCCTGGGACCATCATCCTAACACCACAAGAAGTTGAACACAAGATTAAAATTCTTCATGCTTGTACTTCTTCTGCAAGACTTGAATGTCCAAATTCATTGCTAACTCCCAACTTGTACTTACTTTTTCTGCTTGGAATGAAATGCACGAAAAATGAAGACTTGAAAATAAAATTGAAAGATATTCTTTTGAAGAGCTTGGAACAAATAAACAAGGAAGAAATTGTTGTACCTTTTGTGAAGAAGTTGTTATTTGGAGATCCTGCAGTACCAGTTCTGGTGGAAGAGTATGAAGCAGGGTTGTGTATAAAATGTGGATCTGATGAGTCTGGTCCAACCAATGATTCAGTGGTTTACTTCCTAAATCTGTTTAAACTTTCTACAGATAGTGATTTTGTAAAAAACATATTTCAAGCATGTTTACAGATATTAATTGAGCTTAGTAAGAAAAGGGGACCTAAAAGTGAATTATTACTGACACAAGATGAAGATAATGTGATCCTTGATGACAAAGATAGACAATATGCAAACATTCTTCAACTGTTATCTGAAATGTCTGCGTCTCCAAAAGTTGTATCAGCTTTAAAACAAGATCCTACAATAGTCTTGGACTTTATTGAGTATTTTATCTCGAACAGTAAGGCTAATAACTCTGAGGAATGTGTGATAGTTGCTTTAGTACTACTTAACACTATCTTATCAAATACAAAGACATTAAGAGATGTAGTAAGTAGGCTAAGCAACTTAATTCCTGTGTTAAAGAAGATGTCTGAATGGGAATCCGATTTTAATAACATTTTATGTGAAGAAGCACTATCATTGATTGCTTCACAAAGGCCGAAGCCAGCCGAGACTGCTTGTACTAAGGCCATCAGTGATGTATTTGATGAATTGCTGCCTGTGAGAGCTCATGGAGTTATTGAACTTACCAAGTTGATTGATGCTAAGGAACCTGAGACTATTTCTAAGAAACATTACATCTTTTGTTTATTTCAGGTAACTAATAAAATCTTATTAACCCGTCGCGCGATTGTTTACGCCGCTTGCGATAGTAATCTCGTACACCAGGTGTATATTTTGGCGCGATGATTGCCCGTTTGGTATCGGTAATCTTATTCCTTAACGCAAATGTCGTAAAAGTCGACAAAAAAAAACACAATCAGACAACTCAATAACTCAACATCTTTCTAAGTATTATTTTACGATGATACTGCATTCGCCAACCCGCCTTTCACACTTGACCATTACGGCATTTCCTTCTCTCAAGTCATTTGAAAGAGGGTTTTTATCATGATGACAATAAAAAATGTTATAGATTCGCCTTTTATTTTTTTACGTATACCGCGGGAATTGCTTTAAGATGACGTAAAAAATTTCATTTGAATTTTAGGAGCAACTTAAGGATCCAGACTCATACATTTACCTATCAGCAATTAATGGCATAGCCTCACTGTGTGCCCTTTGCACAGAAGATGTGCTTCAAGTTCTGTGTAAAGAGTTCTTACAAATATCTTCTGAGCAAAGTTCAGTTGAAACAAAGGAAGATAAAAATAAAATTGCTGAATTGAGGATGAAAATTGGAGATATTATTGTGAAAGTGACAAAACGGCTAGGTAAGTACGAATACATACCAAGATCCATTATTATATGGATTGAGTACCTGTACCTGTGAGTCCCTTGTTCGAGTTTATTTAGCTCTTGAAAAGATTTAGCTTTTCGTTATTGAACTACAAATTTTCTTCACAGGTGAAATGGCACTAGTTCACAAAACAATTCTATTAAACACCATGCTATGTGCGTGTAGAGACGACGACCCACTTATAAGGACCTCGGCGCTATCAAATTTATCAGAAATTGCTCTTGTTTTACACTACAAAATTGGAACTATCATTTACGAGGTAAACCTTACTTCACCATCTCTAGGAGCTAATTTATTTTTGTCAGTTTCCTTCTACTCGCAAATTCTGCATTCGCATATCTTCCAGCTTGTGATTACAATTTATGTTCATTTATATTTTAGGTGTTACTCTGTATATGGAGCATAATAGAAACAGATAAAGCAGTAGAATGCCGCAGAGCAGCCGTCATGGTTATAGCAAGTCTTCTCAAGGGTTTAGGGAAAGAAACTCTAAGCGAACTGAAAGAAAACATTCTTCCTATATACAGAACTTTGAAGAGCCTTTACAAAGATGAGAACGAAGACTCAGTGGTACGGCTTCACGCTCAACTAGCGATTGAAGAACTTAATGACATTGTCAGACAGTTCATATTACCACAACTAAGCATGGAAAAACGAATTTTAATGGAGAAGGCTGTAGATGAAATCATTTTTAAATGAAATACATACAGTAAGTTTATTTAATCACACTTATTCTTATTTCTAGATTAAAACTAAGTTATCCTAACTACTTAAATCCGAAATCATTATATCTTTGCATACTTTTACAGTAATGTTTACATTTTATCCTTTTTGTATGGCAATATTTGTGTCCATTCCTTCTGATCTTTAACTTTGAAATACTATGTACTGGCCACATATTTAAAAATTCATAAAATCTTTAAAATTACTTTTTTGTTCATATTTTAAATTGCATGTTTATTATTCATTACTTGTACGCATACTTAAGCAAAACTCTCGGTTTCTCTGAAATTATATTACTATTTACAGTTCAATGAAACATTTTCTAATGTAATGTTTCAGTCTATAATTAACGTGCGTCTTACTTTATTATCACGTCTCTGAGAAAACAACTTGGTTAATATAATGCGTGACAATGTGCACTTAGACAGAGCAATCTTTAAATTCCTTACAATTTTCTACTTCACGCTTCCGAAGTATTATCCCCATCATTTGTTTTTTTCACGAAGCCTTCATCTTTTTCCGACAACGTAATTGAATAGATAGAGCTTTGATCTGAGAATCTGTCTCTGTTTCGCCTGCTAAAAATACTGCTGCGTGAGAGAGTCGACGCTGTTCCGATCGAAATGTTGTCTCGATCAGCCTGCGGGACCATCTTCCAGATCAGAAGAGCGATTCCTCCAAATGCAGCTACAACCAGGAACATTACTAGGGAAACCTCTCCGACAATACCTGCAAAATAGATTACAGTAGCTGAGCTTTGAACCGGTGACTTCGCTGTCGCAAAAAGTAGCTAAGCCCTGTTTAGTTTAAAATTACCGACGTCGGTTCTGACCTTTAGTCGTGAAAGAAAGGACCAACAAACAAAAATGGAAAACACTCTTGTTATAGTATTTAAGAGCCAGCTAAGACAGGAGTAAGAAAAGAAAATTATTCACATGCTCACGCCTTTGTCCTATTAGAGTAGGCAGAGACCACACATTTCCATCTGGTATGATTCAAACACACCTCGTTCGCTTCCTCTACATACATAATTCGCTTCATACATTGTCGTCGGATTCGGGTACTGCTAAGACTGTCTTTTCTCAGTACGGATTTTTTCATGTAGTATTTATAATTCTTAGTGAATTACGAATTTATATCCAAAACTAACTATACAAACTTTGTTCGATTTCCTCTTTCCTCGCTTCAAGTCTGGCCGGCTGTAGCTCGTTGTAATCCATGTCTTGGTCGAATGGCTCCACAGATCCGATGTTAGGTTTGGTTTGCTGAAGGACATCGCCTGGGTTTGCTTTGGGCAGGTTTATTCCAGCTCTTACAGTCAACGTTTCAGGTTTGTATGTGCAGAGAACCAGGAAGCTGAAATCGAAGATGAAAGATTCATGAAATACTCGATGTTTATGCGTCTGAAATGTGTCGGAAACAGAGTAGCAGCTTCTATTATATTCATAGTTACAGTCTCGTATCAACAGTCGCAGTCAAAAGTCGTACCTATCTTTTTAATAGGTGTATAAACAGAGTTTAATTATTACGGTTAGACATACCGTCTAGTACTGTGGGTGAGTATGGGCAGATTCTCCTGCACGATAACGTAAGTGGCGACAGTCGTGTCGTTGACTTCCGAGCCGCATTCATCATGATGTATTCGCAGAATGTACGCGTCTTGCGCGCTGTTAGGGTTGCCCTGCAGGGAGCATCTCTCCGGGCCGCCGTCAGCTGCCTCCACTGCGATGCGGCCTCCGAAGTAAGGGCCCGTTGACACTTCCACTTCACTCGCATGGGGAAGACATTGGGTAGCACGTGCTGAAACTGCACCAAAAACATTTAGGTCCGTATTACAGAACGCGACTCAGACTCTTATCTACAGGGCTTTAGGTAAATTAGGTTATAATAAATAAATAAAATCTCTTCAACCTCTCAGGTAGTTAATCAGTCCATGAAACTGAAAAACTTTCCCAAGGAACATAGGTCAAAATACGAAAAAAAAATTTTTGAGTTCCCATACAAACTTCACCAGCATATAGCGCATTTGTATGGGAAATCTACAATTTTTTTTCGTATTTTGACCTATGTTCCTTATTGGGGAAAGTTGTTTAGTTTCACGGACTGATTTACCACCCGAGAGGTTGAAAGAGATTTACCTAAAGCCCTGTATACTAAAGTAGCAGCCGTCTTTGCCATTTTGATAGTGAGAGAAAGATACAATTAATACTTAAGTATAGATCAAGGCTTCAGTCGATTTACTCCACGTTCGTCATCTTCGAAACTGGTCATTTTTCAAACTCGTCATATTCCAGACTCGTCATCTTCGAAACAAGTCATTGTACAGTCGCCAATATATTACAAGCGAGTCTATCATTGTTGTGATCGTAAGGGTTCTTGTACTAGACCTCATATCCAAATAAAACCATTTATTCGTAAGTGTAAAAGAATGAAATAATCTGTATTAAATTACCTTTCGATTGATGTAACAATGATTGCTGTTGGGTCTTTAATTACCACATACTGTTTTCTCGAAGTTTGAAAAAAAAGAGAAATTAACACGTTTCACCAAATTTTCAATGTCCTCAAAAAACTGTGTGAGCCTTGCCAGACCCTTCTATGAACACATTATTCCAAAACGATACCCTATTTTTTAAAATCTAGAAATTAATTCCATTCCCAAAATGGCTCACAAAACGCTGTTGAACTTAAAAGCATTTTTATAAACGACTGATCTATAGCTGACCCGACAAACGTTATCTTATCTATGAATATTGAATTCGAATGGGTATAAGAAAGTTGTGCGGAAAATTAGAAATAAACTGTTTAAAAACTCAGATTATCGAGCTTACTGTAATTTCTACGCATTAATCGAATGTACACACGGCAGCACATCAGGCTATACATGTTGACCTTGACGTCGCCCTTATCTCGCTCGTAATAGCGTCGACTTTCGCAGTGCAAACGGATAACCTGACGTGCTGCTGTCTGTACATGCATGAAGATGACGAGTCTGGAATATGACGAGTTTGAAAAATGACCAGTTTCGAAGATGACGAACGTGGAGTAAATCCTTCAGTCTCCTCCGATAATACGGGCCTTTGACTAAGAAGATTTGTTTGTAAATCCGTGAGTTAATAGTAGACGAATTAATCGGTCAAAATCAATTAAGATTAATGATCCGTAGCTTTAAGATCACTACAAAGTTGATCGACATTAAAAGACGAAGCGAAAGTTGTTCATGCGAAGCATAATAGTTTCGAATGCGTAATGCTATTGAATTGCAACCTTGTAGAAAGTGTTTTGATTAAACTTTACGAGCGCACTTACATCCTTTGGTGGGTACAATAATAATCTTGGAGCCGATGGACTGTGGATCGGCTAGGTCTCTCGCGTCGCGTCGGACCGGCCGCACTTCGAACGAGTAAGTAGTCGCCATGCGTAGTCCGGTTATTCTTGTGCTATACGTGCGCCCGCGTCGCGCACCCGGAGCTGCAGTTGTCGTCGAAGAGTCTGCGTTGGAAACACGTGACTTCTCTTCTTCTAAATTGTCTATAGCCTGAAATGAAATCGTTTATATTTTACAAATGGGCTCGCTGTCGCTTTTTAACTCCCGACAAAAAAAGAGGGATGTCAAAAGTTTGACTTGTGTATCTGTGTGTCGGCCGTGGCATCGTAGCTCCTAAACGAATGGACCGATTTCGATGCGGTCTTTTTGTTTTAAAGCTGACGTAATAGAGATGGTTCTTAGCTATATGTGTTTGATCAAAATTGGTTAAGCCGTTTAAAAGTTATAATTATAAGCAATCGAGTGTTGGGATGATACAAATTTTTAATTTTATATTTATTTTCTTGTTTCAAATACAATTTTGTAAACCAAAGGTACAAATGTATAAATAGGTACATATTTATTCAGTCACCATTCCAGCATAATCTTAATATATATAAATCTCCTGTCACGATGTTTGTCCGCGATGGACTCCTAAACTACTTAACTGATTTTAATCAAATTTGTACACCGTGTGCAGTTTGATCCAACTTGAGAGATAGGATAGTTTTTATTTCAATTCATGGCCTTAATAATTTATAATTAACAATAAACTGATTATCAATGTTGATCGTTGTCATTAATCGTAAATCTCTAACAGATGGCGCCACGGCAACGCGGGGCCGGGCAGCTAGTATTCTTATAAGGATAACTGCAAACATTAAGATGCCATTCATCTGTATCATAAAAATACTCGTGAGTACAACTATTTCGTAACAATCTTCAAGTAACGCCACGAGGCATATCACACCATCATCGCGGTGCTATAATAACTGGAAGTGCGCGATAATGACGACAGTTAGCGCTGTTCCTGTCGCGGGGTTGTCACGGCTCGCAGTCACGCCACCTCCTATTATCTCCCGTTGGGCCTGGTGACAACTCATTACCGCTTTTGCTTCTATAAACATAATTAGAAGAAACCAGGAACTATGCAATACGAAAATGTCTATTCCGCCAATGTAAAGATAAGCCTCAGTTATTAATCATTGATCTTCTTTAAAGAAGATCAGTCTATATCAATTAATACTCATAACCAAGTATTTGATTGTATGTTTGTTTGAAAAGAAAAACGATTGCTCAATATCGATGGGATTAGCTACACTGGCATTTTTTTTACCAGCCCATATACGTCCCCACCGAGGGGCACGGGCCTCCCTTCGAAACACGAAGGGGACTTAGGTCATAGTCCACCACGCTGGCCCAATGCGGGTTGGTGGACCGCTAGCCCAATGCGGGTTGGTGGACTGCTGGCCCAATGCGGGTTGGTGTTTTACATAAACAACAAAATCATGAAATTGTATGTTCCAAAATTGATAGACTGACCTTGGTTCGACACCGATACTGCCCCCAGGCTTGCAGCTCGCAGTAGTGTACTTGGAAGGCCAGCACCTTTGGCCGGTCGTCTTCTTCAGCAGTGCCGTACTCCCAGCGAAGTCGAACATCGCGGAAATCTGGCTCGCCGATCAGGTGTAACACTTCTGTAGGACAAGGAAAATAATACCTATGTTAGATTATCGTAACATCGTAACAACTGCGAAAAATATTAACAAAAGAAAATATACGAAACATAATTATTTAAACCGTTTAATATCACAAAATGCCGCCATGTTTTGTAATAGCCACTTGATGCTTAAAACTACTAAATCATATAATTAACAATTTTTCCAAATTAGCCACTTTTCAATGGTTCAACACTTCGTTCCATAACGTTGAGTGATTCTTGCATTACGATAACTTGGGCTCTTGTTCTCTGCATCTGTAATGGTTTTTCCCGAGTTGATCCGCTTGGGTGCGTAGGCAATGCAACCATCCGCGCGTACCATTAACCCAATGACTTGCTCACTGGGCCGTTGTGGCTTCTAATAACTAATACAGCCGCTGTAATAAGAGCTGTGATGGCCCACTTCCCTGAAACGGATGAGCTCACAAATTGCAAGATGAAGGAACTAGCGTGGGTCTAGCGTAACTGGTTTATGCAAATCAAGATCCAGCCGCAGGCTAACCGCGACCACACCCCGATGAACGCTTGTCACTGGTGAGAGTACGTACTTTGGGTGACAGTCATTAATTACCTATACGTCATAATTTATAATTCGGTAAAACTAATCGGTTTCTCTATTCCTCTCACTCATAAGATAAACATAAAAAGATTCATTATTACTTCGAAAAAACATTTGAATGCCGGCAAATGTTGCACAAGCATAATAATTTAGCTTTTTTAAAAGAAGATATTTCGCATTTTCATTTCAGTTAATAAGAAAAAGCAGGAACAACAAAGTTTTCAATGGGAAGTTAATGTTGTGTTGGTTTAGTAATTATTGTGGTGCAGCGAGGCTATGATCTGATATAAAGGGCAGCGCACGCGCCGATTGAGCCCCGGCGGCGACGCGCGCAGCCCCACTACTCCAAGTAATGAGAAATTTATCTATGTAGCACAACACAATGTACACCGTTTTGTTTTATAGCTCTCTTATTAGAGATGGCTTATGAAGACGTTTACATCGTAACTACCATTAATTTCGTCTTATGTTTTTACTTTTGTCTGCCCAATTGTCCGTGTAATAGATCACACAAATGAGGTTGTAAAAGTGGATCGCTGCTGAAGACCACAACTTAGATGACAATGCACTTTTGGATCAATTTACTGGAAGTTCGAAAGTTGTTTGGGTTTTTATAGTACCCATTTGAAAAATCTTGTTTGGTTCAATTACAATGAATGGAGTTTTTTTTACGCTTATTTTATAGTTTATTTTATTATTTAGTTGGTCTTATCTAACGTACAATGTGGTTCTTTCCGCCAGACAGCCACATCCAGAAAAGGGCTGATAGGTAAACTATCACGTATTTCGATTAGAGTTAACACGGCTTTCTAATGTCTTCATTTTCTCGGCAGATTAGGGTGTACAATATACACTTTATCCGAGATTGTTTAACGGGAAGTTAGTGATTGTCAGGCAGGGCAGGCAGTGGAGCGCTTGAGGCGATTGGCAGACTTGGACAGGCTCAGCCGACAATATCACGATAGAGGTTGGTAGCGGTCTAGTGGTGGTGCGTTGTCTCATATCACAATATCTACACCCCGTAACCATTATTCATACTTAAGTACATATTTATTCTTATCATAAGTCAACATGGGATGGACATAATTTTAGTCTTCCAATAAACCAGTCTGTTGGAAAGGCATATTTTCCTATCGTTTTTGGGTATCCTATCGTTTTTGATCGTCTTGTCTAAGGGAACCCATAATGAGGCGGCAAATTGAATGTTTTCGTTATAATTGTTCTCATTGTGACAAAAGCGTGATTTTTTTACCATTCGTAGGTTATATCACAGTGATCATTTTAAGATGTGGAGGCAAGCTGGATTTGACCCCTAAAGTAATGTAAAGGTCAAAGTCAACTTCGGGGACCTATAATTCGTTTACAATATTTTACTTTAAAAAGTTCATAGCATAATAGGAGAAAGTTGATATAATGTAATACATCTCCATAAAATCCACTTTCCAATGACACCTTAATCATCAAAATCGGTTCAGTAGTATAGGCATGAGCTATTCCCAAAATAATAGAAATTTTATTAGAGTAGTAATTATATCCATTCTCGTATGAAGTCGTATGGAAACCCATATTTTTTGGGTAGAAAGATGAGCCTTGGCACACTTGTTCCCTAGGTGGACTAGTGTGGTAAACGGGGGGGGGGGGAGGAACTTTTCATACACCGCGCGCACTAAGACTAGTCATAATTGCAAATTTCTAGCTATCAGGGCAAGTTTGGTATCATTTTCAACTAAATAAAAGCGGCTCAATTGATTTCTGAAACAAAAAAAGAGCGTTTCCATACAAAAAAGTTGAATTACAGTTAAAAAATAAAAAATATTTTTTTTACAAAATTTTAGGTAACGACCATAAAACTTTACAAATGTACCGAAATTTAGTTTAAAAAAATATGTTTCAAAAGCTGCGTTCATACAGATCTAAAAAAATATCTTCTTATGCTATAATCAACCGACTTTCTTTCTTATGCTATTGTAACTTTCTTATGCTATAATCAACCGAGCAGCTTTTATATAGTTGAAAACGATACTAAAATTGCCTAGTCCAAAATCGGGTGACAGAGGCAAACTCCCGGGCGTTTACCATACTAATCTACCTAAGAAACAAGTGTGTCAAGGCTCATTCTTCTATCCAAAAAATGTGGGTTCCCATACGACTTCATACGAGAATGGATATAATTACTACTCTAATAAAATGTCTATTATTTTGGGAATAGCTCCTGCCTAAACTAATAAACCGATTTTAATGATTAAGGTGTCATTGGAAAGCAGGTGATGTGTAGATGTGTTTTCATATGTAAATTTCTAATACCCCTCCAAATTGGATTTATAAAAATACATAAAACGGAGTAAAACGTCATCGAAATTACAATTTGTCCTCTAAAATGTAATAGGGGTCAAATCCAGCTTGCCTCTACATCTTAAAATAATCGCTATGGTATCCCCTAAGCATGATAAAAATTTCATGCTTTTATCACTCAGAGAACAATTTTTCAAATTTCCGCTCAACTATCATTGTATTTTTTCATTTTATTTTGGTCGTTATAAGCAATGTGTAAGATCGTTAGTAAGGCCGTTAAAATTTAAACCATTGTACGTATATCTAACCTGCATGATCTCGAAAGATATTTTTAATGTCCGCTACAGGTATTTAGGTTAAATCGCAAAGTAACATTGTTCGCTATTAAATAATAATTGCAATTAGTAAAATTCTTCAGCTATTATGCGGAGTTC
Source organism: Aproaerema taeniolella (assembly GCA_949987775.1). Classification (NCBI taxonomy): domain Eukaryota; kingdom Metazoa; phylum Arthropoda; class Insecta; order Lepidoptera; family Gelechiidae; genus Aproaerema; species Aproaerema taeniolella. The sequence continues at coordinate 15,605,181 of OX465246.1, forward strand.
CCACAAGTTATTATTCGCGGCTTGGGATCATAAAATGTCACCAGTGCTCCGCTTAGAGAAAGTAGGTCTCGCATATATCCTACACGGCCACATAAAGTTTAAACTTTAATTTGAGGCCAAAAAGTACAATTTGGTAAGGCCTCGGTACGTTATGGTTGGCTCATTAACATTTTTACCGCAGCCGGCACATTAGAATTTGAAAACGGATGTGTGGCCTCGGCGAGATGCCCGCCAGAGGAAACGGTGTGGTGGCTACTAGTGGTAACCTGGGCAGTACCGCTACAGGTGCTCTTTATTCTCTATAAGGTGTTAAATTATCATTTCCCGTGTTCGATTATGTTTTCACTCTATAATAATGAGTGACCAAAAAGGCACTTGATTCCAATTTTCAGTCTGTTTGGCTCCACCTACTGATTCTCAACCTATAAAACTACAATGACCGTGAATGTATAATTTGAACCGTGATTGTATTATTACTTCCGCTTATTATATAGTAGTCATCCACCCAATGCTACGTCCTGTAATAATTTTATACTTACATAAATTTGAAAAGTGATAAAGTTTTAACACAAGCTTCCTTTTACCGCATTACTCGTCATTTCATAGCGAAAATTATCTGTTTGCTTAGCCGTTTATATAAGGATTATTAGTAAAGCCATTAAGCAGATTCACATTTTTCTACTGGATTAAAGCAAGCCATTGTATGATTGTTCCTTAGGTTAAAATAAGCCGTTAAAGATCGGTAGCCCTCGAAAATATCCCCTCTGAACCGGGAGGGGGAGGGTCAAAGAGGTGCTCCGCCCGGCGTTACTACAAAAAAGATTACCACTCATTTGTAGCTACCAGGTTGAGTTTGGTATGGTTTTCGTATAAATCAATAACGAGGTATTCATTTCTGGTATTTATTTTACACACAATATGTGCAATGGTTTTTAAATAATCGCAAAAATATAAAATTGTAATAACAAAAAAAATCTTTCGCAGCCTACATTTTTTATTTAAGAGACAAATAAGTATTTAAAAAATACCTAAATGTAGCCTGTTTAATGTAAATTTATAAAAAAATAACTTAGGGTTTTTCATATAGAATTATGAAACAAAAAAATGTAGAATCCGACGCGGCGAATGGATTATTTGAGAGAAGTAACCTTTTTTTATTTGAATCATAATAATAATTTTATTATCTGGTCCTTTTTATGATACCGAAGCGTTTATTTGCTTTTTAATCAATTTTTTTAATTTTGATATTTTGTGTTTTTTTTCAGTGGGTAAAAAAATCCGATTTTTAAAGATTTCCACGCAAAATCAAAACTATTGAAGCTGTAAGTTTACTTACCTAAATGAGGTGACACAGAGTTCCCATGGGAAAGAATTATAGGGCGTCCATTTAATTGATATGTACATTTGGAGTTTCAGTCGCAGCCCTCTATCTTTCAAAGTATTATAGACAGCGTGTCCAAATTTTCAGGAAATACGTATTTTGATAGTAACTATCGTAAAATATAATAAATAAAATTAAAAATCTAAACTACAGTGGGGTTCCCATACGACAAACGTCCAAAATATCGTATAAAAAAATGGTTACTGATCTATTTCAAAAACCTTAAGACACATTAAAAACATACCTTATATTAATTAAAAAATATATTAAAACTGGCCAGATATGAGCCAAACTCAAGCTAAAGTTTATGTAAAAAAAAAAACAGTTTTTTTCACGGTTATTGGTTATTTACTAAGAAATTGGCGTTTATAGTATGATGTGAGGCAAAAATGTTTAACAAAAAGAAGACACATACATCAAAGGCACGGATATTAAAGTTTCCGAGTCGTAATATAAATAATAACAGTAATTCCATGAAAAATAACCAGGTAAATGTCACGAAAACAGTTCGAGTGAGTTTGTTTAAATATATTTAGCTTGAATCCGTTTCACTCTTGACTATTATTCATATTTTTTTAAATTAATGTAAAGTATGTTTTAAATGTGTACGAAGTTTAAGGTGTATGCATTAATCTTTTTTGAAATAGAGCAGTAACAAAAGTTGTTAAGCGAAATTTTGGACGTTTGTCGTATGGGAACTCCATTGTGATTTAGGTTTTTAATGTTATTTATTATATTTTACGACAGTTACTATTAAAATACGTATTTCCTGAAAATTTGGATATGCTGTCTATAATAGTTTGAAGGATAGAGGGCTGCGACTGAAACACCAAACGTACATATCAACTAGCGGACGCCCTACAATTCGTTCCCATGAGAACTCCGTGTAACCTCATTTAGGTAACTTTTCACAATATCTGAACATCATTTATGCAAAATTTCAAACTTACAGCATCAATTGTTTTGATTTTGTATGGAAATCTTTGAAAATCGGCCGAAAAAAACTTTTTTTATTTATACCTCCAACAATGTAATAAAAAATGTTTCACGAAAACCTTTCAGTGGAACCGGGTTCCGAGGCTTTGACGTTTTTTGGTCTTACGGCACTCCACTACTGGTCTTTGACATTGAAAAAACCCAAAAAAATAAAATTAATAAATAGATTAGAAAGCAAGTAAACGCTTCGATATCATAAAAAGGACCAGATTATAAAATTATTATATGATTCAAATAAAAAAAGGTTACTTCTCTCAAACAATTCATCCGCCGCGTCGGATTCCACATTTTTTTGTGTCATAATTCTATATGAAAACCCCAACGTATTTTTTTAACAATCTTATACTTATGTCTCTTAAATAAAAAAATATAGGCTGCGAAAGGTTTTTTTTTAAATTACAATTTTATATTTTTGCGATTATTTAAAAAAAAAATTGCACATATTGTGTGTAAAATAAATACCAGAAATGAATTCCTCGTGATTAATTTATACGAAAACGATACCAAACTCAACCTGGTAGCTACAAATGAGTGGTAATCTTTTTTGAAGTAACACCGGGCGGAGCACCTCTTTGACCCTCCCCCTCCTGGTTCAGAGGGGATATTTTCGAGGGCTACCGATCTTTAACGGCTTATTTTAACCTAAGGACAATTTTTATGAAGTGGCTTGCTTTAATCCAATTTCCGATACCCAACTCATTTTTCCCTCTTACTGACTACTATATAAGGACTATCTTGCAATCGTGTTAAATACAAAAATAAACAGTAAACTTTTAAGTCATAAACAACACAGGGCGCGCTACACACTTGCTTTAAGATAGAACACAAATCAGATAACGACACGTTCACAAATAACCTTTTACATTGCTAGCAAGTTAAAAAATGTTGTCACGAAACCTGTACTTTTTTAAGTTGGGACATGTTTATATTTTTGTAAAAAGTGAAATACTAAATGCAGAGTCGCATTAATCGAATTTACGCAACCTATTTAATTACAGTAAATCCTGTGTAGATACACGAAACAACTAAAACTAGTACATAACATCATATGATGATGAATAACAAAGCATTGACAGCTTTATGTTACTAGTTGCAGTCAAGTGCATGGGAAGCTTGACAGATAGGACCTTGTTCCGTTGCGATAGGAGGGATACTGTGAACTGTGCTGTTGAGTGTACTATGAGCTGGCAAGCGTGAGGCTTGACGCCCGTATGACGGATGCGCCTGACCCGCCGCGCCATGCGCCGTTCCGACTGGACCGTAACGATCATTGTGACAGCTACATCTCTGTACGTATGTACCTATTTACTTCATATGTGCTGCGCAAAATAACAGTTTTGTTCTTATTTTTGTGCCAAAGTTCAGTTCCTTTAGGTTTTTGTATTATCGGTAATTAAACTATACAATTTGTCCTCTGACAAAACTTTATCTAACGACCACCATTAGAGATCTAACCATCAGAACTAACATCTTAATACATTGGAGTATACGATATTTGCTAGATTCTCTAGCCTCTGCGCGCAAACCATTTTTGAACAAAGAGAACATGTTTTCAGACAGTCAGGTGATTCAGCCTGCAATTTAGCTAGAAGTTATAGTTATGTAGAGATGCATCTACCTAACGTAAAAAATGAGAAAGAAATTTCACTTTCGCTTCCTCACAATTTGTTGCTCCACTCGAGTAGACTCGAGCTACGATTATGAATCATCAAACTTTACGAAGTCGTTGTCATCGAAGGTCAATAATCTGGTGGTCTCTATCCGATGAGATGATCGAACAATTGATCCGACAACAATGATCACGACATACCGTAACGATCGGTGTTCAACATTCCACAATAAATAAATAAATAAGTTTGTATAGTTCTCTTAAATTTATGAAACGAGATATACTTACCAAGGATACCTACTTTACCTACCCCGTGCAAATCGAAATTGGACTCAAGGACATTTTATTTGGATTCAGTCAGTATTGGATGCAGTTTATCTACCATCTCTACATACTGTACCTACAAAAGTCGCTTTCACTCCCGTCTGTCTGTATTTCTGCTAACTCTTAAACCACGCAACGGATTTTAACGCAGTTTTTGCCTAATCGACGACGTGATTCATGTAAACGGTTTATATGTATAGCACATCCTAATTAAACCCGTGCGAAGCTCGAAGCTGAGACGGGTCGCTAATGGAAATCTAAAACCTAACCCAACAAAGGAGACTATGGATATATTTATTTCTCTGCTTCACTTCTACAGGGCTTTAGGTACCTCTCTTGCAACCTATCGGGTGGTAAATCAGAACAACTTTCCTGAAGGAACATAGGTCAAAATAGGAAAAAAAATGTTTAACCTCCCATACAAAATGCGCTATAAACTGATGAAGTTTGTATGGGAACTCAAAAATTTTTTTCGTATTTTGACCTATGTTCCTTGGGAAAGTTGTTCAGTTTCATGGACTGAGTTACCACCCGAGAGGTTGCAAGAGAGAAACCTAAAGCCCTGTATAAATACCGAATTTATGAAGAACGTTCTAGTACAGTGTGATGTCGGTATTGTCCCGAGCGAGTGGTGCGAAACGGTGAACAATAAAACGTAGAATAAAGTATTCACGCGGGCCCTTCCTGTCGCGTCCGATGGGGCCATCTGATTTTGTAGTGTCGCATAATACAGCTTTTTGTAAAACCTGCACTGTCCCACTGTCACATTCACCGGTATGCAGATGGCTCGCTGCATAACAATCGTGAATTCCGAGAAATTTTGATCTAGGCTAGGATAGAGGCACCTTCTGACCTCTTTGACTCGTTTTTCACATGAAATACTACTGAGAACGATCAGGCTTTATTGTAATGTATAGCATATCTATTTACCTTACAATAAGTATTCTATGTGGTCGTGATAATGATAAGAACAGGTTTAGAAATAATAAAATAGATGAGTCTAATATACTAGTGTATGTTCGTTTGAATTATGAAGTTTAAATATAATCCCAGAATAAGCCAGAAGCAATTTCTTTTATAATAAAAAAAAATAAAAATTAAATAAAGAGCGCATGTTACATCAACCAAATAGCCACCCTGTAGTTAATGGCAGCAGTCGGCTTGTCAAACCAAGATTAATAATAGGTAGTAGACGGAGATCCCAGGGCCGCCAGACCTTACTTATTTTTTCATACACCAAATGTGTGGGAAATAGTAGTGCTAGTACGTACTAGTAATGTATGAATACCAGCTAACCTGGGCCGACGGCCAATTTTCAGCTACCAGGGACCTTATTCTCTAAGTGCGATAGTGATAATCAAGCTGTATCGCAATCTTATCGCAATCAATTACTGTCAAATAAATTATAGATGGAACAGGAAATGGCCAACTTCATGTTATACTGTCCGAATTCTCAAGCTGTTATAACTGGAACAAAGACAGAGAATGACATTTTGAATGATATTGAATGAATGTAATTGTCAATTTGTCAATTATTTTTATGTTATTTGATAATTTCTTATGAAATGTTTTGTAATTATTCAAAAATACTAATGTTATTTAACAAGAAAAAGTAATTTGGGAGATACTGCTCTCTTAAAAATTAATGAGGTAAATAGAAATAGCCATATTGGGAAGTATTGACATGCTTTTAACCAGAAAAAGGGGTTGTTTTATATTGTTCTGGTGTTTGTTTACTTCTGAGAAATACTATTATTATGTTATTTTTCTCGTGTGATTGATAAAAAACATGATTATTGTTACGCAATTATAGCAAAGTAAACGTATGTATACGTACTTGTGGGTACTTCGGAATTTTTTGGGGGAATAATGATGCATCTTACGAGTAAATACGCTTCCACCACGGCGGGCTGTATATAAAAAAGTGCAAAAATTTTGCAAAAGATCGTCAAGCTGTACCATTTTTATAAATAAATAAACGCTACACACTTAGAGGCCCACACTAAGGTTTTCCCTTGTGTCGGGGGTCCCTTGGAAAACACAAAGACAAACACAAACACCCATGACCCGAGAACAAACATCTACTTTTTACACAAATGTTTGCCCCGGCGGGGATCGAATCCAGGACCCGCCGATCAAGAGGCAGCGTCACTACCACTTGACCAAACCGGCTACATTATACATTATACCCCTGATTATGGATCATATTAAAACCCTAAGTATTTTTGATTGCTTGACGCTCTGCCAACCCAAGTGTTAGTACGTATATGTCCAATACAGGCGGTCGTCTCGTATGCCACTTAATTTTTAACGTTCTCAAATCATGATTTTTTTAAAATAATGTATTAAAATCATTATTTAACACCATTTTCCAGATATTCAATGTTCATCATATCAAACGTCTGGACATGCAAATAAAATAACATATTTTACATTTTGACAATATCTGAACTTCCTAACGTGAATCCTTTCTTTGGAAATAGAAGTTTTAACTGCAAAACGATGACGAGATGAAGTAAGAAGTGTTTCCCAAATTATGATATTTATGTCTTAACACACTTCTTCTTATCATGTAGGTATAGTCAAGTGTGAAGTGTGTTTACCCACTGAAGATTCCAAAAAGAAGTTCGGTTGAGCTTGTCCAGTCCAACAGTGGGTTCACATAGTACTTATCAAACAAAAAAAAACCCTGTGAATCAAGAACTAATAGCGTATTTTCTTAAACCTTTACGTAGCCTCTGAGTTAGTTTTATCTGTAAATACAAATCCCATTACACATTGCAGAAATGTGAACTGAGAGCCATTTTTAATATTGTGATATATGCCTTGGTTGTTGACTTCAACGAAAAAAGAAGTAATATCTAAATGGGTGCCTTTAATTTTGAAGTCGATAAACATTTTTATAAAATTTTTATTTATTGTATGTTTGTTTGTAACGAATAAACACAAAAACTACTGGACTGATTTTAAAAAATCTTTAACTATTAGAATGCTACATTATCCATGAGTAACATAAGCTAGGATATCATTTTTCTAAATTCCCACGGAAACGAAGTCCCGCGTCTTAATCTATCATGAATAAAGTTTGATAAGGTACTTACATTACAGGCACTTTAAGTAAGTGTTCCTAATAAAATCAATGCATTGAAAAATTATAATGACAAACTTATTATTTGAAGTCTTTACCTTCCTTACAGCATTAAGATAACTCTATCGTATTGAGCATAGAAAAGCATTTTTCTTACTTATATTATCAAGAGCACGCTAAGCTTGACACTTTATAATATACTTATGAGGGCATATGTATTTATGTTTATTATTATTTATGTTTAGTTTCGTAAGTATGATGTTTATAATTTAATATTTTATCTTTCACCTCGGATAATGTGTGGCTACCACTCACTCTCACCAATCACCCTAAGGTAAACTGGTAGATAATGCAATTGGGCATTAAGTCCGCCGTTGTACTTTTAGTGCATTAAGTTAAGTAAATAAATAAAATAAAAACTACATTCCTGTGAAGTTGTCCAAAATCCCTTGAATTGTTTTTTTTGTGAAGGTTTAACTAAACTCCGTCCGTCTCAAACTTTTACGTTTATAGTACATATACATATGCTCATCCCTATAATCCCTATCAGGGTAGGCAGAGCATCAGTGGTTTTAAAACCACTTGATGCCACGTTTGACATATATTCAAGAGGGTTTTAAGATGAAAAATGATGTAAGTGGTGAGAGGTTGTCAGCCTTTTGCCCACAATACAGCAAAACCCTCGCGTCTCACTTACTGACTTTTACAGTATGCCTGGGAATAGTAGGCAGCTGGCACATTCTATGTTTTTCTATTACTCCCAGTCTAGTATGGAAGCTACTGTAGCTTCCATGCTTCCACGTTTATAGCAGGGTAGGGTCATAATTATTCTAAACTCATTATTATTATTTTGTGAAACAAACTAGGTACATTGAATAGGTAAACAATCGGACGCACTCGCGTTAATAATAAAAGTAAAATATATCAAACATATATAAGTTTGTGCTTAAATCTTAGAATGCATATGATAAGTTAATTTAAAAATTGTTTCTTTTTTACAGATTTTCTCCAAGCACAAAAATCAAAATTCAATTTAGTTCATGTATTTTATTTTAATATAAAAGAGCATTAAAGTTATTCAAGTGTGGTCATTTTATATCTTTGTTACTTATTTTCAAGAGCTGATATCCTCTCTTGAACCTCCACGTTTCAAAACTTCATAATATGTCATGTCACTCATTTGTACCAACTTCGACGGCAATTGGATGATGTCTCGATAACTGAAATACAATAAAACTTTGTAAAGTAAAAGATAACTACTTTTTATCTATACTAATATTTAATTAAAGAGGGAAGATTTGTAGTTCTAAACGACTTCAAAAAAGGAGAAGGTTGTTCGACTGTATGTATGTTTTTTTAATGTATGTTCACCGATTTCTCCGCCATTTATGGACCGATTTCAAAAATTATTTCACCATTAAAATGCTGATTTATCCCTGAGTGACATAGGCTAGGTACTACATCATTTTTCCAAATTCCCACGGGAACGAAGTCGCGCGCGGAAAGCTGTCATGAAAATAGTTTGATAAGGTACATCATTATACTCAGCCCACATCAACCCACTGCTGGATATGGGCTTCTTCTCTGTAGCAATAATCTTCACGGTTCTATGCTAACCTCATCGATAGAGGTCCCGTCATTTTGACGATATCTTCTGACCATCGGGCTGGTTGGTCTGCTCATTGGCCTTGTTGCTCCCATTGACCACCATTCGAGACCGCCTTGGCCCACTGTCTGTCGTTCCTCGTATATATAAGATACATACTTGAGGTATTTACAAATGTTTGATCTTGAATTTGTAACTTCGCATTTTCGTGGTTTTGTGTGGATGAAGTTAGAGTGTAGACGTCATTTTCTATCAATTACCCTGCAAACAGATTTATTAATGAAAATTATGCAAAACACCTTTGATGTTGTAAATATAATAGACTAGATTTTACCCGCGGCTACGCTCTCGCGCAAAGAACTATTTTAGTCACCCATTTCATTCTTGACACCTTGATTTTCGAAAAATCCGGAAACCTCGTCCCTTTATTTGCCTTAAGGTTAATCTTGACGAAGTTTCGAGTTAAAATGTCCAAAAAAATTGTTTTCTCCATACAAACTCTGAACCCCCATTTCACCACCCCAGGGGTTGAATTTCGAAAAATCCTTTCTTAGTACTTACAACCTTTACAAAAGACACCTTTCTGCTAAATTTTAGTCTTCTAGGTCTGAGGGTTTGGGCTGGGTGTTGATGAGTCAGTGAATCAGGACGTCCAATTTTAAATATAAGAAATTGTATATATAAGAAGAGCTTGATATTTAAACGATATTGAGTGGCTTGTGCCTGAAGTTGTGGTTTCAAAACCCGTTTGCCATTCTTTCAAAATAGTTTTTTTGCCATTTTTTTTTTTTTGCTTTCTGTTGTAGGTATAACATAGATGTATTATCGTACTACTAATGTAAAAAAACCTGTTATTTACGGGACTATAACATAACCATTTAAATATCATATTTACAAATAAAATACTTACTTCTACGTGGACTGACGTTGACAAATTTTGACACTTTTGATAAACATAGAGTAATTATAGTAAAAAGATAAAATGAACAATAGACACCTCTTTCATAGAAAAATAAAAAAAGTTTTATGTGTTTTAGAGTTCTGTACTCAAAGGGATCCATTTGATTTGGCAGTAAAACACGAAAAATAAAATAATAATAATAAATTTTTATTATTTATTACGTAATCTCTACAATCCAATTACAGTAGTAGGAGGAAGAAGAAGACCCAGGTTTTGTTATTGAAGTTTTGTAGAATGACGAGTTCTTTTAAAGATGAGAGACCTGAGAGGAGCAAGTTATTAACTTATTACTGATCTTGGAAAAATGTTATTGAACAAGAAATGTCTTAGCCTTGTTTTCTAGAGCCCGGCCTTTCCCGAAACACGGCAATAGGCCCGGTAGTACCACATTGGTACCGAGGCAAAGGTCGCAGTCTTATGTGGAACGCTACATGCGCCTGCACCATTACACAACACAAGCAAATAGTGCTATGCTATTTGTCTTTATTTTGTATTATTTTGACTAATGAATGGTTTAGTGAAATTAATGGACAGAAAAACATAAATTTACTACGTTTCGGATGGCTAGATAACTCATTTTGGCTCTGAGTTTCAGTAAAATTTTATTGAAACATATATATACACTGAAGCCTAAATCCCTGACGGAGTAAGCAGAACATCATAATGGTTGTAAAACAATTACATACCTAACCTACATTCTGACGGTCATAATATAAGATAGAACATAAATATTGTTTTTAATAGGTTGTCAGTTTTTCAGCCACAGCAAAACCCACTAACTGGCTTTTAAAGTATCCCAGAAAAGAGTTGGCAGCTGGCACAATATAAGTTTCTCGTAATTCTAGTCTAGCATTATTGCCATCAATATTTAAATATTGACCTCAGGTATACAGAGCAATATCTTCTTTTAACGTTTTAGTATTTAACGAATTACTTATATAATATATCTATGTACTGAACCTAATTCAAATGTGAAGATTTTTTTATCTAAAAGTTTAAAAGATGGGATCATGAAAAGAAGATGATAATATTGGTTACAAAGCTTGTTTTCAGGTCAGTGTATTGGTTGCTACGTGCTGTCTCACTTTAATTCACTTTAGTTACAACCCCATCTCTCTTTAACTTATTTTTACTGTACATGTCATTTAGTTGATCACCGTGTAGAATAAATGTATTGAAAATCGCAAACTTCAGACAGGAAGTACTAAATGAACGAGAAAGCGAGAGGAATATACAAGAGACAAATATATTAAATTAGTTACAGACACGAAAGAATTTGGTAGTTTGGCAATTTATCAGCCAATGAAAACCTGTCATACCTATATCATTCAGTGGTAAAATATCATTCATTTTCAACATCCACTTTTGCTATTGCATTCAGTATCACTATCACATTGAATTATCGCAATCACTATCATTATCTCTATCGCAGTTAGGGAATAAGCTTGCAGGTTCTGAAGGTACTTCCAAAAATTATTCACATGTCTTGGTCTATAGGTCTCAAGCTTTATTTTATTCACAATGTATTTGATTGAACAGCTATTACTAAAATAGTTTTTTTATTTAAAACCTTGGCCATATTATAACGGAGATATTGAGTCAAATTAATACATATTTACTTTAGATTTATTTCCTGAAAAAGAAGCTCAAATATAGCTCGTTTCATCCGTTGCCCGTTTCATTGCTTATTTTTGCTGTACCGTTGTTACAGTTACAACTTTCAATAAAGTAAGTATGATGAAAATTAACTTAATGTTGTCCAAACCTTTGCACAAAATTTTGCTTAATTTGGATTTCGCTTTCCAAAAATATTGTATGAAAAACGGCAATTTCATAGATAAAGACCTATTACTTAATTATCTCAAGGTATGGAGATGACGTACACCTACCTGCTGCTGAATTTCATTTCCATACAAGTTTTTATTTTTTATGAGCAATTTTGACATGACAACTTTCTAAGGCACTATCTACCTTTTCTCGAAGCGCTTCGACATGCTTCATCCAAACTTAGGTTTGGATAACATCAGATAATTAAAATCATCGTGATATGATGGACTTATTAAACATATAACGTTTCGATTGCATAGCTCTTCTATTTTAGATTTTATTGATATCTAAAAAACTCCGATTTCGTTACTGACTCACACTGATGATCATCAAAACGCTGTACTTCCTAAAGTCCTAGAGTGTCCTAGAAAGCTGAAATTTGGTATTTGAGCTAGTTTTTGTACACAAACAAGAAATAAACTTTAAGACTTGGAACTATTCCCTCAACCCCTTAAACTAGGGGATGGAAATTTCTGAGATTTCCGAAAACTTTTGATGCTAGAGGACTGAAAATTGATATAGGGACTTCTTGTAAATAATAAAATACATATTTCAGGATTTTTAGTAAATCACTTCCCACCCTTTGAATTAGGGGATGGAAATGTGTACCCACTGTGATTGATAATGGCAAATACAGCGCAGCGCAACTTACAAAAAGAAGTGAAATCTCACCAAAAACATTTTCGTGTACAATGTTGCCAAAACGAGACCACATGGTTTGCACTGTCAAAGAGCTATCAGATCTAATGTAGAGCCAAGCTTATTGAGTTTTTCAGATTCCGCGAACTCAGTAGTACTGATTTTTACATAGCGCTAACTCTACAAGTACTAACTTCACAATTCTTCGCCTTAGTCAAAATATGCGGGTTGGCCGTTTTGCTACCGTCACATTGGCTTAATGTGAAAAATTTATTCACTGTTCATTACTTTGTTATACAAAAGTTCTTGTAGTAACGAAAACCTATGAAAATCTATGTTTGCGCATTTTGTACGCAGTGTATAATTTATTATTAGTAAGACCGACCGTCTTTTTCTCCACGGGGCTTTAATCCAGCGACAACTCCCTTAAAATAAACAATAAGTACTTAATAATAAGTACTTCGAGCAAATTTTTCTTCCGGACCAATGCTTACTCGTATTTTCACCATGAACTATCTTATTTCACAAAGACTGAGAACCGTATCAAAGAAAGTTGTGAAACTATTGGAAATCTACCTAAAAAATGTATTTTGTTTCTGCTGAATGTCAGAACGTGAGGGCGTTTTTATAAATACTGCGTTAAATTAACTCGTAGCATGACAAACTACTTTTTGGGAGATTTAGTTAGATTAACACCGCAACGTCAAACTATTTTTACTCAGAATAATTTGGAAACACTCAATTTGTTTTTATTTCTTCATTTCCCAGGCATATTAACTTCGTCTCAAACCACAGACGCGAAATCCATTTTAGATGCAATCTTGATCGGCTATTGACATTACCATAGATTTAAAATCCGTATCGACATTGTAATTTCTAGTACTTTGCAGTAACGCTGTTTCATATGTAACAGTAGTGCATGCAAGAAGTTTAACTTATCACCATAATATTGTATTGAGACTAGAGGTTTCGAAAATAGAGCGTAAAATGTGCGCCAGCGTTGGTATGGCCGACCGACCGCGTAAACAACGAAAACGATGAAAATCCTCGATATTGTGGGCCGTGCGTGTATAATCTCTTTTTTGTTGTATTCAATTAAAAGTTTGACCCACTGGCGCGTGATGCGTGCAGAACAAAAGGAGTAAGTCATCATCACTTCAACTGGAGCCACGCGCCAGCGTTTTAGGTTTTTGTCTACGACTTTTATCAAAGTTTCGTTTGTTCAAACAGTATTTAAAAAAACAAAACTACTTGGCAAGTCTAGTCCGTCAATTAACTTTATCAAGCACACAACGTTCGTCTACTAATATAATTTAAAGTTACATACAAAGAAGTGAAACGGGGACACCTAATTCACTGAAAAGGTTAATTTTCTATGACAATCCGACTTGTAATTGGATTAGAAGTAAGCAGTAGACTCTTCTATTGAAAAGAACCAGTAATATACGAGCAAATAGATAGATATTTTAAGATTTTGCTATTGGAAAACCTCAAGAAATAAGGTAATTAGTAAAACTTAAAAGTATTTTGATAACTATGTTTATCATGGCGGCTGTACTTGTAACTACTACAAATAGCCTTACTTTTAAGACAAAACTAGAAAACAGGAATAACGCTCTACATGTAAAAACTTTGTTATAGCAACTGTAAAGCTTATGAACTGATGTCTCGCAACCAAATAGCTATAACAGATAACTCAATAGCTTATAAAATGCTGTGCGGGTAATCCATAAGCAGGTTACGCAAAGCTTTTTACCTAGTAGCGGTAAACCGATAAACATCGAAGAGAACATCTTCATTAGAAAACTCACTGATCCGAAAAACGTTGGTCTTGTAGGGTTTATTGATCTCACAAAAAATAATTTCAAATTTTCTTCATCTTTTACATTCTTTCGTATTATACTTTTGACTCGTAAATACTACGTAACAATTTAAAACTTCCCCAAAAGCTATAAAAAGAAATAGATTGATGTTACGCAACATATTCACACTTAAATTAAAACAAAAGATCTTGGAACCCATGCATAATTGCATATTATCTCAACACATCGCGCCTTGACTATTCAAATCGTTCCCAAAAAATAATAGCAAGTCTGCAGTTAAGTTGCTCCTTTCCTTGAATAGCTCGTATTGCTGTTGGTATCGTTTAAATAAATAACATTAGTATCTACATACTTTCATTTTCTATGTTTAGCGAACAAACTTTCTAACAAGAACCGAATAAATCAATTAGTCATATTAGTTTCGCGACTTATCTTAAACGTATTGCGGACTGCGTGTGTGGTCTTTCTAATAAGTATTAACTTTACATTCAATAAATGTATGCAAATCAATTTTAACTTGAACCATTTACCAACTTCTCTACTTATGCATTAAAAGACTGCTCCAAATCTAAAAATCTAAATCTGCTTCCATTACCTTTTACGCTTATTAAGAAAGTGAGTCTATGCGATCTATGGATTTGATACCAAAAATGGACTACTAGTGCAAACTGCGACTTAATCCGCTAGTCGGGGTTGGCGTGGGTAGGGCCCATAAAAGAAATTGGCAAAGTCAAATAAGGTCGCGGGTCCGTTACCGATCACATCGAACGCCACCGTCACACGAAGCCCGTGTTTAGATGACGATAGCGTTAACGCCAGGGTTATCGGAACACTCGTTTCCGATGCAGAGGTCGACAGAATAAACACCTGAGTTTTACCACTTACAGATTCCGCGAACCATTTTTGTGCAGAGGTTTCTCGGTTTTGAGTCCCACGGTCAACAAATGTGTTAAAACAACGGGTCAATGCATAAAAATGTTAGAAGAAAGCCCATCGCTGTCGTTAGAGCTTATTCAAGTAGGAAAGTAATTTACATAAGTATATGTAGAAATTGCAAATGACAAGTTTGGGCATAATGAGCATCTTTCTCCTTAGTTGGCTCGGTCGGTGACCCTGTAGGTGGTCTCAGGACTTTGCTTGCGAGTTACTGCACCCAGTTAACTAACCCACAGTGACACCCACTAGATTTAAGACTAGCCCCTGCAACGGTACTACTAGGTTCCAGTGATTTTCGCATAATTTAACAAGTTATAAGCGCACTATAAGTTACGGTGTAATGCGACTGGCACTGATGCACTCTGAATTGCTGGCCGATGGCGATAAGTAAATTGAGAGCTGCGCAAAGGTACAACTACATTCGTATGCTAGCTCGGGGCCGCAATTTCGCACGTGTTTCCTATCCCTGTGTTTCAGCGTAAGCCTTCTAGTCATAATCTTTTAGATAGAGACACAAATACTAACGCAATTGCTATTATTAGGAAGCTTAGTTATAATAGCCATAGAAAAGAGTGTTCGGCTTGAATATTAAACGTTCCGTTTTGTTGCTAGAGGTGCTCAGCTAAACGCCTTGTTTGATTGCGCACTGAAGACAGATTTTAGTTTTATCATAGTTAGCTATATTTATTGCTGGTATAGTAGCCTGTAAAGTGCAGCCCTCAATTACAATAAATATCCGCGTATTTCTTAGTAACAATGGGCGTACAGGAAGCTGCCGTCGGCAAGTGCTCATATTCGTCTTTTCAAGTATCTATCTCGTCTGCGGCCACCCGGTACTTGTATCCTATTCAAACTTTGCTAATGGCTAAATTCTATTGATAGCTCTACCATAATCTATCATTAGTTGTTATTGGCTTTATTGTTGTGTTATCTGAATACGAAAATTGCTGAGTTAACGCATAACGATAGTCTCTACTTTTTTATTAACGATTAAAAAGTAACTACCTACTTACACATAGGCAAAAAGTAAACTGGTTATTTAGGACTTCTAATAGCTTAGTTAAGTAAAGATAAAATTTTCGTCTTATGAAGGCCAATTTTTTTAAATATACCTAGGTAGGGGTAGGTATTGCAGTATTCCTGCATACATTTTTTTTGGTGATTTTGATTTTTCCTGGCTCGTTTATTCTTCTTTTCTGTCGCTGACTTTTGATTATTTAAAAAATTCAAAATTTATTTGCTTGGAATTGTGAATATTTTGGCAGTTCTTCAAAAATTTTCAGTGAATATGAAACGATTTTGGTTTTAAAACTTTGAAGCTCAAAGCTTTTGGTGCAATAAATAATGTTTTATAGTTGAAAATACTGGGTGAAAAAGAACCTCCTAGCTATATTCAAAATCCTGAACCAGTATCACTCAAAGAACACATTTTTGAAAAAAATAAAAAAATAAAAGAAATATTTTTTCAATGGGAAAAGTTCATGTTTTGCCTAAACGTAGACATTACTTCTACACCAGGCACGCGAGGGGTGCGAGTAGCGCTCGGGGAGTGCGCCCGAGTGGTGTCTACGTTTAGGAAAAAAAATCCCCCCCCTCCCAAAAAAAAAATATATATAAAAAGTGTTCAGTAAGTGATACTGGTTCAGGATTTTCAATAAAGCTTGGAGGTTCTTTTTCAACCTGTGTGAATAAAAAGTGGTGAGTCACTATATAATTTATTGGTTCCTGTTGTCCTGTGCGATTTAGACTTCCTTATTTATTGATTTTTTAAAGTTTTCAAAATTCTCCGTGTAAATTTATTTACTGCATAACATTTGCCCAACTTTTGCCGTCTTCCAATCTGCAAGGCCAGCACCCAGTGGTGCTAGCTGGCCTTCTTCTCCACAGCACTTCTGCCGACCACTGGATTTTCAAGATAACACCTTTTAATTTTCTTTTAATTTTCTTAAATTTTTTTACAAAAATTAACTTATTTGCCGCTCTAAACGCGGTTACAAACAAATTTAATGTTTGTAACCGCGGATCACGATAGGTTTAATTTGCGCAAATTAGCTTACCGTGTCCAAAGACACCCCTTTTTATTTTTCTATTTCTAATATTATTTTGTTTGTTTTAAATTAATCAGATTACGAAATTATTGTTATCGCTTATTATTTTTTTACTTAATACATTTTATATGAACCCTTTGGTTGTGAAGCGTTTAATTAACGTTGGCGGGTCAAGCCCCCGCTGGTCTCTTGACGAGCGGAGGTCCGACATGTTGCAATATGTAGATTGTAGAAATAAAAGTCTCAAAACATACATTCTACGCTCACGCCTATGATCCCTAACGGGGTAGGCAGACTATCACTGGTTCTATAACTACTTGAAGCCACGTTTGACATAAATTCTGAGGATTATTAGATGAAACATAATGTGAGATAACTTTCTTGCTAAATCCGATACGTTCACAAAAACACAGACCACAGAACCGGTGTACTGTAAACTGTAAGTAA
Organism: Aproaerema taeniolella; assembly: GCA_949987775.1. Taxonomy (NCBI): domain Eukaryota; kingdom Metazoa; phylum Arthropoda; class Insecta; order Lepidoptera; family Gelechiidae; genus Aproaerema; species Aproaerema taeniolella. Next base: position 15,622,866 of record OX465246.1, read on the forward strand.
CTAATGCGAAGACTTAAGTATTTGTGTTGAGATAGACTTAACTTTTTAACCGACTTTCAAAAAAAGAGGGGGCTCTCAATTCGACTGTATGTTTTTTATGCTTGCAGCGATTACTCCGCAAATTATGAATTGATTTGACGTTTTTTTAATGATAGAGGTGGTGGTCACATGTAAATTTTATCAAAATTGATACAGTATTTTTTGAAAGATTCACCAAAAGTATATTCATATTAAGTGTCATTAGGTCATTAGTTATTACACATGACATTTTGGTTCATGGTTCCCATCAGCTGATAGGCATTGTTGGTATTGAAGTTGGTTGGTTCTAACGTTTTTGACATCAACAATTATTATTCTTAAACCTGCCACTAACCGTTTTTTTATGGCTGATGTGATGATAAGCATAACTATCATCATTAGCTTCGCCTAATTATTCGCTAATTAAAGTTGTATCTGCTAGAACATAATTAAAGTGGCGTATAAGTGAAAGTGAAGTTTCACACGTGGCCCATTTTCGGCGATGTGAGGTGGCTGAGAGCAATGAGTAGACATTCGTGACATTGACATTTCACTCATTACTTTATGTGTCGTATAATGTGCGTCGTTAGTGGGGCCAAAGCGCGTGCGCTTGAGACATTACCGAGGATTAAAATGACTACATGACTAGATCCGACCTCAACCCTAAAATTATTTTAGTTTTGTGACACTTTTCCGAATAATTAGTGGAAAACGAATAAATGCTTTTTTAGAGCACACCCATAAGTTAAAGCCCAAGGTCCATAAAATGTTTGATGTAAGTATCTCTTTTCTTATCTTCTTTTAATTTTTAACTTTTTTTATTTCTCTTTGATGAACATTCAGATTAAAAAATCAATTCACAACTAACTGGGTCTTCTTCAGTATGATATCCTAAAGGATCCATGGGTCCAATTAGGCGTTTGAGTGCCTGAACTATTTATTTATAATATGGTGTGACTTTAAATTAGCTAGCGGGACTTAAGAGGATCGTCTCAGTGTTTTTTCTTATACAAACGGCGTCAATGGATTCCATCCCCTAAACGTCAACAGATCGTCAGAAACTAGGTCTGTACTTTTTGATTTTTGTGATATTTTTAGTAGACGAAAAGATATTTGAGACTTAAAGTCAGCATTTTTCGCCAAAAAAATTCTCAACATTTAAGAGGTGACTGTTGAAAACTAAGAACAATTTTGGAAAAAACAAAAAGTACGAACCTCGTTTATACGCTTACAAATTGATAGAGACCAAAAACGTACGATTTCATTATGTTTTTGGGGTAGGAATTTATAGACGCCTAAACTCATGGTTTTAGAAATAAAACTCGGCATTTTGCCGGAAAGCTGCAATTGTCCCTTTCGCACAAGTCTGAGGCGGGTGGACGACATCGAGACAGCATAAAAAAACAACTGAGACGCTAGTCCAAACTGAGACTGATTAGCCCATGAAACTGAACAACTTCTCTTAAGGAACGCAGAAAAAAATCTCAAAGATTTGGACTTCTCACACTAAGGCTGTATGGAGTGGCGAAACATTTTTTTAATATCTCGACTTATGTTCCTTGGGAAAAGTTGTTCAGTTAAGTGAGTCAAAATCAAAATAGCTTTATTTAATAGAATATTTAGGATGTTACTTAAAATAAGTCAAAGTGAGTTACATTGGTTCGTATACCGTTTTGTAACGACATATTTTAACACTACGACATTAAGCGGAACCCTAACCATCTTGTTTGTCGTAACAATAACTGCTTTCTTTAAATAATTTCGATCTACCTTATCAAATAAAAATAAAATACACTTTAACTATAATAGATACAATAAAAAAACATCTGTTATTGATTTTTACTATTTGGTTATGGTTAATTAGTTCAATTTTCGTTTAAGAAAATAAAAATATGTGGGTACCTGCAACAGTAAGTAAATTGTTACATCTTGAAATATTATATTATTATTTTGCTTGGCTGATTATCTCCTACTAACTTATTTAAATTCACCCAATATTTAATAACAATAAACATTTCTGTATACAGGGCTTTAGGTATCTCTCTTTCAACCTCTCAGGTGGTTAATGAGTCCATGAAACTGAACAACTTCCCCAAGGAAAATAGGTCAAAATATGAAAAAAAAAATTATCTCCCATTCAAAATGATGGAGGTTGTATGGGAACTCAAAAAAATGTTTTCGTTTTATGACCTATGTTCCTTGGGGAAGTTGTTCAGTTTCATGGACTGATCAACCACAAGAGAGGTTGAAAGAGAGATACCTAAAGCCCTGTATAGACTGACAGAAAAAAACATTGGTTGAGGACTACTATAAAGGTATGCGTGATGTGTTGTGTCATGTTGGTGAGAGATTAACCTAGGCCGCAGCGACCGCGAGTGCTCTACCGTTAGCGCATGCGTAATGTGGTGCTGCCGTGCCGCAGCGCCGACCGCGGACTGCTCTACTCAATGTAATGATGCCCCTGCGCATTATGCTCACAGGGACACTGAACTGTTAAATATACATTTATTCACAAAATATTACCACCTCATCTCTATACCCGTTGGCAGCTATCTGAAAAATCAACTAGAGGAATACAGAAGGAAGAAGAGCAGTGTCTGAATATTTTACTAGAACTCTTGATACTTAAGTAACCCTCAAAAAGTGAGACCTCTTACAAAGATCTGGGAAGAATGACCAAACTTGGTTAGGTTACTTTCAGTATATTAATTAAATTAAACGTATATTATCTCATTTGTGCGCGGGTACATGCGGTTTCGGTGCCTCTATTCCCACGATACAGTCAATATTTTTTATTCATGTGTCAATTCCTGTAAAACTCATAAACTCTTCTAAGTTGATTCTGCCTTTCGGCACGAATAATTCCCGGCCTTTCCCTTTATCTACAAAAAACAGCGAACTACTTAGTTATTACCATCAAGTAAATTCTTTCGTAGATAAGGATTCTATGTTTTTACAGTCCATCTGCAAAACACGGTACACTATTTTTGTTCCAAAACCTTATTTATCGTGACAACATAGTACATTGATGACCATTTCTATGAAAATTAGATGTAAAGCATTTAGTAAACATAGTAAATACAACTTATTAATGAAATACACGTAGTTCCACCGATACAGCATAGAATGCTAATGCTAAGCGGCCGATTATGCTTACTAACCACATGTCATGTTCGCCTGTTTGTGCGTTATTAGTCGTTCGACTATGCCGGTGTGCTCTTTGCCCAATATGGTCATCCATCATAAACTGGCCAGCAAAGTAACATGGGATGGGAGTATGAGAGCTATGTGGAATGGTAAAATAACATATTAATTATGTCTTAAGCAAACGATATACAATGTAATGAGAAATAATAATGCCTCACAGAGCTGAAAAGCACTGAAAATGTAAATACAGCACTGTCTCGTACTGTAACTGTTGACGTTAATTTTATATCTTTGGAAAAATACCTCTGCTATATGAAAGATCGTACGTGTCCCCTTAATATTTTTAAGCAGTATATTTCTAACAATAAACTTTGTTCCTTTGGAATTCTTTCTGTGAAACGCCGTAAATGCTCTAAGGTAGAGTTACACCGCTTCGCTTTATTTCTGTGATTACGGCCCCGGCCGCGGCCGGAGGCTGTCGTGCCCTTTTTACGGCCCCCTGTGCGATATGCACCAATTTTCTGCTTTTATGTCCAGGGTTCGTGGTGACTGTTATTACTATAAACATTCCAGTTCAGGTAGGTACATGTTTTGCCGATTTCCGGAAAATTTGTAGTAAATAATTTAAAATCCTATTGCTCGACTTATCTCATACATAATACGTAAGAAATTATACCACGTTATCATCATAATAATAAATATCGGTAAGTATCACAACAATCCGTCAGAGAGTATTCTCCTAAACGACTTGGAATGAAATGGGCTATGTGCAAGATTTTTAAAATAATTTGATTTTTTTATTTTAAGCAGGTTTAAGGTCCCATATTCAAATAAAAAATATATCAAATAATTTTGATCATAGATATAAAAATAATTAATTTTTAAAATTTTGGTTACGATTTGTTGCTTATTACAGCATTCTACAGATTAACTCCTTTGCCAAAGTAAAAAAAAAAAACGATTGACAGTTGGTTGACATATAACCTATACTGTTGCGTTTTTGAGTTTAAGTTCAACATTTAAGTTTCAATCACAGACTAACTAGAGATACGTTTCAATGTACTTACGTTTAAATAATCCTCACAGCAAAAAAACTGGACGTTTGGGACAATTCCTGTCAACTATTTTACACCAATTTTCTTTCAATTCTTTTGGAATGGTAACAAACGTCAAATCTGGTGAGTTAATGTCAGTATTTGAACAAAGAGGTATAAAACATTTTTTGGTTCTCTCCACCGCTGTAACTCGTCAGATGCCATGTTGAGTAGCAAAGCCTGTTGCGCTGTCGTTATTAGTGTTATTCCACAAATCCGAAGAGTATTAATCACTATCGTTGAAGCAGTTCTCGGAGTCCGGTATGAATAAGGTGTAGTCGTGAGAAAATCAGTCAAAATCTATCACTACAAGTCCGTGCAAAGTTAAATCGTAATCCGGTATGCGGTAGCAGTAAAAGACTTCAGAAAAAATTAACCAAAAGCAAAAATAAAACTCAAAAATAAACAACCAAATACAAAATGAAATAGGTTATGTTTTTTTTTATTGACATGACAGCTTGGCAAAGACACGATTGTATAATGCCGTATTTATGATTAGTTTACCCTACTGAGAAACTTTTAATTATTATATTTTTATTTCAAAAGATAGATTTTTTATATATTTTTTTTTAGGAAACGGGACCTTATTCCTTTATGTTAAATAAAAAATTAAACGAAATTAAAAATATTTTTAAAATGTCGTACATAGCCCAATCGCCACCCTAGGCAAAAAAAGCGGTGCAGTATTATTTTTTAGGGAGAAAAGTCGATTTTATGTCAAGACGGTGAGCTAACATGACATGATTCACCTAAAAAACATTAAATTGATAATAACCTACACGATAAAATTAATCGGCTACTTATAGCTTTTATGCCTGTAATCAAAATAAAACACTTTTTTGATATTGCTTTTAAACGGCTTGCTTTTAAGTAAAATAAAAAACAAGCAAACCTAAATAAAACAGTTACCAATATTTCAGAAAGTTATTTAATATAATTATGATTTAATCTATGTTTTATGAATTTAAAAAAAAACTTTATTTTTAAATTGCAAACGACAATAGACTTGGATATTATAGACTACACGCGTTTGGATTTTCTCAGTTTTTTTTACAGAAAAAGACACATACAGATCTAAGTATCTGTTAGAACTAATGAATTATCTAAGAAAAGAAAACTAAGTGTAAAAGACATCAACGCGTTCAACTTCATTGATTTCCATGACATTTTTTTCTTAATGTTCAATTTAGATAATACATTTAGGAGACTGAACTACACGGTGTCTAGATTTTCTCAGACGTTTACCTACTTACATTCGGTTGACCTCACAGAAGTGTATTTTCTAAGAAAAACAAAAGTTACGTATAAAAGACATCAACGCGTGCAATTTTGCATTACCAATAACTTACTGTACTTATACACCGTTTTAATATTAAGATTACCATAAGTAAATAGTTAACTGACTTAGCTTTATTTGAATAAAATAAACAAATAGTTAGAACTCAGCGTTAAAGTCCCGATTCGACATGAATCGCGTTCCATTGTCCTCGACCCAGTTAAAGAAACAGTTGGATCCAGATTCGGTAACGACCCAGCCGAATTCAACTGCCGTCATGTAAACAAAGAAAATAATATAGATGGTCGATAGCGAGGTGAATAGTGCTAATATTGTGAAGAGGGCTATTGTTCCGCGGTGCAGTTAATTTGGTCGGATAGCTGATGGCGAGATAAGGTCTGCAGATGGCTGCGTTCCCGTTGTCGATGCATGACAGAGATAACGACAGGGCTATATCGCTCTTTGTCTTTTCTGGCTGTGGCGTGGGTGGACTGTCTCCTGAACATTAATGGTCTTCAATGGTAATATATGTCTTCCGCAAATAATAGCTAAAGTACAGGACTTAGATTTATGAAGAAGTCGGCTCAATGTATACTGTCGATAATTGTCAAAATATATTGGGTAAATTTAAATTAGTTAGCGAAAACTAAGAACATGAATCAACCCATTAAACTGAACAACTTTCCCTAACAAATATATAGGTCGAAATAAGAAAACTTGATCGATCAAAAGTCTATACAAGGGTGTAAGGGAAACGCTTCCGAATACTGAAAGTACATGCTCAGTCAATGGTTTTGAGTAAGTTTCTCAAAGAAACTTTTCCAGCAAACGAAAAAAGTTTTGGACTTCTCCATACAAGCTGTCCGATTAAAATGACTTTTTTGTATGGGGCCGTCTTTTTTTTGCGCTTCCTGGAAAAGTTTCTTTGAGAAAGTTACTCAAAACCGTTGACTGAGCATGTACTTTCAGTATTCGGAAGCGTTTCCCTTACACCCAGTACATTTTTTAAAGAATTTCTTAAATGGGTTCTTTGGGGAAGATGGTTCAGTTTCATTGGAAGAATCACCCCCTTAAGTTTTGCTAAACAATTTAAAGACACCCCGAATTCAACTGAACGTTTTCAATTTTAAGCCCCATTGAGTTTATTTAACTTTGACGGGAGTCATAAAAAGCCTCAAGAAAGGAGACCAGTCATGATGGGTATATTTGTTAGTAAAACAACAAGCAGTTAATTAAAAGAAGTTAATAGTAGGTATTAACTTGGATGTCTCACATCATTGAACTTCGAGTAAATCTTGTTCTTGTATGAAAAGCCTTGCAGTCCTCGCGCACGTACCCATGGGCGGCAGCGGCAGTTGACTTGCTAACGATGGCATTGGAACACCGTTATAACAATGGGACGCGTAGACTGCGTGCATGTTAATTGGCAACTTTAGACGTCAGACGGTAGGGCTTCGGATTCATCAGTTTGGACGATAAGATTCGTTCTACTACGGATACAAGTGTATGTTGTGCTAGAACATATCAGCACTACGAAATATGTATTTAGAACCACCGTAACTATTGTGTTACCTACTATCTCGCTCAGTGAACTAAGAGCTGATAAGAGTATCTTGACCTGGAGATTTTTGCTAATCGCGTGCAGTGACATTAAACACTGTTGTAAAATGAACAGTAGTTATTATTTTACCCAAAAAAAAAGTTTTTAAAGGAAAATTCAAAAGTAGAAAAAGCAGCCAATCACTTAAAATATAATTGTCTGGGTGATTGACTAAACAAAAGGTTACTTCGCTAGTTTATCCTCCAGTATATTTTCTCAGCATACTTTTATGTAGCCGTAAGTACATAATTTTGTATTTATAGAAGTGAATTCATATCAATAAAACAAGCCGTGGCCCATGGCTAAGTTTACTGCACAATATCAGTGCCCTGCAAACTCAAGTTCAAGGTTCAAGAGGTCATTGAATCGATGCGTGTAGCAAACATCTAAGTATCTCGTACTTATCGATTACTATGAACTGAACCGTTACTGTGGTTACGGATGCCATATGAGAAAAGTGTGAAATATCGGCGAGTTGCGGTAAGCGTAGGCATTGTGCGCGCGCGCAGCCGCGGGTTACGTAAAACGAGGAGCGTGCGACAGATTCCACGGGCCCGTTACCAATACCGCGCGTTTACTTCAATATAGTCATTACTGTAATTGCCATTTTCAAACGATTTATAAACTGTACCAGATATATATAGGTAATTGTCTTTCTTTGTGCGTTTATAGGAATCTAGCCTTAGCTGAGTGCTTCACTATCCGTGTTTTCTAGCCACTAACTCTGTTGGCTTGATTATCTTTTTTATATTCTTTCGGCAGTCAAAGTCACAAAGGGCAATAGACAAGTGGCGCTCTATAATGGTAAAACGAATGTCTAAACAATAAGCAACATGAACCATTTTATGCTTTCTACAACCTTTTGTGGATTGTAAATCCTTCTAGCTAGTCACGCTATATTACTTTAAGAAGAGCTTCCTATATCGGAGTCATTCAATAATGTTTAAGCCCAAAATAAAGTGCCCAAATTTTTATTTATTTTATTTTTCGAGAACAACTCAGAAGTTTTTTTGAAAAATCTCGTAACCCCGAATATCTGCCCCTACCCTGACCCCTAGTTGATGCAGTTTGATATGTTGCAAATAACTTGTATTATATGCCCTTTCCTGTCACCCTACATGTATATGGCGGTACAGAACTGTGACGTCACTTTTTATTATTGTATGAGTTTTAAACATTCATATCTTTTTTTTTTTTAAAGATATTAAACCTTCGCGCGATTCTTGCACACCCGTTTGTGCAGGATTAGTATCGCACGCGCCCCCTTTTATTTTTTCTATTCTATGCACGCGCCGTAAACAAGCGCGCGACGTGTTAAAAAGTATTTATAACTGACTAAAAAAAGATAAATACCCCCTGCCTATAGGAGTAAAAAAAGTTATGAGCTTAAACTAAACTATAACGATGATAAACTAAACTGATATACCTATCTAAGAGTTGTTAAAATTCGTCACCTTATCGCCTATCAATTCTAAAAAGCGGCTTTCTTTATTTTAGTCCTCAGTATTCGCCCACGCTTTAACAAACCATTTAAAATTCAAAAGGAAAGTTTTATTGACTTTTTTCTTTTATGTTAATCTCAATCAGGCTATCGTGTTAATAGACATATGACAGCCTCTTTAATGTGCTTCGGTCTATTAATTACTTTCATCATCATTACCAGTTCAGATCGATCCGATTTTAGATGACTTTTATTATATTTAAGACTTGATACATAAAATGTTCCCTTTGTTAGTATTTAGTATTCCATAATATTCTTGTCGCTGTTATCTAATTTTGTTAGAGAATGTTACATATGTAATCTTTTAGTACTAATAATAATTCGTGAGACAATAATAACCTACTCTTTTCAATAAATAAAAACTATCATACACATAACAACGCCACTGACTGTTTTCAGTTTATTACATAACATTTTTTTTTACCTATAACATAATTATGGGAAAATGGCGTACCATCATCCGCATCAATTTCAGCGATCGGGGAAACAGATGCTATTCGGAAAATCAGTCCAATGACAAATAGATTTACGCGCCGAAACATACTGGCTATCGAAAATATTGAATTTTTCACATTAGCAGAGTTCAAAATAGAATTATTTAAGTACGAAAAATTTCGGATTCACGAATAGACTCAAGTTTTGAAGAAGCGCCGGCTGTTTTCGTATTCGAGATCGCGTTGCGCGGGAGCGAATCAGCACAGTGCGCGCGCGCCGCCGCTGACTAAGCCTGAATGACTAACCAGCCAGTAGAGCTACAGCCGGGGAAGACTGTGCTTTTGGTTGTACACAGTTACTCGCTCTATTGGCCAGTTTGTTAGAGGGACTAATAAAGAGATGGGACACTAATCGGTGAATTACCTTTTCATACCTATTACCTAACTAAATAGAAATTTAAAACGAGTACCTACAAAATGAATGTTAATTTTTAATATGTAGAAAAAGATACATATAGACGAACTAATACAAACAGTTGTAGCGGCGCTATTAGTATACCTACCTAAGCCTAAAGACGACTTAAATATATTAACTAGGTACTTAAATGATATGTCGCTTATGTAAAAACTTAAGGTGTCAGAATCACATAGCCATCGAAAGCTTGTTATATAGGCGTATATAGGGGGGGGGGGCGGGTGGGCCGTGCCCACCCCAGTATGGTCTAGGGCCCACCCCAGAATGTTGGGCTACCGATTCGAAATTCTATAAATGACGCCGAAATACTGATAACTTCACACAAAAATCATTAAAAAAAAATATATAGTTTTCTACAGCCGAGAAATCTACATACTTACTTATTATTACATATTAAACTTTTTTTTTTAATATTTACAGTATTACTTACTCTTGAACACACAGTGTATTATGCTAGAGTAGGTACATTTAGTTTTCGCCAGGCCCCCCCTAGAAATTAACCCTAGATACGCCAATGTTGTTAACACCAACTTTAGCGAAGGTTTAGCGATGTAGAATAGACTGTATTTACAAACAAAGGCTGCCGATGATATCACGCATGCGCAGAATACGCAACCAACCTGAACTAGCAGCGTTTCCCAGATATCGAAGGGGAATCGACCAAAATGTAGATTTTATTTACAAAATATTATTCAATGAGTGAAAGACAATGGGCAATCAGTTAAGGAATATGGCGCTCATAGCCATACTCAAAACGCTGCTATTTATATTCAACATTTTGTTCTGGGTAAGTAGGTACATAGAGTTAACAAAATTGTAAATTGAAAACCTGGAAACATCGGTCTATTATGTTCTCTTAGTTTTGTACAAGTAAAGTTTGTGTTGAAAGAATAACAAATGAGAATATCAGTCACAAAATATAAGAGTGTTAGTTAAATTGACCTTTTTCCCTCTAATTTTTGACACAACCTGTTGATTTAAAATCAATACATTTTGCAAACAAAATAAACATGGCGTATTATTATATTTTCCGTCCGTGATATTTTTTACTATTCTCGAGATTCTTAAAAATGTAGACGCCAAAGTGCCTACAATAAATAAGTAACATAGACACCCTTGCAATATGTCCTTGCGCTGCTATTCGTAAAACTTTGACAATACTGTTAAATTTGCGATGTAAACTAACTTCTAACTTCCCTCTATATGAAAATAGTTCCTGTCAGAAGACCAGAATTAGTTCCTATAAAAATAATTAAAGGATTTTTCTAAACTTTTAGGTAAGTATATGATAAATACAGATTTTCTTTGTCTGGATAGCAACCTTATAAATTTCAATATCTATTAACATAATCTCGTCATTATTTTCGCGTCGTCGAATCATTTTCAGGGTCCATCACATAGGATAACTTCCCTTCTTTATACGCTTCTTTTTACAAAAATTTCCCTGACTAGCTGACAGGTCTGCTCCTGCTAACTATCGGACTATGGGCGGAGTTCGATTTGTACAAGTATATGGAGATATCTCCCGAGTTCTCCGGGACGGCTCCTCACGTCCTGATCGGCATCGCCGCCCTCATCATCTTCATCAGCTCCGTTGCCTTTTCCTGCATCATCAAAGGACAACCGGTGCTGCTGTATATTGTAAGTTTTTTAAACAACAATCGAGTAATTGATAATTTCGTGTTCAATCAAAACACGATAAATTTTTCTTCGCGCACAATCGTTTTTCACTTATATGTTTTACGTTCAGACATTACGTAAAACACGTAGATAAGTATCTTTACCGTAAGTAAATATTTTTAGGCACAGTCAAAAGGATATCAAGCTAGAAGGAACGAAGTTCGTTCTGAAAAGCTTTCGACAAGCTGCTCAAGTGTATTTTCATTCACTTCTCAATCTCACTAATCGGGTGACTGTAAATTGGTTAGGGAAACTTTTAGGGGTAACACAGGGAAAATCTCAAAAAAAAAAAATTGACTTATACTAAGACAATTTTTTTTTATAGTTGTATGGAGAGGTGACATTTTTTTTCATATTTCTTTGGGGAAAGTACTTAGTTTAGTGGCCTGATTCACGCCACATCCTTAATATTCACTAAGTCACCTAACATACTTACTTCGTGATATTATCTCTATATCTAATGGCCAGATGATAGCTACGGTAGCCAGCGTTCCAAATGTAGGCTGGTTATCATTCACCCTGCCTTCCTAGAGATTACGTCCATAACCCGTTGACCGTTAGGTACACTAACTTGACGCTACTTTATTGCAGGTCTAAAGTTAACTTGAAACTCTAATTTATTAAATAAATCGTGAATATGCTCTTGAGCAGTTGAAGACCGGTTTTAAGTAATACAGCAGTAAGTTTTCAACTGTCTACTGATTACGCTGTAGGTAGTATTCCCTAAATGAATAAATAAATAAACACTCACACTCAAAGGCCCATTAATAAGGTTTTCCCCTGTGTCCCTTGGAACATCCATAAAGACAGACACAAAACCCATGATAACAAACATCTGCATTTAACACAAATGTTTGCCCCGTCTGGGGATCGAACCCAGGTCCCGTCAATCAAGAAGTAGCGCCACTACTACCATTCAACCAAACCAATCTCAATAGTATATTATCTTTACTTTAATAGTATACCATTTATGCTGCATAACCCAGCTTATTGAACATGAATTGTTAAAATCGTCAAATAAAAATTACTCATAACAATTTCTAAGCTTAAAATAGTGGTGAAAAATCAACGTCAACTGACGACGTCACAAATAGGTATTAAACAAACTTTTTAGGGAATTAAGTATCTACTCAGTAGATGTAATTAAAATGTGTGTACTGGTTACCATCAGTTAGCCTTTTAACCAAATCATACAACAAATAGAAAGTGAATTCAATGGGCGCGCGGCAATTTGTAATTTAACGTACGTACGGTCAGCAAAATAGCTACGAGTCCCTTTACTGACCCTTACATGCCTAAAGAGATAGCAGCTGTGACATTCTGCTTTTCTTTGGATTCTCTTAAGACTAGGTACTTATACGCTTAAAAAACACGTTCGAAATCCAGTTTAACACTATTTGCACTTATACAAAATGAAATGGACAAAAATAAAGTTAGCTGAAATGACGCTTATTTACGCTAGATAACGTTCACCTGCCTCATTTTACGTTCGATAACCGCAAGTGCCCACTAACTGCACTCATGTTTCATCTCATCTAATAGATAAAAAGTAACTCTCAGAATATTCGCTACTCTGGCGTCAAGTTATTGTTCTACCTAGAACCACTAAACTTGCGCGTAAGACCTCACATAGCCATACGACTGACTCAATAGGAAGCTAGGTCTACCATCGACAAATTCATTACCTACCCCGAGAAGAATGAATACCGGCATGAATGTTGTGTTTAGTTAACTATAAGTATGTTCTATTTCCCAGTATGGCGGGTTCCTGACGTGCATCTTCATGATGGATTTGGGCGTGGGCGCCTCGGCAATGTGCTACCGGGACACCTTCGCCAAGGGACTGCACGATGGCCTCACCAACACCCTCACCTCCTATAACCAGCAGAAGACAAACTTCGACTTTGCACAGGCTACGGTAAGTTTTTTAAGATTCTGTATTTAACCAATTCAAAATAGAAGAGGTTCTTATTTCGAGTGTTTTTTTCTTATAATGTTTAAGCTTCTTCTATAAACTAGAAGCGCGCCACGATTTTAGTGTCAACTTATTCAAGTGGGTAGATACAATTCGTATGCTTTGAAGTTCTTGTGCGAACTCTTATGATATATATACCTACTTACTTCAAGCAGAAATAGTAAATCTTGTTGATTGTTTCGTCGCAATGTTTGAAAGTCCAACAAATGCAGCGGAGTTTTGAAGACTCATTAAAGATATTGTCTCAAATACAAAGCAAGGTCGCACATAATTAACTTCTCAGAAAACAGAACGATACATTATTGAAAAAGGAAGTCAGCACATCTCGACCCTTTTCTGTCTACTTCGAAATTACGTGATATTAGCTTTTCCCTGTGGCTTTTCCATTACTATGTTCTTTTTATTCAAGTGTGAATGTAGTCAATTACAATAATAGGTGTGGATATAGCCAGGCTAAAATTTACCTTGAGTCAGGAGTTTATAAAAGAGGAAGACGCATTGGTTCGCTAGATTTCATTGATTTTAACTAATTTTTAATTACTTTATAAAATAAATAAATTAAGTGACAATGTTAAATCATACATCAAATTTATTTTTTATATGTTGCATTTTTATTAACTTAAAATTATGTTAGCTCTTGGAGCCAAAATCATTGCGTCTCAAGCTCGCTCGTACTTGGGGCAACTGGCCGAAAACCAGCGTTGCAGTTTTCCTGCAACATGTAGCTGAGCCATTGCCCATTCATAGGTTCGGTGCACACACTATGACTCTTGCGCCTACATTGTGTTTGTGTCCTGTGTGTACTTGTGTTTTATTTTTGTTGTCGTATTATTTCTGTCTGTAATGTAGTGTGTACCTGTGCTTGTGAATAAATTTTATGTCTATGTCTATGTCTAAATAGATACTGAATTCAATGGGCAGTGTGCGGCAATTTGTAATTTAAAGGGGCGCGGCGTGATTTGTCATGATCATGACGCACGGTCAGTAAAAATTTTTGAGGGTTATTAGAAGGAACACGAATACATATATACGTACATAAAATCTAGGTAAGTACTTTTACTTACTTGTACTTTTTACTTTTGTATCATAATACAAAAGTAAAAAGTATATATGATAAGAAGTAACGATTTGTACTCCAATAACCAGCTGCACTGCTGCGGGGTTTCAAATTACACGGACTGGATCCGGCTGTCGCCGCAGCGCGTCATCCCCATCTCCTGCTGCCTCGACCCCAACCGCTGCGTCACTGCCAACTACAATGATGTCTACCACCGGGTAAGAATTCAGTATCTTAAAAATCAAGTAAAGCCTTAATATAAATTACAAGTGAATTCAGTTTAATCGGGGATGTGTTTCTTAATTCTTATCGTGTCGACATTGTTTGACTTCATTTTTGTGGACAGTATTACTTACTAAAAGACCCCAGTTGACTGCCTGCGTATTCTTTGACTTTGGCTGCGTTTGTTTCAAAAATTTATAAAATGCTAGCGAGTGGAACTTTATGCCGCTCAAAATAAAAGGATTTTTTTTGAGAAAAACCGGCCAAGAGCGTGTCGGGACACGCGCATTGTAGGGTTCCGTAGCAGCATGGTTCAAATTTTTCGCAAACGGACTGCTGAATCGAAAAACGTTCGTAGTAAACCCCTTCTATCTTTTAAAAAACTATCCTATGACATCCCACTCGATGATATCGGCGAGAAAAAAATCCATCGCCCTTTCATGTATGGGAAACACCCGAAAAAATTTTTTTTACAAAACTTTATTTTTTTTTTTTGTCGGCGCAATTAATATGTATGAACATGCCAAATTGCAGCTCTGTAGTACCAAGGATCTAACATTAGTAAATATATTCTTATTAATCCCAACAATGTTTGGCACTTGGTCTACCATTACTCGCAAACTTGAAGGGCCAACTTATGTTTTATAGTTTTCCTTTTAAATTTGACGTATATTCTACCTCTGTGAATTTTTCCACATTTTTAGAAACAACCGTTTAGCTGGTAGAGGGGGGGGACACTTGTTTGACAAAAATTTTCACTTTAAAAATTTATGATTCGCAAACGGAGTGTTAAATCGAAAAACGTTCTTAGTAAACCCCTTCTATCTTTTAAAAAGCTATTCTATGACACCCCATACGATGATATTGGCGAGAAAAAAAAAATCATCGCCCTTTCACGTCTATGGGAGACACCCGGAAAAATTTTTTTTTCTAAGGTTTAACTCTACAGTTCTGTCGGCGTGATTAATATGTATAACCATGCCAAATTTCAGCTCTGTAGTACCAAGGGTTTCTTAGAAAACCCGCGGACAGACGGACAGACGGACATGGCGAAACTATAAGGGTTCGTAGATTACTACGGAACCCTAAAAATGAGATGAGATGAATGATGAGATGCATATACACGATATGACAACTGATAAATTTTGAAAAACTGTATAACATGAACAGTGAGGCTGTTCGAAATAAAGTACTCGCTTGTCTGTTCCTAGGGCTGCTACGAAGTGATTCTGGAATACCTAGAGATTAATATGGACTTCCTGATCGCAATAGCTACTACGACAGCGCTCCTACCATTGGTGGGGACATTTCTCTCCTGTTTCCTCGCCGCCTTCATCAAGAAGTCCAAATATGACGTCATGAATTAAAATTAAAAGATCGCACGATGTTCTTTATGTGACAAAGTGATTATATTATATTTTTAATCTCTTTACGAATAACCAGTAGGTTAAGGCTCAATATAGTCTCAAAACTTTGTAATCTCAATTTCGTAAACTCTTGACTGAATCTTTTTGAGTGATATTCTTTTGAAGTTACGTATTAATTAATTATGAATGTAATTTAATAAATGTTACATTAGAAATAGGATTATGTGTAGAAAATATTTAATTGTTAATATACTTTAAAGCAATTAATGTGTATTGTTTTATATAAAACCTATAAATGCATACTAAAAATACACTTCCAATCTGTATAAATCGTTTATTCAAACATTATCACATTTATATTATGTATATGGCATAACATCAATTGCATTTGGATTTTGACTCATAAAAGTGCTGTTGGTTCTCCCATCCAGTCAGATAAAGTAAATTCTTGAAATAATTGTAAGAATTAAAAGTATCGTAAGAATTTAGTGACAGACAGAAATGCAATATAAAATAACTGAAATAGTTTATTTTCCTCTTATAAGGTAAGTAATAAAATAATAACTTAGTCACTATCAGAACTGTTTTTGTCCTCTTTCGGTTCAACAGGCACCTCTTGCTTGTAATGCCTGTATTCTGGTTTCAACTCCCACATGTTTTTGTGTGGATTTTTCAAGTTATAGTTACACACTTCTTTTAAAATTTCTTTCAAATATACTATGGGCTGCCTTGTAATCTAGAAAAAAATAAAGAACATGGTTGATTGATGCTTTAAGTTACTTGTTAGTGCATACTTATCATAATTAAAAATAATTCAATTAATGATAAATCAATACCAAGCAATCAATTAGTATGCAAATAAAACTTTATGAAATTCAGAACTTAGAAACTTTGTGAAAAATAACAGTTCACAAATCACAGTATTATTTTAAACAACAATTCTCATCTAGCAAACTTATTTAGTAACATTTTTTATTACTGTATTGATATTGTTCATTGAAAGGCATAAATGATCATGGAGATAACGAAAAATTGTTTGGCACAGAAGGAAATATATGATTAATCATTTACACTCAAACTAATAAAAAAAAGCAAAGGAAAAACTATGTTTGCGCATGTTATTTATCATGTATAGCTTATTATTAATAAAACCTTAATCTGTAAGCATGATAAAGGGAAGACAATTGACCACAAAACAAACAATATACAAGGATACAAAATCAAAACTAACAAAATGTTTTGTATACTTTTGTGGAATGTCATAATTTAAATAAAAGAAAAAGTATTAGCTTTCCAAATACCTTTTGCAGATCCTTGATGTTATAATATTGATGCTTTTCAAATGCAGCAAAGAGCATATTGAGCACAGCATCCTTGTCATCACGAGCCTTTTTACCTTCAGCTTTCTTCCTCTCTTGGTACTCAATCTGTCAAAATAATAAAAAGGTATGCCTTGAGGGAAAATAATTAAATATACAAAGGAAAACCTTGTGTGCTGTGTTTTTTTTTTAAGATGTTACAAATAACGTACTTCATTCAAATCTGTTTTTGCCTAATTGAATAACAAATATCCATACACTGTGATTAGCTTTTACATCTATCAAAACCATAATAATACTTTACATGTAGCTAACATAAAATACAAATTTTATTTTCTACAATTTTGTTAAATTTTAAACCACTGAAAAGCAAAATGAGGATAACTTTATAAATGACTAAAATTATCATTAGGATTTAAAGATTAATTGAAAATATGCAAGAAATACTTTAATTTCACAGTAACTTACATTATGCCGGTGGTCTGAAACTGGTTTAAAGTTTTGCACTACTCTGTCCAATTGTTGCACTTGTCTTTGAGGCATTGTGGCTTTCCTAATGGATTCACATTTAAGCTTATAGTATGTCGGGTCAGCATATGGTCTACATTCTAATTTCTGTACTATCCTTCCCTCCATATACAGTTTCTCTGACTCCGGAATCACAGCCTCTGTGTTGTTTGCTAAAAATAAGAAATAGGAAACTTTGAGGAAAAAAATATTTATTTTTTACCACAAATAAAACTACTTTAGTAAACGAAGAGTAGACATAAAAATTGACAAAATAGTCAAAAAATGCATCATAATTATACGCTTAGAATTTTTTTTGTTTTCAAAAACAATATCTTTTGTTTTTGTGAACAATGCAATGGCATGGTTGCTTGTGATTTATAGAAAAACAACTAAAACTACGATGCTGTGATAAGAACTTACGAATAGCATGAGAAAATACTCCCAGAGACTGCCGAGTGACATTAGATACGTCTAGACGATGTTCCTTTGGTATCGACTGCTCCCCTGGTTCTTTCAGACATAACACCGCTTCTGAGAGCGACAACTGCACCTGTGCTCGCTGGCCTGGCACTCGAGATATCTTCAACTTGCCCACTTCAATATTCCCAGAAGCTTTCTCCCACTTATTGGCTATATACTTTGGCACTTTTACAAGCCAAACTCCTCGTCCAGTGTTCGACAAATCTAACTCACGGTCTATATGGGGAGCAGGAATAGGGTTATTGTTGTTGCTAGTCATGTTTGGAAAACTATAAATATTTTTTATAATAAATTCAATTTCTATTGACAGTCAATTCGTACTTTGGAGGTACCCTGGTACCTACTGTGGTACTTGGTCTTGACATAATAACAAATAGGTTATATTTACGTTTTCAGAGGTGCCATTATTTGGGCAATATTAAAATGACCATATGCAGCCTAGTTTTCAAATAAAGCTTACACCACCATTCGACGATCAAATAACCGGTTTTTTATAGCAAATAGGCTACATCCCTATTTTTAAAAAACCTGCAATGTATGAAGTGTTGCCGTTTTAGCGACTTTGTCGCTAGACCTAGCGGATTTTTGAGGTTTTTAGCGACTTCGACTTAGACCCTAAAAATATTTCAGCGACTTCTGGCGACTTTTTTTCATAACGATACTTCTTTATATTCAATAAATATTTTTAAAGGAAAATAATAAAATATGAGCATTTTATCACTCTGTCTATTGGTAATAAACAAGGGAAATCCCTGAGGCAATAAGCTTATATACGACACTGAGGGAGATCCCTACTAATTATATCCGTTTTTTAATTTTAAATTTAATTATTGTACGATATTAAACAATTGATTTTACCACATTTTTATTTGTTTACCTCGTACCTTAAAAAAAAAAAGTTACAGTTGCAGTGCCCTTATATAGTGTACATCACATAAAGCAATAAACGAAAAAGAGTATAGTATTGAAAATAGTGTATAAAAATATAGTACCATCACGTAGTATATCGAATAATAATATTTTTAATGACATATAATAAAATAAAAGAGTACCTATTAAAAAGTAGTATATAAAATATGGTAAAATAAGAATAAAAAATAAAAGAATTGTATTGAAAATTTAAGCGACTAAATCTAGCGACTTTTAAATTAAGGTTTGGGGGATTACTTTTTTCCTAGGCGGCAACACTTTTCGTGAATGTGAATGTCAAAATTGTCAACAGTACTTTGTTAAACGACACGACAATTTCGTAGACGATTGAAAATAATTTCACTCTCACTCAATAATGTATTTTATTCTGTTAACATGTGAGATATCTGGTTGTTGAAGTTGTGTATGTTATTAAAATACTTATGATTATTGAAAGTAATGTGTGACCATGTTTGGATACAGCAAAGAAGCTGTTAGAGTGAAAGTCAAGGTTTGAGTTAAGATAGCTTTTTTTAAAATATTTTATTTGTGATGTGATAAAAACTCGATACACATTAGTAGTAAATACTACCCATATCATTTACATTATCCAGTTTAAAACTCAGTCTTTTAAAAGTTATTTAGTATGCACAATTTTATTTTATTTCCTAACAAGGTCTACTTAAACGAATTAGGAAATAATTGGTGTAATTTTGATAAACAGTATTAGAACATTTGTTAAACCTGCTGCTAACTATGCTTTGGTTTTTAATTTTTTAAATGCACTTTAACCAGCAGCAGTTATTCACCACGTTCCTGAGCCTGAGGATATCCATTAACTTAGGCAGACACTTCTATAGCTTTAACTGATGAAATCTTACAAAATTAGTAGTACTTAAAAATGCTTTGTTTCAAAGTTACTTGTGAAATTATTTAATTGGGTTGTGGAGTGAGAAAGGGTCTTTATTCAAGCTAGTTACCGATTTGTAAACCAAGAGTTAAATCCTGTAAAGAGCCTTGCACATCAGATAGTTAATGTCAAGGTATTTAGTTTGTATGAAAGCTATTTATAAGAAATAGTAATTCGGGAATGTGTTCATATTCATAATGAAAAATGTTTATCTTGATAGTCTGAACAGCATGTTGAAGTTAATGGATATCCTCAGGAACATGGTGTATATTTAAAATAAATTATATTTTTAAATTTCACAGAAATGTGAAGGTAAGCATCCGCCGGAGCTCAGAAAATTTTCAGTAGATCCGCAAATTACTTCTTTGGAAGTATTACAAAGCATTTTAATAAAAGCATTTGACATCAAGTCTGATTTCACTCTATCTTACCGGAGCATTGATGACTATGGACAAGAAGTATACTTGCCGCTCCTCTCTGATTGGGACTTGGATGCTGCTTTTCTCAAGTAAGTTAACACTTTGTCAGAGAGACATTTTTATTCCATGCATTAGCATCCACTGTACATCATGTGATGGACTGTCCAAGGGTTAATCAACTAAGTCCTTATGGGTACTTAGGTGATGTTTACTAGAAAAACCTGTCTTAAGTGGTCATGGATAAATGATCACAAATAAAATAACATGTAGGCAAAGCATCATGTGGTTCTAGAACTACTTGTACATGTATCCTTATTGTTTGCAAGTATTAATATAAAGGAGATAAATAAAATATAAATATTAATCACAATAAAATCATCTAATAACTATAATGGAAGGTAACTCATTAAAAGTAATTAAACCTCATTAGTTAAATGATAGGAATATTGTCTATTGATTACATTATTTGTTTTACATTGTAGGGCACATAATATAGCTCTAAATCAGCGATCAGAGCCATGTTGCCAGTTGAAAGTGGACATGAAGCCATTTGCGGAGGCTTCAGAAGACTGGGAGCCTCCAGCTGTGAGCTCCACTCCTCCAATCATAGTTCAAACTGGTCGGGAGCAGCCTACAGTAGCCCCTGCTTCACAGCAAACCGAAAAACAAGAAGTACAAACTGGCCTTCAAGGAATGATTATGAACCAAGTAAGATTAAGTTTAAGTTAGATGTAGGTAGGTCCATAACCAGAATTATTCTTTGTAAATGCATTATTCCTTGCAGTTTTATTTTCTTGCAATAGAACTGCACATTTGTGCTGTTAAAAATAAGATTTTTATGTTTTTTTTTTCTTTAATTTGGCTACTATAGAAAAACTTCTATTAGAAAGCAATAGAAGTTTTCTATAGTAGCCATATAAACTAATTAGAAAGCAAATAAACTACTGATTTAAGCACACATAAATGTTACACACTTGCATGGTTTAAATGTTAAAATATCATAAAATCTACATTATACTTTAGAACACTTAAAAAAAAAATTAATTTGTTCTTGATCAGAGGCAAAGACTTTTTACCCGACTGCGCGATGCAAAGGATGTGTTTATCAGCGTATGCATGTGGGTTTGTACCTCTGTGGCACTATTTAGACCAGTGTTTTTCAATCTTTTTGAATTCGCGACCCCTTTGGATCATATAAAGTTCTGGCGACCCCCTAAGGTTTTTTTAGGCTAAATCTATGTACTACTTCGGAGATTTTAAAACATAATAAAAGAGTTTGCTGCGGGTAAACGCGGAAGGCGACGACGGGAGGCATCATTATACAGGTACAGCCTTTTTATTGAAATTGTCTCATTTTAGTGTAAGATTTACAAATTATATTGTATTTTTCTTTTACTTGCGACCCCCCGAGTAAGGCATCATGACCCCCCTGGGGGTCGCGACCCACAGTTTGAAAAACACAGATTTAGACCAAACGCGTGGGCCAATTTTGATAAATGATACGGCGTTGGATTCGTCATGACGGCGCGAATGTCATAGAAAGTATTAAAAATTTTAAAAAAAATCAAATTGGCTGATTTTGGACGCCATAATGTGAAAAAGAAAAACTGGAAATCGACAAATGATATCAGGTGGGGTACCGTTGAATAGAAATTTAAAAATCATTTATAGGTTTCTCATATCGTTTTTAAATCAGATTTACTGTGTAGGATCTATACCGATTTAAAGTTGGTTATTTTTACTTAAATAATCATAGGCTTTTAATGCGGAAATTGTTCATTTCATATTTCATATGTTCATGAGATAGATTTTACAATTAATGAGAAAATAAATAAACAAATATAAATATCTGACCCTAACTAAAAAGTGTAAAATAAAATTAATTAATTTAAAAAATAAAAAACCCTGACTGCTTGGTAAAAACTTAAAAGAAAAACCGGCCAAGAGCGTGTCGGGCCACGCGCATTGTAGGGTTCCGTAGCAACATGGTTCAAATATGCAGCTGGCTTCTTAATTCTACGAGCTTATTGTCATAGTCGATGTTAAAATCCCCAAATACTATTGTACCAAAATCAAATGTATTAAAAAGTTTGTAGTTTCAGAAATAAGTGTAGTTTTGGCCTAAATATAACAGAATGGAAGTATTTAATGCGCGAGCGAAGCGAGCGCGAATTTTTGTATTTTTTTGTTGTATTTTTTTATTGCAATAATATTATTGTTAGGAATAATATAATAATATCGAGCTGCTGCTAAAGCAGATCGCGTGGTGATCGTGTATAATTTTGATGTCATTTTCGTAATTAGCACCCCCAAAAACCTATTAAACGACACCTGAAATGTCAATGTCAATATTAGCTTGGCTTTCGGCTCGCCTCACTTTTAGATTGGAACCTTGTATGGCAGCCATTTTGGATTACGGTACACTTCGTCGTAAATGCTACCCTCGTGAATTATTCCACATTTTTTTCATTATAAAAATTAATGTTTCCCAAACGGATTGCTGATTGTTGAATTGCTGAACCCCTTCTATTTTTTTAAAAGCTATCCTAGATAACCCACTCGATAACCCACCAGAAAAAAAAACCATCGCCCTTTCACGTGTATGGGATACACCCGAAAAACACTTGTTTTTCTACCATTTAATTTTTAGATCTGTTAGCGCAATCAATATGTATGACCATGCCAAATTTCAGCTCTGTAGTACCAAGGATCTAATATTAGTAAAATATTCTTATTAATCCCAACTAAGTTTGGCACTTGGTCGACTATTACTCGCAAACTTGAAGAATCATCTTACAAATACTATTTCATATCTATATCTATTCTATTCTATATATCTATATTCTATATATCTTCTATATATATAAAAGAAAGTCGTGTTTGTTACAACACTTATAACTCGAGAACGGCTGGACTGATTTTGATCAAATTTGGTATGGAGGTAGTTGATACCCTGGATTATCACATAGGCTACATAATTTTCTATTACATAATAAGGCTACATAAAATTCCGACGGGAACGAAGTCCCGGGCGTAAAGCTAGTTTAATATAAAACATAAAACTAACCTTGGTTTTAAAAGAAAGCAAAGATGATTTTAATTAGAAAGCTACTCTCATTACCGTGTGGTACCAAGTGGCACAGTTAGTTAATAAAAAATTGCATGCTTTACTTAACACAGTTATACTGGCCTCCAAAGATTTAGTTTTCACAGCACCATATGTAATGTTTACCACATTGTGTTTGTTGTTCATCATGGTAGTTTATTTATGAAATACTGTCACTTCACTAATATTTTAAGTTTTTTTACCATATTAGCAAAAATAAGTGTGTAAAATGGTAAAAATGCTTCAACTTTCAAGAAAAGTTTGTACCAGTCTTCAACAAAAAAATTCATCTTAAGTCGTGACAAATAAATGGTTACTTTCTTCTAGGTTGAGAAAACATTCAACATGGTTTCTAGAGCACTCAACCTATACGAGGATCCGAACATGCCACCGCGCCCGCCGCTTAGCGACAGCGAGTTCAGGACCTTCCTGGACACAGTGGGACAAATAACCAACACCTCCAAACTGAGGGAGGTCATCTACTGCGGGGGTATTGACCCTAGTCTCAGGTAATTTCTAAGGGCTAGCGCGCACGGGCTACTTTTGTGTCCGTGACTGTTTTGTCACTCTTAAGGCGATTAGAGTCGTCAATGACCTTGACGTTTGAGCCCTCTGCCCCGCGCGCCACAACCCGCACCCCGCAAGAAAACACCGGTCAAAGAATACACAGGCGTAGAATGTACAGAAGCGCACTCCATACATTACTGCCTATCACTTGAGTTTGTATTGATGAATCTAACTAGGTACTTCTAATAACAAAAGATGTCTGTGTATGTAAGTAATTATACTTAATCTAAGTTGAATTATTTTGATTGCCGCAATCGACGTAATGCTATTATTCGACAATTCTGGCATTCTCACCGGTCTCATATATACAGGGTGGAATTTTTTAACGTCTCCTGGAGGGAAAGTACTCTAAATAAATATAATAAATATATATAAATCTTAATAAATATATATTTGTGATATATTTTTAGTGCATAAATAGTCAACTTATTTATAATTATTATTTAATTAATATTTGCGCCTTTCCCGCATTTCAATCTATAACTCCTATACCATAAGGTTGCCTGGAAGAAATTGCTGTTAAGCAATAAGGCCGCCTATTTGTATACATTATTTCAAATTCGCTGTATAAACATATTCTGTAATCCTATGTGTGCAATAAAGAATATTGTATTGTATTGTGTATTGTAAATACTGTAGATAGAAAATTTTACTCAAAGGAAACATTCCTTTATTTTTAATAATAGAGCGGGACCCAAGGAGAATAAAGTTCATTTCCGTGGGACTTACCTCCGCCATACGAACTACAGGTATGTACTTATTCGGCATATTTTCCTGAACACAAAAAGTGCGGTAGTCACTTTCTAAGGGTATGGAGGGGGTAGCTATGACGTGACGTATTTTATTTACGCTATATTTAGATAACTACTGGACAGATTTACTTAAATAGGGTCTCAAATGAAAGATAATTTAATGAACATTGTTTTATTCTAAAGATTCATTAGTGTAAACCTAGTAACAAAATAAATATTTTCAAAAAACGACATTATGTAAAATTAAACTTTTTTTACTGTGTGAAAAGAACAGAAACCGTTAGGATTACGGTAATTTAGCTCATTATAAAAAAATAGCTACACTTATCAGCATTCTAATGAACCTAAAAACGTTTAAGTCGAGCTATAAACAACGAACTGCAGTCGTCTAAGTGAGCGTGGGTAGCGCGTGACAAAACGGGTAGAATCACAGCAAAATGAAAAAGTATTATGAACAGGCATCATTTTTTTTAACAGGCATCATTTTTTTGTCAAAAAATTTCTTCATTTTGTTACGAACTATTTTCAAAAATTCTCGTAACAAAAATAACGCTTCGTATCGTATCGAAATAAAACTCTTCATACTTGCACGTACTTGCGTTATATTTCAAAACAAATGACTCAATGGTACTGGTCTGTACTGATGGACATGAGAGTGTAAACGTACGCACTCGGGGCAGAAGTAGGTCGCTGACGTGCGAGAGTGGACAGCCGCCATTATATTTTTTACATCGGCAACACTGAGATTCATTCCGAGGAATCCCTGCACCGTGCTGCGCCTTGAATTTTGGCACTTGTCGCTTCATTCATTTGAAATCATTTGGTCAGGCCTATGATACTGTTAGTACCAATAGCTGCGAAATGGCGCTGCTATCGCCTTTAATTCGCCATCTTGTGACGTCATGCTGTATGTCAAGATAACCTCAAACTGTCATGATGGCGTCTTGTCACTGAGTTAAGTGCACGCTAGGGTAACCAACTTTTTTTCATGAAATAAAGTATATTAAGGTGGGAGAAGGTAAAAAAAGGTATTAGATAAAATAAAACAGCATTCGTTATTGTTTTACTTAAATACATTTTTTTTTGAACTTTTTGCATATTTTATTAACTTGTTGTCTTTTTAAAACTTTTATCTGCCTCGATACAGTCAAAATTATAACTGAACATATTAAGAGTTAATTTTTAATTAAATTTAACATGGCTTTGTTTCTGTCGTCTCTCCATTTAGTCTTAATGACTGAAAAAACTCTTTCGGAGAAAGCTGAAGTAGCAGGGACAGAATATAGGAATGAGATATTTTTTTTTTATTTACAAATTCTTGGTCAGTGTTTGTGTTTGCCATGATAACAAATGGCACCAATTTTGGTCGCTTCTCATTTCTATAAAATATTTTTCTTATAAAACTTTTTCAATTAATTTGAAGTTAATTAATTATGAATATAATGCATTCATATCAATAGTAAAACTATGCAAATTTTTAAGTTGGGTCAAATGTGACCAAAGATTTTAATAACAAACAACTTCTTAAACACAGCCAGTTGGTGTCTTTAAATCAAACCATTTGTGTAAAAAGCAGATGTTTGTTCTCGGGTCATGGGTGTTTGTCTTTGTGTGTATTCCAAGGGACCCACGACACAAGAGAAAACCTTAGTGTGGGCCTTTGAGTGTGTAGCGTAGCGTTTATTTTGACAAAACCCAATTCGATGAAGAAGGCAAGAGAATTCGCTTTTCTTACCCATGTCTCTTCACTGAATACGGAATTGCTCTGGGCGAACCACTGAGTAAAGTAGGGAAGTCCATAAAATCTGTTACGCATTATTCTTAATTGGACACACTGTACCTATTATGTAAATTTTCAAATTCAAAACTTTCCACCACAAAGAGCAGAGAGAGTAATGTGTAACCGTGTAATGACACTGGGGTTACCAAAAAAGATAACAATTCAATAATTATAGGAGTCTTTCAAGTTGTCTGACAGCCCCCGCCAAAAGGGTCAGACGTTGATAGCTATCAAATTTTTTCAATGATTATAGTCATTGAAAAATATTATTTATTCTTTTACTTTTCCATTGATTATCATTGAACCATTTTGAAAACATGAGAGTGTTAAAAGTGTCACCTGGGTGTAACTCAAAAAAGTTATTATCCACATTTTTTTCACAAAATGGCTGATTACCATTTATTATAAAGTAAAGTGTTCTGCGCTACATGATATTGACGGAATTGTGGCAACACATATGGGTCTATATTTGAGAATCTATCTTTTCACTTTTATTTACTAGTTCTGGAAATTGGTTAAGCCTTTAGCGAAGTGCCTATTCACTTGTAAAACAACTCAACTATAAGTACCATAACCTTACCTCTCGTGAACTGACTAGATATCTTACCACTGCAATACAGATTTATTCCTAGTGCAGGGTGAGTCGGCTGACAGTCTGTCCCATGAAGAAACCCAATAGGCATATTTATTACACACTGTACTTTAAAACTGTACCTACTGCTTATAAATGAATAAAATGTTACTTATTACTACCTAGAAGCATGTCAGAGATTTATTTTCATTAATGTTCTGGTTTATTTAGTTATATCTAGATAATACCACAAACAACATAACAAAATATTCCCTGCGATTGGATATGTATCTATTATCTTATTTTATTATTTAATGAAACTATGTATTTAACAAATCAATCAGGGTCAAAAACATTTGATTCGTGTAATGTAACTTTAACCATAGCATGTCATATTACATAATCTAGTTATCTGAAAAGGAGATGCTTAAAACAATTGCATTAGAATTTTTAACTATGTCTGTTTAATGTGCAATCATCCTCCAAGAACAGGCAAAAAATTAAACTTAGAGGGTACCAAACTAGTAGCTGTTACGTAGCAACAACATAAAGGCAACAGTTACTCAAGAGTCTGTTTCGATTCATGTATGATTTATTAAAATGGGCCAAAGATTCAAATATAAAAAGCTTTATTAATGCTTTTAAACTAGCAAAATTTAGGGCTCCTCATGAAGCTAAAGAACTTTTTTATAGGAACCCATATCAAACATCAACTATGTTTTTTAGTTTTAAAAGGCGATATCAGCGCAATTTCGCAGCTATTGGTACTAACAGTGTCATAGGCCTGACCAAATGATTTCAAATGAATGAAGCGACAAGTGCCAAAGTTCACGTCGCAGCACGGTGCAGGGATTCCTCCGAATGAATCTCAGTGTTGCCGATGTAAAAAATATAATGGCGGCTGTACACTCTCGCACGCCAGCGACCTGCCTCTGCCTCGAGTTCGTACGTTTACACTCTCATACCCATCAGTACAGACCAGTACCATTGAGTCCTTTGTTTTAAAATATAACGCAAGTATTTCGAGTTTATTTCGAGTTTTATTTCGATACGATACGAAGCGTTATTTTTTTACGAGAATTTTTGAAAATAGTTCGTAACAAAATGAAGAAAATTTTTTGACAAAAAGAAATGCCTGTTAATAAAAATTATGCCTGTTCATAATACTTTTTAATTTTGCTGTGATTCTACCCGTTTTGTCACGCGCTACCCACGCTCACTTAGACGACTGCAGTTCCGTTGTTTATAGCTCGACTTAAACGTTTTTAGGTTCATTAGAATGCTGATAAGTGTAGCTATTTTTTTATAATGAGCTAAATTACCGTAATCCTAACGGTTTCTGTTCTTTTCACACAGTAAAAAAAGTTTAATTTTACATAATGTCGTTTTTTGAAAATATTTATTTTGTTACTAGGTTTACACTAATGAATCTTTAGAATAAAACAATGTTCATTAAATTATCTTTCATTTGAGACCCTATTTAAGTAAATCTGTCCAGTAGTTATCTAAATATAGCGTAAATAAAATACGTCACGTCATAGCTACCCCCTCCATACCCTTAGAAAGTGACTACCGCACTTTTTGTGTTCAGGAAAATATGCCGAATAAGTACATACCAGTAGTTCGTATGGCGGAGGTAAGTCCCACGAAAATCGTTATTTGAAGACTTTTTTACGAATAGGTCCCGCTCTATAAGAAACAAAACAGCATTCAAGGATTTTCGAAATTTCGCTTGCCACACCCGGGAATCGAACCGGCTTAAATTCAAAAAAATAACACCCTGCACTTTTATGGTATCGATCGATAGGGTCAATCGTAAAGATCAAATGTCTCTAACAAACATGGTAAATTAGATGAAAAGAGAACCATTAAACTACATAAAACCTAACGATGGGACCCTTAAGTAAAAGTGCTTTAACACGTCCCATCAAATTTGTAAGCTTAGATTTAATGGTCTTCCTTTCTATGTTTGTTAGGGAGATTTATCCTTACGATTGACCCTATCGATCAATACTATTAAAGTACAGGGTGCTTTTTTGGATTTTAGCTGGTTCGATTCCGGGTGTGGCAAGCGAATTTTCGAAAATTGTTCAGTGTCACGGGCTGATTCACCACCTGAGAGGATAAGATCGAATTACTTAACACCCTATACATATTATATATATTCAATCATATAGATTTATATCCGCATAAGTACTTAATACAATTAAATTTCGTCAAACGTCTATAAGCGCAAAATAATCAAATATTACGACTAGATTACAAACTTATAATAGTAGGTACAATTAGCGTCCACGCGCGAGCTATACCGTAACACAATAATATCGTCTGACTGCACTACTCTCTAAGCACACTAATACATAAATATACTGTGTCAACGCACACAGGCAAACAGAAAATACGCTTTATCGCTCGTAAAAGTTTGGATACGAGTGACACAGCCGTCCCGTCGGAATGCCAGCGGAGGACTGCCGCCCGCGCCCGCGCAGACCACCCTCTGCAACTAAACGTTCGGATTTCCGTTTTTCGTAACTTTTGAATGAAAATATTGTTCGATTTACAAAATTTAAACGTTGTGTTTCAAGAAAAAGGGATTCTTAATTAATTAGTATAAGAATATTTCCATATATCATAGCCGTTTAGGAGCAGTAAGGAATTTAAGTCAAAAATCGATGTCTCGTGGTATTTTTTTTATAATACAATACAAAGACGTAAAAAAAAAATACTGACGTTCCACATGTAGTCCTTGAACAGATGTTTGACATATTTTTTTTTCAACTTTCCCTGGCCAGTCATAAATGAGAAGTAAGCTTTACAAAATGCTCAATATTCGGAAATTGAGGGATCTAATCGCCTTAACAAGTCCATGGATATGAATGGAGATGCGTGCATGTTACGACATGACAACTGGGTGAAATCCATGGACTTGTTAAGAGTGACAAAACAGCCACGGACAAAAATGTAAGATAATCACAACTTTCTTTGACATGTAACAGCTTCTTAAAACCTGCATGTGGTAGTTGCTATAAATTTTGTGAATAGTATAGTATAACTAGAAAAAAAATAATATAATTAATGGACTACACTTATAGCACTGAATATACTTTATATTTCTTAACGAAAAAAACAAAAAAGGTCCACCATTTCAGTAAGAAAAAATGAGATATGAAATAACAATATAAAATAACAGATTAAATTTTTCTACAGAAAAGTCGTTTGGAAACATATTCTGAATGTCTATCCAGATGGCATGAATGGCAGAGAGAGAATGGACTATATCAAAAGAAAAGCCAACGAATATTACGCCCTCAGGGCACGCTGGAAGGATTGCATACAAAAGGGAATGGTAATGTGTTGTAAACTCTTAACTTTAATATTAAATATTGAATTAAAGAAGGACCCTACTCATGTTCCAGGTCTTTTTACGCCTATCGTCTATACAAAACAGTTAAATGTTCTTTTTAGCCATTAAGCCCAAGTCAGAGGCCATAAATGGCGGTTTGGAAACTGTTACTAAGGTTTTACTTGGTTAATTACATGCTAAGAAAGTATTTTTATGTGTAGGATTTCACGTCGTTATTAATTTTCGTTTTAATTTTCAGGTGAATCCTGACTTAGCTTACGTAACTAGTATGGTTCGCAAAGACGTGCTTCGAACAGATCGCCATCACCCCTTCTACGCGGGTAGTGACGACAACCAAAATATCGCTTCCTTATTCAACATATTGACGACGTAAGTTTTACTTTTAGTTATCCGCCCCGATTCGCGGTACCGGTACGTACCCGGCCGCTTCTCTCCACAAACGTATGTGCGACGTTTCCCTCGCAGTAACGCCCTAAGCCGAGGTTCGAGCCCCACAGGGGGCACCCTTGGGCCTGTTACTTAAAATTTTGGGCTGAGAGCCATCTGCGCTCGCCACTTGCTCGGTGAAGCTGTTAAGGCCATCAGCGGCCAACAGTGTACTTAGTCATTTAGAAAAAAAAACAACTTTTAGTTAAATTAAAAACTGCACTGCCGCATCTGTACATAGTGTTATTTTAAATTATATGATATGCTTTGTGTTTTGCAATCGACCACTTAACTATTTGTAGTGAAGCTGTAAAGTAAACGAAACGTGCGTTCACGCATTGACACTACACAGCCAGTCGTCACAACCACTATAATTTTTTTGTGAGCTAATAAAGTGTATTCTAAAACTCGTACGAGCATTAAATTTTAAGAACTAATTAAAAAATACTTGATTAAAACTTATTTTGAATGTCGCATTTTGGTGTAGGTACCAAATGCATGGTTTTGGTGGTTGCTTCTTAGCAATGGGGCCGCCTTTTGTACCCTAACTTTATTACTGTTCATAATGTAACTTTACTCTGTATCATGTTCTGTAATGTTGGTGTGCAATAAAGTATGTTTGCATTGTATTGAATTGTAGGTACGCGTTGAACCACCCAACAGTGAGCTACTGCCAGGGCATGTCTGACCTGGCGTCGCCGCTGCTGGTGACGATGCGCGACGAGGCGCACGCCTACATCTGCCTGTGCGCGCTCATGGCTCGCCTCTACCCTAACTTCCTCCTCGACGGGGAAGCGATGACGCTCAAGTTCGCACACCTCACTGAATCCTTACAGGTATACGACCCTGACTTCTATAACTATCTCAAAATGCAACAGGCCGACGACCTCCTCTTCTGCTACCGCTGGCTCCTCCTGGAGATGAAACGCGAATTCGCTTTTGATGATGCTCTTCGCATGTTGGAAGTATTGTGGGCGTCGCTGCCGCCTAAAACGCCGGCTGTCGAATTGTCTCTTAAAGAAAAAGAATTCGATCCCGAATTCGAAATCGATAATGACCCACCTCCCCTCAGTCCCTTAATAAAGGCCCCGAGAGAAAACGCCTACACGAAAGTATGCGCCATGAGACGACAGAGCTCTAGCTTCAGTCTAGCTAATGTAAAGGCGCCCAAACTAGCTACTTGCAAACAGATGAACCACAGTCTAGATGAAAACGTGTCGCGACCAGCCGTGAGCCCGACTTTGAAACACGCTAAAGAATTCACGAGTCTTGACGATGCAATGATTCACTTGCAGAAACGCAAAACTGACCTACATGATATGAATACAGCAAAAAATAATATAAACACAAAAGATTTAAAAATCACTAAAAGGAGCAATATGAAAAGTGTACCTGAAACTTTAGATCCTAAAGACGCAGTTACGAATGCTTGGTCGAGCACGGGCAACCTTGTAAATGGCAATACGCCTAAAGACGTGAACACTCCAACACCTCTAGGCAATCAGATCAGAATGCTCCGCAATAAAATATCTGTACATAATAATAAGTTTTTCTCACTGGACAAACTTGACGATTCCCCAGATTTGGACTCTGGTGATAGACCGAAAGTGAGGATGGTGAAAAATTTGAACGAATTTTTCAATTTAAAGCTTGCCGCTGTTAATAAACCTTTTACGCACAATGACAAGTTACAGAGAACAAAGTCAGTTATAGAAAAGTCCTCAAGAGATTGTCCGCGAATCACGCTGACTAAAACTTCCTTCGATGAGAGTGATATAAGCACCCATCAAACAACAGATACAAAACTGAATAAATTAACTAAAAACGTTTGTCACGATACAAACGAGGGAAGCAGTCCCGACGACTCACAGGAATATTATCCGATGACCACGTCCATGACGAGGGAACTGCGACTGGAACTAGAACACCTGGATCGGCAGGTGTTCGGCCCCTCGTACGTCAACAGGTGCAGCGTGGTGTGCGACTCGCCTTCAGACTCTACTAGCACCGAGGAGAGACCCATCGGGGACAGTACACGAGCAAAGCGGCAAAGTAACACCGGCAGGAATATTCCAACACAGTCGGTAGCCGCAGAAATAGTAGAAACTGTAAAGTTTAAAAAGTCGCCGTTGCTCGAAACGGGGAAATCGACAGCGAGAAGCGCGGAAGACATCTACGTGTGGGAGAACCCTCTGCACCGCGGCACCCCCCCCGCGCGCGCCGCCAGCTGCCCGCACACGCCCGACGAGCAGGCCGACCTCGACTTCGACGACACCGGCGAGATCATAGAGGAGCACTCCGGGAAAAAATCCGTCACTCCGATAAGATTGCTGAGAAAGAATCACTCGCAGGAGTCGGGCCGCGAATCCAAACATTCGAGTACTCAATCCAGCGAATCCGATTCCTCGGAGAGAGATCTGCGCCGGTCGGGCGAGGTGCCCCTTCGTAAAGGGCACCAGGAGAAGACCGCCGACTCGCGGTCGCATAATTTCTTCTCGAGCATGTCTCAGGAATTAGAGAACGCGAGAAAGAACTGCGAATCGCTGTTGAACGCTAAGCAGCCGAACCTTCACAGCGTCGCGACGACTATTAATAATTTCCAGAGGAAGTACGAGGCGTTAAAGCCGCCGGTGCCGCGGAGTGTAGTGCCGGGCGGGGGCGGCGGCGGGGGCGAGTGCGGGGGCGGGGGCGGGGCGGGGCTGCCGCCGCCCGCGCGGCTGGGGGCCGGCAACCCGTTCCTCATGTTCCTGTGTCTGACGGTGCTGCTGCAGCACCGCGACTACATAATGCGCAACCGCATGGACTACAACGAGCTGGCGATGCACTTCGACAAGATGGTCCGCAAGCACGACGTCAACAGGGTACTCAACCAGGCGCGGCAGATGTACGCTATATACTTAAAGGAGCAGGCACTAAAGACTGGCGATATTACTACGTAATTGTAAATTTTATCTTATTTATAAAAAGCTCTCTTATTATGACTCGCTCATCTCGTAGTATTCGTTCATGTAAACCATAAGAATAAGTTGTAAGTTCAAATCACCATTTAGTGTATGTCGATACCATAAAAGCATGCATTTACACTTGAGAGATGGCTGCTATATCACGGATCATGACTACTTTGATTTTTTAAATTGAATTTTAACATGTTCAGTCGATTTCTTCATGTCTGTATCCTGTCTGTACATTCCAAAGAATATAAAAATTGTGATATTTTTCTTTAATTATCTAGTCTGATCATGTATTATATTTATAGTCTTGTTTGTAAACTGAACTGCACAATGAATATTATATTTACATCTAGCTAGACTCTAGCCTCAAAAGCTATGTATACTTAACCTTTTCACCGCCAAAGTCTGATATATCAGACGTTTAAGTTTCGTGCCCTCGCCGCCAAAGTCTGATATATCAGACATTTTTTTTTACTTTAATATCGTTCGCCATACGCCACGACATTTAAAAAAATCAATTTTTTGATGTCGTGGCGTATGGTGGGAGTTTTCGACGAAAACTCTTGGCGCTAAAGGGTTAAAATGCAGTTTACGATTTGATAACTTTTGACATACTCTTGTAGATTACCTACTTTCTGGCCTATAAAAATGTATTTTACTATTTTCAAATATTCATAGTATTCTAAATTCATAAATTATAAATAAAAATATGTTAATCTGTAAATAAATGAAATGCAAAGTTATTTTTTATGGTTTTATTTCTTTCCAGAACAAATGTTTGGTTAAATTTAAAATTCATTTATGTTCTGCAAAGCTACAATGAAAAATTGTCAGCAATTTATAGTTAAGATAACATAGATCAATTAAATATATTATTAAATTACTAGTTAATTTATACTATGCTATGCTAAATCCACCTAAATTCAATCTACCCCTTAATATGCCTTAGTTCTAAACAATATCACAACAATATCCGCAGCTTCAAACTTGATCATGGTTTTATTTAATTTTTTGAGATTATTTTTATACGATTCCTTTTTTTGCGTAACGTCATATAATAATTACCAGTGATGTTAACATCTTATTTCCTTCTCTGATTGCTTCCCGACAGAACCATGGCCATTCGCATGAAAATATTCAGGATATCCAAATATACTGACACAGCCCTGTAAACAACAACAAATACAATTATTATAAAACTAGCTTCCCGCGCGGGACTTCGTTCCCGTGGGAATTCGGAAAAATCATGTACCCTATGTCCATCCCCGATAATGTGGGATTCTAATGGTGAAAGAATTTTTCAAATCGGTCCAGTAGTTTCGGAGCCTATTCGATGCAAACAAACAAACAAACAAACAATCAAATCTTTCCTCTTTATAATATGTATAGATTTTTTTTTTAGTAATACAAGTTGAAAAAGAACCTCCTAGCTTTATTGAAAATCCTGAACCAGTATCGTTTACTGAACACTTTTTATAATTATTATTTTTTTGGGCACTCGGGCACACCCCCCGAGCGCTACCCGCACCCCTCGCGTACCTGGTGTAGGAGTAATGTCTACGTTTAGGCAAAAAATGAACTATTCCCACTGAAAAAATATTTAAAATACATTTTTTTTTCATAAATGTGTTCTTTGAGTGATACTGGTTCAGGATTTTGAATATTGCTAGGAGGTTTTTTTTTCACCCAGTATAAATAAATTTTATTAAATAAACTTTGAGTAATTTACTGTATTATTCATAAACATAATTAAAAGCGACAGTAAAGAGCCTCACGGGAGCGTGCCTCGAAGAAATATTTTTAAAGCTCCCGCGAGGCTCTCAACTATCACTTAACTTTAAATTATGTTTATGAATAATGCAGATATTGCTTTATGAATTCAATGATCAGTTGCTGTAATTGAGTAAATCCCTTTTATGAGTATGGAAGTACTCATAAAAGGAAACGAGTGGTGCTTTTCACAAGTATGTACTATCGCGTTCATAATTGGAGGCATAGTCAATACAAAACGCAGAAAACAAGTCGCTTGCGGCTGCTCGTATACACTCACATGGACACTAATGACGCATACCCCACTACGCTTTTTATATGTTTTGATAACAAGCTGAGTACAATTCATAATTTCACAACCCAAACCATAAGCCTAGGTGGCGCAGCGGTACCACCGTCTAACTGCTGCAGCGAGGCGCGGGTTCGAACCCGACTGTCGCCTGGCTGCGACGTTTTGTGAAATATGTATGTTTTCAAACATTTTTATAGTCATAGACCATACCATCCAAAAATTTAATGAAATGAAGTTAGTTAGATTCGTTCGGTCCGCTGTTCAGGGATCGTTCAACAATTACGTGATCATTTTTGGCCGTTTTTTTAACCACCCCCCCTAGTAATCACAGCGTAATCTTTTGTTTTTAACCCCCCCCCCCCTCGCCTTGATTACGTAATCTTCGTCCGTGCTTAAAATGTAATGTTTGCTGTTTATTATTGGGTCTTAATAAATGACCTAGGAATAAGCTTGTGGCGAGACAAAACCCAGTCGTGGTGGGAAGCTGTATTCCGTACTCCATGCTCATCAGTAGCGGCGCCTGCTTGTTTAAATTGGCTTTACAATAATGTTCTCAGGTGGATGACTAAAGTAATTTTATTACTTTTCTAATTAAAAGTATTTCTAGCTTCCACAACACCTTTTTAATTTTTTAGAAAATTTCTTTAGCTAACAAGTTATGAAATGATGACGTAATCATGGATTCTCTCCCCCCCCCCCTCCCCCCAAATAATCAGATGTATATGCAAGCACCCGACCCCCCCCCCCCCCTTCCAGTGATCACGTAATTGTTGAATGATCCCTCATGAGCAACCTGTTTGTCGTTGCTAGATCATTAGCGAAGGTA
Organism: Aproaerema taeniolella; assembly: GCA_949987775.1. NCBI lineage: Eukaryota > Metazoa > Arthropoda > Insecta > Lepidoptera > Gelechiidae > Aproaerema > Aproaerema taeniolella. The sequence continues at coordinate 15,659,664 of OX465246.1, forward strand.
CTCGTGCGTTCATACCGTATCGGAAGTTTACTGTCATTTCTTTTTTCGACATGTATACAAATATAAGTTTACAGGAGAAGCAGAGCATATTGTTGCGCATCACGATATAGGATATAAATCCCAAATTGCTAATGAGACTGATCTTACTGTGAGTATCATATTATTTACTTACTATTAACACTGCTTTTAAATTTATAATTTATTTTGAGAACGTAAACATGGTATCTAAATGGTTAGTTTTACTATTATAATAGTGGTGTATAGTTTTTGTTTCCGACTAAATTCATTTTGTTATTTTGGTTTTAGTGGAGGACCGTACAACGTTGGGTGAACGAAAATGAGGGTAACCTCGGCCGCGCAGTGAACACCCGCGACTTATCAATGAATTACAATGAAGGCGTATGGGGCAAATGTATGAAGATAATGGATTTATATGGAATATAATGGAGTTCATCAGTTCTAAGTCTTAAAAAGTTTAATTAAATATTGTAATTTGTGAAATGTGTGATATTTATCTATTACTTATTATTTTGTTATTATAAACTATTTATCTACTGACTTTGTAGTGCAAGTTGAATATTAATTTTTGTTGAATGCTTCAATACTCTTTTTGTATGCTTCAATACTCTTTTCTTCACGAAAACTAATTCTTAAGCTATAACCTTGATAAAACTAAGTGATCTAGTTTCAGAAAAATAAAAATGTTATTTTGTTAGTAGGAAATAAAATTACCTAGTCGAATTTTACATTTGTATTATTTAAATATTTTTATCAATGATACAATAATATAAAATAATTATTATTAATGTAATATTGTAAGTATGTGAAAATAGTTTTTATTGCTGCAATAAACAAAAAGGCAATTACAAAAAAAACCTTTTCGGCCGAGATTTGAACCGTAGGATAATGTTTATCCGCTGAACCATACGTAACGCTAGTTAGATCGACGAAATAAAGATACATACACTACCTACGCTCGCATTTACCGATCGTTTGATATGACTCAACAGCAGCGGTGACATTACTAAATGTAATGCGTCCTACAAAAGCTTCATCGAGGAGCCAAGAGATGTCGCTAAGCAAAATGATGTTCTTAGAGGAGACTAAAAGCTTGTGTGCGTGAGAAATCGTTTGAATTATGTCCAGAGGAAAGTAGTCCCTATTGCAACGCGCTAAGTGGTTTAACTATGCCTCCATTAATGAACGCAACTGTACATTGATCCTGTTTGTAAAAAATACATCCAAAATACTCACGCATTGACGGGATCAAAAGGTTCAAAGCCGTACATTGGGTGATTTTCAGCTTTTTTGACTATCATTTGTGTGTCATACAAGAGGAAACCGCTGAATACGATCAAACCGCCGTAAACGCTGAATGAATATAGACCTGAAAATAAGTTTTTATTTAGTCTCAATTCACACAATAAGTGGAGCATTCATATAGCCTAGCTAGTATAAACAATTTGTCACTTTCACAATTTGTCACATCAGCTTTTGCGCTTGTCAAAATCAGAGAGCAAAATCGTTGTTTGCTCCGAGCATTTTTTGAGCGAGAGAAAAAGTGATTTTAATTTGCTAACTTTGAAATGACTTAGCGCGGTGATTTGTTCTGAAACTAATTTAGGCCGATCAAATCACGAAATTTTACATTATTTATTGAAATCAAAATTACAAAAATGTATTAAACATTGATCGTTTAAGGAAATAAAAGGTTATTTAATAAAAATTCCAATAAACAATGTAGTTTTCCAAAAATATATTTTTAACTTTGTAAAAATGTTACGAAGTGCAATTTCTGCACGCAAACTATAATTCTGGCCACTTTTAAAAAAGAACAAAACATAGCTATTTGTCAATAAAAAAAAAGAAAACAGCGGCAAATTTGATAGTTTTCTCGCTGTAGAGGTGAAAAGTGGTGTGTTTAACACGAGAGCAAGTTTGTTTGATTCTCGTTAGGTTTAGTAGTCTACTTTAGAATCGCTACGCTCGTGATTCAACTGTAGACTACTTCGCTAGCTCGTGATAAATGCACTCGGGTAGCAAAAACCAACTTTGCTCCTCTTGTTGAATAACTATTTACATTGTACGACTAAAACAATTAAGCACTTTCACTTTCCAACAGTTATTATTGCATTCCTTCTCCCCGATCGCAAGAAGTTAGAACGTGTTTACCCAAAGCTAAATCGCTGACGTTTCTATTGGGCTGAATACAAAGGAAACGTGAGTGGTTTAGCTTTGGTAAACACGTTCTTACCGCGATCGGGTGGCTGGAATAATAAAGCATAAACACATATGGGGTGACTTAAAATTAGTTAGCGAAACTTGAGGGGGTTGTTCTCCCCATAAACTGAACATCTTCCCCCAAGGAACCTATATGACATAACTGTTTTGTATTAAAATGTAACTATCTTATTTGTGTTGCAATAAAGTATATTGTATTGTATGGAATTCTCAAAAAAAATCCTAATTTAAGTCACCCAATTTACACATCGGGATATCACTCACCCGCGCCGAGTGCAGTAGTAGGCGGCAGGAACATTCCAGCGAGTGAGGCAGCGAACACGGCTCCAAGTCCCATCGCGAGTGGCGCGCGCATGTTTAGGAATTCTCCCGACGGCGCACAGACCGCTATCGTGGTCAGACCTCCCACAATACCAGCTGTGTACCTGCAAACACATTTAGTTCTCATTTCTAAAGTTGATCAATTTTCGATACTCTATTTGATTTTAGAAACCAACAGCGTTTGCATACTTTTACAATTAGGTTTAGTTTAATTAGTACAGAATTTAGTTACAACGCCAAGGGAAACCTTAAGTGCACTGTATAGCTATAACTATGATCATATTAATACGCCTTTTAGTAAAACCAGATACTGAAATAACAACAATGAACCATTTAAATGGGAATTATTTTTAATCACTTACCAGCAAGCACGTACGAGGACTGGCCCACCAAGAAAGCAAATAGGGGCAATAACGGCTCCCATAATCCCAGTGTGCACGAGCCATGCCATCTGCTTTGGTCCAAAACCTGGCTTGTATGGAATACTTTGCACTACCATGCCTGATCCAATCAGCAAGCCTAAAGTCAAGATAATTGACTGAAAAAAAATAAAAATAACTAAGTAATCATTTTTTATTTTTACAAATAAGTATCAGGCCATGAAAACAGTTATTAGAGGTTTAGTAAAGTGTTTCAAAAAAAAAACAAATGAATACTCCCGTAATAGACTGGTGTCGATAATTTTTGAGACCAAAAAAAATTATAGTAGAATGAAACCCATTGGAAAAGGAAGAGAACTATTTTCCGTAATTTATTTTTCCAAAAATTCAAGGAAAAGTAAATTATGGGCGAACTGAGGTCGGGAAGTGGAAGGCATCACCCCCCTTAAGCGAAAAAACAGTTTATCTCGATTTCCGGCAAAACTACAAGTCTTATGAAAAAAAGTTAAATTGCAAAGTTGTAGGTAATAAAAGTATCTCCAACTTTTACTTTTGTATTTACACTTTTTCGCATAACCTCAAAAATTCAAATAACCAAGTTTTTGGTTTTTTATTTTTATCTTTTACGAAAATATGTTTTTTTTCACGAATTTTTTCAACTTATTTTGACTTAATATAAAAAAAGACCCTCATTTTCAATCGAAAATTCTCGCTTCAACATGTCAGTTTTTTTTAAAGTCGGTGGGTTTCTCATTCGTTGAAATCTCTACTTTAAAAAAAAAATACATTACAATAGTAAATGTTCTCAGAAAGTGCAAAGAAACGAAAAAAACTCGGATCCGACTTTTTTTTCTATCATGTACAACCGTTTTCGCTCAAGGGGGTGATCCCTTCCACTTCCCGACCTCAGTTCGCCGGTAATTTATTTTTCCTTTAATTTTTGTTATGTTCTCTTCCTTTTCCAATGGGTTTCATCCTACTATAATTTTGTTTAACTTTTTAAAATTTTCAAAGGCTCAGCCCTAGTCTATAAAGTGAAATATATTTGGCATATTATATATATATAGAATTAAGTAAATTTAAAATTATATTAAGGCGACACCAATTTTTATTTGTAAAATAGGGTAAGTATAAGGTCTTAATTGTAATGTTGACGGCCGGTTTGGTCGAGTGGTAGGTGACGCTGCCTCTTGATCGGCGGGTCCTGGGTTCGATCCCCAGTCGGGGCAAACATTTGTGTAAAAAGCAGATGTTTGTTCTCGGGTCATGGGTGTTTGTGTTTGTCTTTATGTGTTTTCCAAGGGACCCACGACACAAGGGAAAACCTTAATGTGGGCCTTTGAGTGTGTAGCGTATTTATTTTATTCTGTTAATTTCTGTAAAAGACTGTTTCTTACCTAAATAAACAAATTAAAAAATAATAAATTCTACTTTCTTTTTCCTAACGCTTAGTCCCATTTCTCATTCAAGATAAAAACATTTTATAAATTCTAAAATTTTATAAATTCGACACCCATAAATATCTTGGAGTAAACACAGTTATTGATGAAATTCCGTCGTATATTCAAAAATACCAATAATGATAAACACACCACCCGAACAAGTTGGCAGCGCAATGGGGTAAACCTGAATACAACAGGCAAATAAAATGACCAGAAGTCACCAATTGATTCTTTTGAACACAGACTCCGTCTTGAAGCAATGAATGTTTAAAGGAAAATAATCTGAACGCCCTATTTACAACCATTACACCTGCTCACAGTCATGAAACTAATTGCAAATGATGAAAGAAAATAAATTATTTGATCCAAGAATTGGCAGGTCAAGTCATTGCTGTGGAGCTAATAAATGGACTGATTACCTGCCAGTGTCTGATGGACATTGCCCTCTGTACATAGAAAGATATCTGGATCTGAGACCGCTACTGAACGGAGTTTCATTAATTGTTTTATAATAGCTATAAAAACAATATAATTCAGGTTATTTTTATCATACCATCCATCCACTTCTAGTCACAAGGTTGAGTAGTTGTGGTGACTTGAAGACTTGTAAAGCAGATCCAGCAGTGATCACCAAAGATCCAGCAATATAGGCGTATGTTGTCTTGATACGTTCTTTCACATATTCAGGCCAAAGGCTGAAAGTGACAATGTTTCCTTTTATTTTTATTTTGTGACTTTAAATTAGTTAGCGAAAATTCAGGATATGAATCTGCCCACTTCATTGGACAACTTTCTCCAAGGGGTATGAAAAAAAAATCGTCTCTCCATACAACTTGTGTGCCTATGTGTGCATAGGGAAAAGTTGTTCAGTTTCAAGGGGAGAAAACCGTCAAAAGTTTCGCTCATTAATTTAATTAAAGTTACCCCATTTAACATAACAGTCTTACTAATCAAAATTACACAGTGATAAAAGGATTTTTTTAAAAATGGAATACATGGAATTTCTTTAATTAATTAAATAAGGAACTAAAAGGCTAGAAAAAAATGATTGGTTATAGGGATAGGGTTTGTGATCATGTACCTAACAATTTATTAAGTAAAATTCACACTTTTTTATCCATATTACGTGCAAATCATCTCATGGACCTAATTAAATGTTAGTTACATTTGCATGAATAAAATTTAATGATTCTATACTTTTCTGAAACTCATCTATAAAGCAATCGCAACCAAACTATGAACCAAACACGCACAAAACATACCTTCAGAACGAAACGGGCCTAACTCAAAAATTTGTTGACTGAAATTTACTTTTTTTCTGATCATAAATAGACAAAAAAGCTCTGTTTTATCCTATAATATAAAAAGGTATTAAAAAACCGGTTGCCTGTAAAGTCGGTATACGGGCGAAAGTTTTACGTGACAACGACTTTGAGTGGTAAAAGTGGGAGAGAGACGCAAGGCATTCGGCGGGCCTCTCTCTCGTTCGGTGACTCATCGTAACGTTACCGAGCGTTACACTTTTTCATAAGTGACTCCCAGCCGCAACCTAATTTAAGACGTTGTCACGTCAAAAAACAAAGGAACATTAATGATAAAAATTAATGGTGTACCACATATTTTAACCCTTTCACCGCCACAGGGTGACCACTGTTTACCAAAATCAATATTCCCAGACTTTTCCCAGTTTTCCAGGAGCTTTTTCAAGTTTTTCCCTAACCCTACTGAATAAAACTATGGTAAAACATTAATCTTAAATGTTTTACCATAGTTTTACTTCAGGTAACCTTTTTGTACTATTTCATTATATTTTCTCAGGTGACAACCAAAATTCACTAATTACTACTTACTGTCAAGAGGAATAATCAACCTTACTTGTAGGATATAAGAGGTTAACTTTCGTCTAATTATTTTTTTTGTAATTAGTAAGTTTGGGTATTCACCCGACGATTTATACAGACAAGACATACTTGCATGTCTGCACTTGTGCGCCGCACAATCGCATTGTACCTATTATTAACCTATTAGGGATCATCCATAAATTACGTCACACGTTAAGGGGTGGGGAGGGGGTCGACAAAGTGTGACATTGCGTGACAAGGGGGTGGGAGGGGTCATAAGTTTGTGACGTCATATTTCAAAATGTGTTGAGTGTCAAAACGTGTTAACTATTAACGACAAACTTAACCTCAGTCCCAAGCACTCTTTTTACGTTTTTACTTTAGTTGAGACAATGAGTTTTTAGTTCCCAAAAAATATAACAACTCTATTAAGTACTGCTTTTATTACAAAATTACAAAAAATGGAAAATATGCAAAATATGTAACGTCACGCTAGGAAAGGGGGAGTCTTAAAAATGTGACCAGCTGTGACAAGGAGGGGGTCAAAAATCATGAAATTTGTGTGACGTAATTTATGGATGGCCCCTTATAGTAGATATGTATATAATATTTGGAGGTGGTAAAATAAATAATTTGTTTATTTTTAAATGTACTTATGTACATACAGGGACAATTTTTATTCCCTGACCTCCATTAAATTTCCCTGACAATTCCCTGACTTTTCCCTGGCTAGCAAAATTCCCTGACTTTTCCCGGTTTTCCAGAAAGTGGTCACCCTGCCGCCAACAGCGTCTTAAACCATCTATCTTTTCTTGCCTATTTCTATTATATTTCTGTCCCCTAGAGTAGTCAATCTTTTAATAAAAGCGTTTTAACTAGATATTGATAAAATGTATCTACTTAACTAGCAAAATAGTGGCTTGCATTCGTCGCAAATATATGGAATGGTGTGCAGGGACAAAAACAATATAATAAGCGTGGCAGTGAAAAGGTTAAACAAAACGAGCAAAATAGTTACTGTCAAAGTAAAAAGTTGATTTCTTTAGATGAGCCCTTGTTGTTCTGAGGGTGTGAAAAGATGTTTTACAGTGTAAACTCAATCTAACAACACTTAATTAAAAGAAACTTTGATACACATTTCATAATAAATTTTGACTTGGCATTTTAGGCAGCCTGTCTTGCTGGCATCCTTTCTACTTACGACAAAGGCTGCAATACCTCTACACTACACCTAAGACAGGTTATTATTCCAACACCACAACAGCTAAGTAATCTTGATTGTTATCAATCACAATGTTGTCAACTATCAGTAACTTGTTTACAATATGTACTTATTTGTTTATTTTAAAATAGATAGTACTTACTGGGCTTCTTGTAATGTTCCAGGTTTTACACCAGTGCCATAATAACAGAGAGCAAACAGACCCACAGCTGAAGCCCCAGCTAATGCACCTTTTCCCAAACTGAATGCTGAAAATATTAGTATTTGTAAAACAAAGTTTATGAAAGTACTCTGTTTAAGCAGTCATACTAATAAAAGACTAAGCTTACCATTAGGACCAGCTGGAGCCATTAGTCTCTCCCACATCGTAGGCTGTGCTCGGCCGGCCACACGCGAACGAGTTTCACGGGTGGCATAATTTCTGATGGTGTAGTTCTTCGGAACAATTTTTTGAGGCACGGGAGTCCTTAGCGCTTGATGAATATTAACGTTCAATACTGAACGGGCTACGCACATACGGGACAGCATTTTTCGTTATCTAAACAAGAAGAAAATATATTGCGAATTGACAAAAAAATCAGGATCTAAAATAATGAATGTCATGTGTGTTTGTTGCTTACCTAGTTGTAATCAACGGTAACTTTTCCAAAATTTGTTGCGTCAGTCAGTATCCTGAAAATATTGTGAAACTAAAGTGAAATACCGCCCCGCCGGTGAGCAATAACAATTTTCTAGAACATGTCACAAAAATATTGAAATCGATGACAAAATCCACAAAAAGAAAAAAGTTATTGTCAAAGTTGTCAAAATTCACGAGTGCTGTGGTGCTCTGCCTGATTCCGGTTTTTTCGTTAAAAAGGTTTAACGGTTTTACAACAAGGTGGTGTAAAAGTTGTTTGTTTTCAATGGTATTTTCTGAACGAAAAAAGTAATGTCAATGTCAATTTGTCTGCAAATGCGGCTAATCCTATTTTCACTGACCTCCCACGGTCCGCTTTTTTCACACGAAAAGCGTTCAGTCATTAAAAAAGAAAGAGACCAAAGATAAGTCCATACACGAAATTATTTTTTGTCTCACTCTATAGTTTTACATAACGCCAAATAACCGAGTTGACAGATGTGTTTTTTCGGTTGTTATTAGTGACGAGTAAAACGAAACAAAAACTAATTAAATTACTATAACAGCGTCTCGGTCTTTGTCATGAATGATTGTAGAAATCTTTAAAATTGGCCGCAATCTTGTTTGTTTTGGCTATTTCTACTAATACCTACTGCTGGTTCTACTGATACCTACTGCTGATTAAGCGGGACGGCAATTTGAAAAATATAGATATTCTTAGAGGACACATGAGGATACAACAATGAGTATTTTAAGATGTGGAAGCCAGCTGGATTCGACCCTTATCGTATTTTAGAGGTCAAATGACAACATCGATGATGTTTATTCCGTTCTAATGTCTTTTTAGGAATCCAATTGGGAGGGTGTAAGGAAGTGACATAAAAAACAAATCTACACATCATCTGCTTTCTAATGACACCCTAATCATCAAAATCGGTTCAGTAGTTTAGTCAAAAGTTTTTTTTTCCATTTTAGAGGTTATCTAGCTAGATGACTAGGTACTGAATAGTACTTACTGATTGCTGAAAGAAAATGATTTGGTTTGAGAACTAAAAGCATCGGAGAGTATCTTCTACCCTTCATACATATATACATAAGCTCACGCCTTTAATACCCATTGGAGTAAGCAGTGCATTAGGAGTCTTAGAACCACTTGATGCCACGTTCGACATACAATTTTGAGGGTTATTAGATGAAACAATGATGTATAAAAGTGAGTGGTTTTCAGACTTTCGCCTATAAACCTATAATACAACAAAACCTTCGCGTCCTACTTACTGACTTTTGTAGTATGCCCGGGAAGAGTTGGCAGCTGATACTTTTTAAGTTTAACTTGCACTCCCAGTTCAACGTGGAAGGCTATCTTCTATTTCACTCATTTTGTCGTAGACACGGCAGCACATCTGGCTATACATGTTGTCCTTGACGTCGCCCTTATCTCGGACGTAATAGCGACGACATTCGTATTGAAAATGGTAACCTGACGTTCTGTTGTCTGTTATTAAAAGAACAAATTGTTCCAACACTGGTATTGATTCCGAGCTGATATCGCTGGAGCTTTTCAAAAGCTTAAACTATCTTCTTCTTCTTATCAAGTAGGTATATTCAAGAATGAGACGAACTTGGCTAACCCTGGTGTCAGAGTTTTCAAACCGCACAATAGCCGCTGACTTGGTTTTAACGACTATAGTCAATCGACAACAGCCAGGACCGACAGCTTAACGTGCCCTCCGAAGCACGGAAACGCTCGTGATAAATTGCCTCTTTTGATCACCCATCAGGTTCCCTGCCTCTGTGTGCGTCACTTAACCTCACTGATCGGTTGAGATTAGCGAGAGCCGCTGGGTTACGAGCGCTTTAAGCTTAAACTATAAACTTCTAGAAAAGCTTTCTGGGTGTCGAAAGCAGTCTTCTTGCCCCTGCCATGCCGATACCGCGTCGTCGACTAGACACAGTGTAGCATCCGTAAAAGGCATGGAAAATAGGCATATTCATGCATTGTGTTGGATTAGCTGCCAGTTTAAGAATAGGTATGCCTATTCATAAAGTGCATTTTTATGAATAGAATAGAATGCCTGAAACTTTACCCAACACCCAAGGCAATCTATAATTCTTCGGGAGTATTTTGGTTGCAAAAATGCAAAGTTATAGGAGCCAGAGTCCGACTCGCATTTGGCTTTTTTTTTGTTATAGTGGTAACAGAAATAAATCATTTGTGAAAATTTTAACTGTCTAGCTATATCAGTTCATAAGATATAGCCTGGTGAGTAGTGACAGTGGAACGGACGAACACACCCTTTGGATACGGAACCCTAACAATTGGCTGTATAATGAATGACTCCTTTGCCAGTGTTAAATATAAAAAAAAGTGTGGCTGTACATTCATGTAATCTTTTGCCAATACTAAAATTAAAAAAAAAAAGGTCAGTGGAAATAGCCTTGTCGTGCAAATGCACGTTGTTTGCACGTGTTTTTTAAAACAAAATTTGGCGAAAATTTTGCACAAACTAGTTAATAATTTGAAATGAAGAAATCTAAGAAAATATCACATTCTTCAGAGTCCTCGGGTATGTACTTATACTAAAAAAATCATGACCCTCTGACCAATATGGCCATTGGGTTTATCGCCAATGGTTTTTGCTTAATACTTTTTGATGCATTTTAGATTCCGAAGCAGAATTAGACCCAGAGAAGCATAAGAAATCTTTGGTAAAGCTTAAAAAACTCGATCCAGATTTTTATAGCTTTTTAGAGGAAAACGATGAGAATTTGTTAAACTTTGAAGCTGATTCTGATAAAGATCTTTCCGACGAGGAACAGGATGAAGAAATACACACTCCAGGACCGCTCAAAGGAGACAGTGACGAAAGTGACTTTGAGGTATGATGTTCAAAGATTATAATTATTATATTATCTATACTTATCCCATTAAATCTATCCTAGTAGAAATTGTATTTACAACCCGGTCACATTATCTCGAGACCTGGCGTCGATGACGTCACGTCGCGACGGCGCTCTGATATATGGTGAAATGTTTAAAAATATACCACGAAAACAAGTTGACGCGTATCATCAACGAAAGTGCTAACCGTACTGACACGCTGTGGCGAGCACGGGGAAGTGAAAGGAGAACGGGGCGGAAGGTTCGCATTCCAGCGAGGTCTCGAGATAATGTGACCGGGTTGTACATGATCTTCGCACTTTGTGTGATACAAGAAGTAGGTATGTCCCCATTACTGTTAAAAATTTTTTTTCTTAAACTATTGCATGCTTTTTGAAGATGGATGTTCCAAGATTTGTATCGCATGCGCCATAAACAAGCATGGGACGGGCTAAATTATTACTTGCTTTATTAAAGATCATTGGGCACTTAAGTATGAAAAATGTACCCATAGCCTACAGAAATAAAGTAATGTGGGATGTTTAGACATATATCTCTGTATAACAACCAACTGTGCGTAATATTATAATATTACATACTAATATTATAAAGAGGAAAGATTTCATTGTTTGTTTGCATTGAATAGGCTCCGAAACTACTGGAACAATTTGAAAAATTCTTTCAACATTAGAATGATACATTATCCCTGAGTAACATTAGGCTACATAATTTTCCCGAATTCCAACGGGAACGAAGTCACGGGTGTGTATAAATAACGTTTAACATTATAAAATCAATTTCAAACATTGTTATTTCAAAATAAATAAAAATATAATTATAGTGTCTAGGTCACCTGGAAGTGTGTTAGGTATTTCATCTATATGTCAGTCAATCTATATATATAAAAATGAATCCCTATTTTCCTTGGTCACGGCATCACGCCTGAACGGCTGGACCGATTTCGCTAATTCTTTTTTTGTTCTGTTCGTTATTATCAGGAGAAGGATCTTATGAAAGAAAAAAATTAAGAAAGTTGAAAAAAAAAAGAAAACAGGACAACGTCTGTCGGGTCAGCTAGTCAGTAATAAAAAATGACGATTTTTAGAGTTAACATCTAAATACTGAGATATTAGTTAATGGTTATTGAGGTATTAGTTAATATCTCAATAACCATTTAAGTTGTATTTGTGAAATTTGGTGAGCTAATCTCATAGTGTCAATAAGTAAACCAAATTTGTCGTGTTTATGTTAAATAGATTCTCAGTTATTAAAGGATCAAAAGTGGCTCCAAATGACTTGTGTAATATTACACTTAGTGCACTGCTAGCCATTTTTTAAATTGAATTGACTTGCCACACTCAGCATGTCTAGATAAAAAAAACGGAAATCATAAATCTTAATCTTGGAAATAATCCTTTTTAGGACGAAGAAGCTAAGCCAGTCAAAGGTAAAATAACCCTCAAACTCATTTCCCAATGGCAAGCAGAGTTGCAGAGCGAGACGAAAATTAAGCTAACCACACTGACCACAGTTATCAAGGCATTTAATGCTGCTATGCTGAGAGCTACCAGTGAAGATGGTACCACAGATGGAGAGTTTAAAGTAGAAGGTAATGTTATCTTTTTTCATTTCAGTGTTGCATGTTTTAATAATATACAGGGTGTCCCAAAACTCAACGTCAAGCCGGAACCGGGTGAAAAGGCAAGTCATACCGGTTATTAGAAAAATATAAAAAAAATCTTAAGTTAAATGTTTTTTAAAATTAAGGGGCATTAAAAAAAAAAAAAATTTAACACCCTGTGACAGTCTTTTCACTGCTGTTGCCACAAATATTTACTTTTTCAAAAAATTTTTTGTGTTATGTAATCCTGAACAATGCTTCTCTAAACTGTTATCGAAATTTCAAAACCATTTTGGAATCCTTACTAAATGGGCCAACTTTTGCCGTTACTTGCCAGACTAACGTAGTACATTTTTTTTCAATAGAGTCAATTAAATCTGGGCAATTTTTTTATTTTGAATTTTTTTTTTGAAGAACGTCTCATTCTCATCAAATCTGGATCAGCTGGTTTAGAAATTTTGATAACAGTTTAGAGAAGCACTGTTCAGGATTACTTAACACAAAAAAAAAATGGAAAAAGTAAATATTTGTGGCAACAGCAGTGAAAAGACTGTCACAGGGTGTTAAATTTTTTCGTTCTTTTTTTAATGCCCATTATTTTTAAAAAACATAAAATTTTATATATTTTTTTATATTTTTCTAATAACCGGTGTGACTTGCCTTTTCACCCGGTTCCGGCTTGACGTTGAGTTTTGGGACACCCTGTATAACTTTAATTCAACTGTATTGCAAGGCCTCTCTAGTCCCTTTTTACAATTTGCTAATAATTGTAATTTGTTTTTTTTCAGGATCCTCTGTCTTCAATGCTGTAATACAAATGTGTGTCCTCTATTTACCAGCTGCCATAAAGAAATATCTCGGCTCAGCACAGTCAGGAAAGGATCCTAAAAAATGCAAACATTTTGTCAAAATCAAAGGCCCCTTAGTATCTTACTTGAATGATTTGTTAAAACTCCTTGGAGGAATCACTTCAGATAATATTTTGACTGTGCTGCTTAAACATTTACATCAAATGTCAATATATGTTGCATGCTTTACCAGAATAGCTAAGCTGTCACTCAAAAATCTTATTAAATTCTGGAGCACTGGAGAAGAAACTGTAAGAGTGCTGGCTTTCCTCTGCATACTGAGAATAACGAGGAATCAGCAGCAAGCCCTGCTCGACCTAGTATTGAAAGCAATGTACTTGACATATGTAAAGAACTGCAAGTTTGTCAGTCCCACCACATGGCCTGGTATCAACTTCATGAGGAGATCTCTAGTGGAAATGTTCTCCTTAGACTTAAATGTGTCATACCAACATGTCTTCTTATACATCAGACAATTGGCTATACATTTGAGAAATGCAATAGTAATACAGAAGATGGAGACCAGACAAGCTGTCTACAACTGGCAGTTTGTGAACTCCTTACATTTATGGGCCGACCTGCTTGGGGCCACCTCGAACAAGCCTCAGCTTCAGTCATTAATATACCCACTTACTATGGTAATCACAAACACTATTAAACTGGTGCCAACACATCAGTACTATCCACTGAGGTTCCACTGTGTCGAAATTTTGATACACCTGTCGAAGGATGCCAATTCTTTTATACCTGTGTTACCTTTCCTTGTAGAAGTGAGTAATTAACAAAATTTACGGTAAAATTTACTATTATTATAAAACAATTGAATTAACCAACTTTTGCTTGTTACTAGGTGTTATCTTTTGACTTCAATAAGAAGCATACAAAGGTGTCTATGAAGCCACTGGATTTCTCTTGCATCCTGAGACTGGGGCCGTCACAACTAAACGAGAATGGATTTAAAGATTCGGTTATCGAGAGGCTGTATGGACTACTACTGGAATACTTGGCAAATATCTCCCACTCAATAGCCTTCCCTGATGTCACGTTGCTTGCTGTGGTCCAGGTATGTTTAAGTTATTTAAAGGGTTCTTTAGACTGATTTCACTAAAATCCATAATACAATCCGTAGCTTCAACGCTGTGCCCGCGATGTTTATGCGTAATTGAGTTTAATACAAAATTAGTAGAATTACCTATAAGAGCACTTCTGACTTATTTTTATCTATCAGACTCGTCATCTACCCATCTTTTTTTTACAGATAAGACAATTCTTAAAAACGTGTTCAATATCGAATTACACAAAGAAACTCCGTCAATTGGTAGAGAAAGTAGAAGAAAACGCCAAGTTCATAGAATCTGAAAGATCTAAAACAAACTTCCATCTGAACGACAGCAAAATAATAACAGCTTGGGAAACTAACATCAAAACTAGAGGCACTCCTTTACTGACCTTTTATGAGAACTGGAGTAAAATAAACAAGATACAGAAACGTAAGAAGATTACTAAAAATGACGAAATTGCTGGCGAACTACCCATGATCAAAAGACCTAAGATATCAGAAGAAATAAGAAAAACACCCAAATCAGAGCGCAAAGGACCTCTTGTGCTTTTCCCTTCAGACAGCGAAGACGAAACAGTTGTCAAGGAACACTTCAAATTGGAAGATAAGGATGTTGCGCCTAAAGCCAAGAAAGTAAAGAAAATCAAAAAGAAGAAAACTGTGAAAACGTCACATGTTGACGACGATAACATAGCAGACAAAGAAGATGTTGTACAAGAATTTAGTGTTAGCGATTGGTAATAATAATAAATATGTATAATAATAAGAAATAAATCGTATAATGCCAAATCTGATATTTTTATTGATTACAATATAACATGACATCTAATAAGACTAATAATAACTAGAAAATAAATTAGATATAAATAACAGAGCCAGAAAATTCAAGGATTGAGTTCAAGATTTGCCTTGCAGGAAGTAGGTCCACTGCACCTTGGGGTCTGCAGGGTCGAAGTTCTCTATAGTGAGGCAGCCGGAAGGCGCCTGCACCCAACCTTCCGCCGGTGTATCTATCAAATACACCGCCACTTTCAGTGCCTAGAAGTAACGTTTTCATTATTTTCATTTTTCTAAATTCTGAGATTTTGACTGCGGATACAATTGGATTTCATATTCGTAGCTATCGAACAAATCTTTTAATAACATTTCTGAAAAATACCCGGTAATTTAACCTAAGAATTTAGGAAAAGTGATTGTAATTAGTTTTGTAGATTAGAAGTAGTAGATATAGAGCTTCGTAAACTTATGAAATTAGTCAAAAAGGTTATTAGTGACCTGAATGAATGAGTCTGTAGGGTAGCTACATAAAATCACCATGGCCAAACTATAAATACGGCCGGCGTATCGAATAAACATGCATTCATCCAACGGCACTCGGCGTTTCACTACATCCCTGCTCGACCCTACCATCGTCCAGCCGCTACATCTACCACAACCACCACAAGTCTAAAACTACTTTATAATCGACAACAGCCGGGACTGAGTCAACGGTTTATCTTGCCCCCCTCCAAGCTACGAAAACACTCATTAGAACCCCTCAAGGTTCACCAGAACTCTTGATCGGTTTAGACTTTGAAAGTAACGGACGTTTCTGCAATTTGAGAAAACTGATATATTTACCGCTTTAGATTTCAATGTTTCTATGTGCGTTTTGACATAGAAATCTTCTCTATCAACAAATATTCTGAACATTCTTGTATCCGAAAAAACGTTTTTAAATTTAATAATAGTATGTCCTCCTGGATTTATCAGGTATGGTCCTTGAGGTTTTGGTTCCTTTCCAATGCCCTTAATTCTGAAACTAATAACCAAAACATTTAAAAGAAAAATTTGGCGAAAATGCCGTCAAGTCTACTGTACTATATTTCTATAGACTTCATAAAAAAAGTTTTCATAACAGAAAAGTGGCATTGGCGGGGTCGCTTTTCTTGAGGAAAGGGCCACTCGTTGGCACAGGACTTTGATGGGAGGCCTAAGTTTTTCGGCCGATGTACACGATGAATTATGATGATTTAGATTGGGTTCGTAGATGTGACCCGAATGACATGTAATCTTCGGAAATAGGTAGGTATTGTTAAGGCATTTTGAGCAGTTATACATATTGGGTGATTTTAAATTAGTAAGCGAGAGGGTGTGAATCAGCCCACTAAACTGAACAACTTTCCCTAAGGAACATGGGTCCAAATATGAAATAACGCATAAATTGCAAATTCTGTATATCACCCCCGATATTCATCACTTAGGTATATAACTTTGAAACGGCTGAATCAATTTTAATTAAATATAGCTAAGAACCCTCGATCAAGTCAACTTTCAAAAAAAAAAATACCGCATCTAAATCGGTCCATCCGTTTAGAAGCTACGATGCCACAGACATCAGACACACAGATACACACGTCAAACTTATAACACCCGTCTGTTTTGTCAGGGATTAAACAAAGGACGATGGGACAAAACGTCCCCACTCCGACCAACAGATTTGAAATATATCTCAAATGAAAGATATCAATGTAGTAATGACTTTTTACTATGGCGACATCCCTCAAATGTGTGGGATATTCTGGGAAAATATTACTTTAATGTTAATATTGATTACAAAAGTAACGGTATGTTATTGACGTGACAACGTCTTAAATTAGGTTGCGGCTGGGAGTCACTTATGAAAAAGTGTAACGCTCGGTAACGTTACGATGAGTCACCGAACGAGAGAGAGGCCCGCCGAATGCCTTGCGTCTCTCTCCCACTCAACTATGATCGGTCTGCCGATGTCACGTAAAATCTTCGCCCGTAAAACCGACTTTACAGGCAACCATTTTTTTAATCATTCTTTGATTATTACCATATTCATAATATTTTTATTATTATATTCATATTTATCATCTCAGGTATACATTTAAAAAACATAAAAATATAAACCGATAGGTATTTTAGCAATCTTTAATTATGTGTTATTTCTAAACCCCATGGATTTTGACATTGAACGTAGCTATTAATCTCTTTAAAAATACGTATAAAACTGACGACATACACAAAAGGTCTGTTGGAGGGTGGGGTCCATACATTTTTGCCCATGGTCCTTTCGCCTTCCGATGCAACTTGTACCTTTGAATGGGATGCTTTTTTAAGAATTCAAAAATGCTCCTTGATTAAAGCTGTTCGGTTTCACGGGGAGAGTCAGCCCCTTAAGTCACCCATATAAGTCATATACTTACACGAATTCACCGGCGACTGATGATGTGAAAGTAACCTTTATGTTTTGTGGTCCGGGCTCGGTCGGCTCGAACCATACGTTAAACTTTCCTTTCTCAAACGCTGGCAAGCTATAATCCTTGTCCAATGTTATGGAGGGATGGTCTACCTGCAATCACAATATTGTAGTAAACATAAACATAAACGATACACACTCAAAGACTCACTTAAGGTTTTCCCTTGTGTCGTGGGTCCCTTGGAACTTACACAAAGTCAGATACGAACACCCATGACCCGAGAACAAAATCTGCTTTTTACACAAACGACTGCCCCGACCGGGAATCGAACTCAGGACCCGTCGATAAATAGGCAACATTACTACCACACTGGCCGCGGCCGCACCGCAGTATATCAGTTACCTAGCAACCATAGATGTTACAAGC
The DNA here is from genome assembly GCA_949987775.1 of Aproaerema taeniolella. Lineage (NCBI taxonomy): Eukaryota > Metazoa > Arthropoda > Insecta > Lepidoptera > Gelechiidae > Aproaerema > Aproaerema taeniolella. Next base: position 15,677,772 of record OX465246.1, read on the forward strand.
CTAGCTAAGTTAAGGGTTTAGATCATGCTGTCTGAATTGTTCAAGAATATTTAATAAAATATTTTTAACAAAAAATTGACCCGTCTTCAGAAAGGGTGAAATAATTTTTTAAAGCTATGTTCACGAGTAAGTAGTGGTCACGGGTAAAACAGTAAATAGGTGAATTCCAATGTCATGCGCGTAAATGTTCGGCGCCAACGCCAAAAAAAAATTCTTCTCTTTTTACCATATTCCGCTATGAATTCACCTATTTACTGTTTTACCCGTAACCACAACTTACTCGTGTCGTGAACATAGCTTTAATTTCACCCTTTTTGAAGGCGGTTTTTTATTATTATTATAAGATGGGTTCACTCTTGACCTCAATCTTGACCGATGAGGTCGACGATGGAGCGAGTTAACCCAGAAAATGCCTATAAAGGCACTGGTACTCCCACGCACCGATGGAACACAGCAAGCTGTTTGACGTCGGACTTCGGTAGGAGGGTAGTCGCGAACCAGACGGCCCTTTACAGACGGCCTTCCACACCGCATGAGACCATAGAACGACACCTCAGATTCAGAAAAAAAATGAAGTGTCGTTGCCTGGGATGGATTACTAGGAGGCAGGTCTCATTTGTGTTTTCTTAGTCGCCTCTTACGACACTCACGGAAAGAGATGAGGTGGTGTTATTCTCAACCGATCACCACACGGGTCAAATTTTTGTTAAAAATATTTTATTTTATTCTTTTTAAAGGTTATCATTTATCATTCATATAACTCCCTCGTAGATTTATTATAAAGCACTAAATCACTCGAGATTAAAGAGCGATATAGTGATCAATTACTTTCACCCCACGGAAAGATATGAGGTAGTGATATTCATAACCAATCGCAAGATGGCAAGAAAGATACGGGGTAGTACAATTCTCAAACCGATCGCCAGATGGCATGAAAGATATGGGGTGGTGAGTGATATTATCAACCCAACACCAGACGGCAGGAAAGATGTGTGGTGGTAATATACTCTACCGGTCACTAAACGGTAGAGCCCCAGGACACAAAGGAGCCCAAAAAACAACTTAAAAGTCTCAGGGAACAACTTTGTTTTTGCTTCGTTTACATTGATGACCTATTATCATCCACATATATGACCATATTTTTTTTTTTACCTAAACTACTAAAGCGATTTCGATAAAAAAATTATGGGACCAATCTGGAAGTAGATGCTTCCGTATTAAAAAAATAATTGAAAACGGTCTACAAATGACAGAGTTTTGAGGTAACAAAAAAAAAGAAAAAAAAATTCACCCGAATTGAGAACCTCCTCCTTTTTTTCAGTTACTCGCATAATGACAATTTTAGGTTTCAAACGCACAATGACACATGGTGTCTACGCAGAATGATATACGCGAAATGACTCATATTCTTATACGCGAAATGACACGTGTCGTGTAGGTGTTAAACGCACAATGACACATAGTGTCTAGGCAAAAAGACATACGCGAAATGACATACATGGTCGTAAACTTTTTAATATACTGATTAGTTGTAATATCGGGTCGGCGCGCGGCGGTGGATGGGATCACTCATACACATACATAAACTCACGCCTTTGTCTCATTGGGGTAGGCAGAGAAAAGGATAGAAAATAAAACAAACCGAGCGGAAAGATGTTACACTTAAAAAAACCTTGTGCCGTGGGTCCCTTGGAACATACACAAAGACAGGCACGAACACCCATGATCTGAAAACAAACTGCTTTTTACACAAATATTTGCCCCGAACGGTAATAGAACCCAGGTCCCGTCAATCAAGAGGCAGCGCTACTCGACCGAACCGGCCGTCCTTATATCTTGTACGTCAATATGCGTGTACCTCAATACGCGTGTTAGTCAATATGCGTGTAAGTCGTCAATATGCATGTAAGTCAATATGCGTATAAGTCAATATGCGTGAACAAATTGTGTCATTATGCGAGTAACCCTTTTTTATGTCGGTTAAAACACTATTTCTGCGATTGACAGACTCTTCAAATTATTCTTGGAGAAAGTAATATGGTTTTCCATTTTTTTATTCGTCATTTACGAGTTTATTATTCGTTTTTTTATTATCCTGTACTTAAAGTCAAATACTTTTATGCACACCGGTACCTAAGCGTGTATGCAGTTTTGCTACTTTAATATACTATATTATAATATATTTTTTCAGACGTTAGAAACTTACGTTTGCCAAGAAATGAGCATTCATGTCACTCTTATTGTGAACTCGTAGTCGGATTGGAATGCAAGTTCCGAAAGTTGTGCTGAACTCAAGTGACTTCTCTTTAGCGGGCTCGCATATCATCACCACCCGGTACATGTATTGACCCACAAGAGGGTTGTCTATAAGCAAGTAATCTTCGAACTCGCCTACTACTAAAGGCGAATATGATAAATTTAATTTGACCTGAAAAAATACATTTAATCGTTTAGTTGTCCAAGGTTTGTTTTATTTTATTTAGCATGGGTTCGCTCCTGTCTACAATCTAGCTCAGGGCAAATAGCGTGGATGTAGCGAGCTCACCCAGAAGAAGCCCAATCACTCGAACTTTAAAGATATTCGGGTTTTATGAGTTCAAAAATACAGACGCTGGCAGAAAGGGTATCTTATGCGAAAATAATGGTGCTTATCACGAGCTTGTAGCCTAAGAACGAGTATGTCAGAAATACGATTTGCCCTCGTACGCGTGCGGAAGAAAAGATTGATGATATAGAAACGATCTCAGATTTTCTTTGATCATGATTGTGATTGCGAGACGAGTCTTTCTTTCGCGGAGCCGCAGGGTTGTGTAGCTGCCATCGCATAAGACGGACAGAAATTTCCGTCTACTTTGGCTAATGGTATATGTCGCCGGAAAATAATAAGAATCGTAATTTGATCAATTTTCGAGGTAGTTTATCAACTATCGGCAAATCATACACGGTAGTTGAAATGTATTATTTAACGCAATAAAATTTTGCTAATTCATTGATCAACTTACGCTGCCTGGCTGTAAGTTTATCGATTTTGCCACACGTCAAATCATGCATGAATGGACCAATCGCTTTTCAGTGTACATTTTTACGTTAAACTGACATCCGTAATATAATACACTGTTCTCTGATTGGTCAATGCGACAACCGCTTAACGTAACCACAGTCGAGTCGTTTCTGGCACTTCGTCGGCCGCTGCCGAGGCACGCTCACTACGCTCGCTAGATCGGCTTGTGCGTTGGGGGTCGCAGTTCTAACCTAACACAACCAACCCTTGGCGGGTTGGCTGGGTTCTTCTTCTTGTTCTTACCAGCCCATATACGTCCCCACTGAGGGGCACGGGTCGCCCTTCGAAATACGAAGGGGATTTAGGCCATAGTCCACCACGCTGGCCCAATGCGGGTTGGTGGACTCGGTTACTAACAAACCTACTTGTCGCATTTTCGAGTGAGACATTCAACCAATCAGCGTACACCTCGCGTTTTCAACCAATCAGTGTACACCTCGCGTTCGTCGGATCATTTTACCGCGAGACGCTGTAAATTGATCAATTACCGGAAATGTATACAGTAAATAATACATTTCAATTGTCATTTAAGATTTTCCGATAGTTGATAAACTACCTCGAAAGTTGATCAACTTACGATTCTTATTATTTTCCGGTGACATATATATTATAAGAATATATCTTTATGTTCTCTATTCTGGTTCTCGGTATACATTTTGCATCTGTCTTTACTATGGTTATGTCCAACCTCGGATAGGAGAGATACCAGAAGAAGATATTTTTTGTGATGATTATTCTGTTATTAATTTACTTTTCATTTTAAAGTACGAGCGAGTCGCACTGCTCGAAACATGGTTGAAATTAGGCTTTACCTCAGAATTCCTTGAAATCGTGATAACTTTGTCGAGGAGTATCTTCTCACAAAACACGCGGAATTCGGCACTGATCTCGAGCGGGTTGGTGACGACCAGCTCCGTCTGGGCAGTCTCCCGCGCTCGCGAGACAAAGCGCAGGGTGCCGATTATGTGACTCGGCTCCACCGTAACGTTTAGCTCGTAGAATTGGTACTCCCGGGTTACTTCGTTTATGAACATCACCTGTCACAGGAAAGATTAAGAAGTTATGAGTTAATTGTAAGTATGTATGTATTTAAAAGTTAATTGTTTCTTCCTTTGTCCAAAAATTCTTGCTTTTTAACTGTCTTTTTTTAGCCGTAGCCGTGTAGTGCTGAGAAGGAGATTTGATATTTTCTTCATAAAATATTGTTGTTGTTCGTTTCGATTTTACGATTGCGTATTTTTAACATACTACGAGTATATAAACGAAATATGTAATTTTCTTTTGCAAGCTCTGCGGCCATGGTAGTCATATTTTCGGTAGATTAAAGTAATTGTTTATATTCTTCCTAAAGACAAAATGATCAATAATAAAAATATATTACTTTCAAAATCATGTTGCAGGTTGCGAAACAAATTATGCTCCATCGACAAGTGGCGGAAGTTTCTCCCCACACCTTCACAGTGTCAGGATACTTGATCTCGTAGTACCCGTCGAAGGGATCCGGCGACACAGCCACCAGCTCTGTCGTCACTAAGTATGACTCGGGATGCTATAAATAAATCATTATAACGACATTGATCGCTGAAATCTTAAATGATTTTGGAAGATAATATAAATTTTACACAAAAAAGTAGTATGCAAATAAGCAATCTTCAACACTGATTTGGTATTCAAGTTCTAGAGAGACAAAAACCGACGAACAAAGTATTCAGAGCCTCAGAAAGTACATTGTACTACTGAGTAACGTAGTAATACTGCTGTATAAAGTACAATCCAATCAAAAACATAAATGTGAAATGAGAGCCAAGTTCAATATTATGATATATTGTATGATGAAGGATTTACATACATGCATATATGCCTTGGTTGTTGACTTCAACGACAAAAGAAGTGAGATCTAAATGGGTGCCAAGTTCAATGGTCAGTCCTGAAATTTATTTATAACAATACTAGCTTTTTCCCGCGGCTTCGCTCGCGCAAAGAACTCTTAGTCACCTATTTCATTCTTGACCCCTTAGGGTATGATTTTCGAAAAATCGCGGAACATGTGTCTGTTTATTTGCTTCAAGGTATATCTTGACTAAGTTTCGAGTCGAATCTCCAAACAATTGTTTTCTCTACAAACTTTTACCCCCTTAGGGGTTGAATTTCGAAAAATCCTTTCTTAGTGCTTGGTCTAAGGGTTTGGGCTGGACGTTAATGAGTAGTGAATCAGGACCTTCAATTTTATATATACGTCACCGGAAAATAACAAGAATCGTAAGTTGATCAACTTTCGAGGTAGTTTATCAACTATCGGGAAATCATACACGGCAGTTGAAATGTATTATTTAACGTATAAATTTCCGGTAATTGATCAATCTACGGCGTCTCGCGGTAAAATGATCCGACGAACGCGATGTGTACGCTGATTGGCTGAAAACTCGAGGTGTTCGCTGATTGGTTGAATGTCTCACTTGGAACTGCGACAAGTAGGTTCGTTAGTAGCCGAACCCAACCAACCCGTTTAGGGTTGGTTGGGTTAGATTAGGTTAGAACTGCGACCCTCAACGCACGAGCCTAGCGAGCGTAGCGAGCGTGCCGCGGCAGCGGCCGGCGAAGTGCCAGAAACGACTCGACTGTGGTTGCCTTTTAGGTTGTCGCATCGACCAATCAGAGAACAGTGTATTATATTACGGATGTCAGTTTAACGTAAAAATGTACACTGAACAGCGATTGGTCTATTCGTGTATGATTTGACGTGTGGCAAAATCGTTAGTTGATAAACTTACCGCCAGGCATCGTAAGTTGATCAATTAGCTAAAATTTGTTGCGTTAAATAATACATTTCAACTGCCGTATATGATTTGCCGAAAGTTGATAAACTACCTCGAAAATTTATCAACTTACGATTCTTATTAATTTCCGGCGACATATATAAGATAAAATATTTTATAACAACTTTAAATACAATTTCTTCTTATATATAACTTAGGATACCGCTAACATTATAATATAATGCTAACATTAAAAAACTAAAGTCAGTTTCTAAGTTTTCATTATCTCACCTCTGTAATGTTATGAACTAACAAAAACTCCGTATGAGTTTTTCTAGCACTTATGGTAATTTTTTTAACTTCATTGGGCTTAGGATGCACAGCTGTTCCGATTAAAGTCAAGAATAATGCACTTTCTCCCAAAGGAGAAAAGAGAGCTGTTGCCTGAAAAAAAGCTTTAGTTAGATCACAATGTTAGATGTAAATGGTGGAAATACTTACGGTACACAATACTTAGGAAGGACCTCAATTTATCACCAAACTCATTTTCAAAAATGACTCATGTCATGATGCTTACACAACAATAAAATAGTTATAAGTAAATAAACCTTAATATAATTTTTAAACCTAGAGACAAAAAAACGCTGAAAATATACGTAACAAAGCGATACGCGGTGATTTTAAATTAGCGATAAACTTAAGGCTCATATTATACGAACGACCATTCAGTTATGAATTAGGTGATCTCTTTATCAAATTATTAAAATTATATGACTTACATCGTGTACGCCAATAGTTTTTGGCTTGAAATGAATAGGAATCTCAAATGTAGAGTTTGCTTCTATATTAAATTCCCTGAGGGTCTCATAGGACGCCGCCGCTGGACCCGACAGCTCAGACAAAATCAACCAATTCTCGTCAGTACTAAAAATAGTTAGAACCATTGAGTTTCAGTCTCTGTAGTGTGTAAGTAAATCAATGTAAATGACGTAAATTAGCGTCAGCATTTCATGTAATATAAATATGTTTGAGCCATGTGCTCGGGGCTTCTTTTGTACAGTCGTTACACAATAAACCAACGTATCATTATGTGAGTGTTTAATTCATACAAGCATTCCTCCGGAGCTACCCCTATTCCTGCTACCTGCTGCCAACTATCTATGCGCCCTGGCGACCTCATCGGAAGTCGGGGCGTAGCCGTAGCTGTTTATTTTAGTGGTAAGAATACAACGAGGAATATAATAAAGAAACCTGCATAATGCATATCTAAGCGCCTTAGTATGTTAACTGCTGTGGTGTAAGCATGGAGGTCAGATAGCAATCGCTCCGCTGTAATTACCTGATCTGCAAAATCAGCTAAGCGTACCCAGAATAAAGAACAAAACAAAGCGCTAACTGGGAAGAGTTGGCAGCTGGCTCGTTCTAAGTTTTTTTACACTCTCAGTCCATCGTGGGAGTAACTTACTTATATAATAAAAATCTGAAAGATATTTTTATTTCTGTGCTCACTCCGCAGAAATAAAAATCCCGCTCTAATAATATATAAATAGATAGATATAACCACCTGCTCTGAACTTTGTTGTCGACTATAACCTCAGCCATAGTTTGACGATCGGTTCGATCGAGTGGTAGTGACCCTGCCTCTTGATCGACGGGTCCTGAGTTCGACTCCCGGTTTGGGTAAATATTTGTGTAAAAAGCAGATGTTTGTTCTCGGGTCATAGGTGTTCGTGTCTGTATTTATCATCGACCACACTTTATGAATGTTCCAAGGGACGACACAAGGGAAAACCTTAGGTGGGCCTTTGTGTGTATCGGTTATGTCCTTGTTTGCAGGTAGACCATCACTCCATAACATTGGACAAGGATTATTGGTAGCGTTTGAGAAAGGAAAGTTTAACGTATGGTTCGAGCCGACCGAGCCCGGACCACAAAACATAAAGGTTATTTTCACATCATCAGTCGCCGGTGAATTCGTGAATTTTTTTTTAGGCAATTCTTTAATATAGTTTTTTTACTTACGGATTGGTAACAATGAGGTATTCAGTAATCATTTGGCGCACATTACATTCTAAATACATAGATTGATTCTGCGCCACACCCATATCAACACAGGCTGCATAGAACTCGACCTCCAAAGTATCATATTGGTGAATGTTACAGCTAGCCTGGAAGTATCACAATATTTTTGACTGAAACCCTCTTGACTGAAACAATAGCCTGACGAATAACTATAAAGTTACATTTATAAATACAATTCACAAAGAACGCAGCTGTATATACATGTGTCCCGCGGCTATGCCACATGAAGGGAAAGTACCTTAAATATTGTAGATGGGACATTTTACTAAAAGAAGACTTTATTTTAATTTTAAAAACAATTTGAACCGCATTCATAGATTTTTAAATAATTGCCTGGTTGAACCGGGAATCGAATCCGGTACACGAGAAAAAAATAACACCTGTAGTTTTGTCATACCGATCGGAAGGCTTTATCATAAGGATTATTTTTTGCTAAATAACATAGCATCAGAAATAAAACGAAGACCATCTTAGACAACGACAGCTCAGTTTGTTTTGAAATCTGAAGTGTTGTCCTATGGTCTCGTCCTAGTAATCCATCTTAGGCAACGACAGCTCAGTTTATTTTGAAATCTGAAGTGTTGTCCTATGGTCTCGTCCTAGTAATCCATCTTAGGCAACGACAGCTCAGTTTGTTTTGAAATCTGAAGTGTTGTCCTATGGTCTCGTCCTAGTAATCCATCTTAGCCAACGACAGCTCAGTTTGTTTTGAAATCTGAAGTGTTGTCCTATGGTCTCGTCCTAGTAATCCATCTTAGGCAACGACAGCTCAGTTTTTTTTGAAATCTGAAGTGTTGTCCTATGGTCTCATGCGGAGTGGTAGGCTCTGTAAAGAGCCGTCTGGTTCGCGACCACCCTCCTAACGAAGTCCGACGCCAAACAGCTTGCTGTGTTCCGTCGGTGCGTGGGAGTACCAGTGCCTTAGTAGGCATTTTCTGGGTTAACTCGCTCCATCGTCGACCTCATCTATGACCTTGGTCAAAATTGAAGCTAAGAGTTAACCCATCTTATAATAATAATTAAAAAAAAAACATGATTTTTAACATTTAATGTAAAATTATTGTCATAAATAATTTAACATTAAATGTTAAAATTCCGTTAATTAATATTTATCGCCCTGATCCGTCTCGTTTTTTTTTATATAAGTATATTAGCCTTGTCATCGAATGTCAATTTCATGTTGTTATTTTTTAATGTTAATTTTAAATAACTCATATTATTTTTTTTGTAAAGGAATACAATTCCTAAATTTTTGTTATTTGGTTACCAATCTTAATGCTTAAGAGCTACTACTTTTAATGTACCTAGTTATAAGAAAAATACTATATTTTAATTTAATTTTTTCCTAATACCACATTAAGTTGTGTTTGAAATTATGTCTTATCAATCTTATCATAATATTCATTTACATACAATAATATTCGTACACCGAAAGGTTGAGTGACAGTACATATTTTGTAAAATTAACACCTAGTTATACTACTACTCTTGCGAATAAAAATTCATTTCATTTCATAAAAATGAAAAGCCGACTCATTTTGAGCATTTTGATAATTTAAATTGATTAATTTGGAATTCAAAATGTTAAAATTCATGGTTTTCCTTTTATATCTGATACTACGTTACTTAGCAAAAAATGATTTGTTTTCTTGTGTACCGGGTTCTATTCCCGGTTCAACCAGGCAATGTTATAAAGATGTATGAATACAGTTTAAATTGCTTTTAAAATTAAAATAAAGTCTTCTTTCGGTAAAATGTCCCATCTATAATAATTAAGGTACTTTCCCTCCATGTGGCATAGCCGTGGGACGCCCTGTATTCTAGCTAATATAATAGTCTGGTATAATATCAATCAATACAAATAGTATCAACCAAAGACGCACTCCGCTTTTGTCCGACCGACTCCGTTTTTATTTTCTAAGCCGCTCAACAAATTTTTATATGATTTTCTTAAAAAACGTTAAATTACCACATTGCCTGCACTGATTTCCTAGGAAGGCCGCACTTACCCAAACTTTTACGTAGGGATTGTAATTGAGAGGTCTGAAAGTAATGGCGAAAGTCACATCCGTGTGAGCTGCTATGTGACCGCGCATTGGGTTAATCGTGAACTCGGCCGATTTCAGAGGCTGCCACCAAAACCTGCAAAAATTTGCAATTTATTTCGTACCATACCACTCAGCACGACCAAAGTGCCAGGAAGCGTTCTTGAGGGCGATGTAAAATAGTATGGACTTTGTATTATTTTATGCTGATCGTTTGCGATTTTTGCTTCAAAGCTTACCAATTGTTCAATTTCACGAAGATAGTCACCTCACATACGAAACCCTTAACCTGGTAGAAGTTGGGGTTGTGTCTTGACATTATTTATGTTGGTGGGGTGATATGAACTATACTACCCCTTGTCTTCATATATCATTTTTTATCAGCCGATATGTATACGTCCCCACCGCGAGGGGCACGGGCCTCTCTTCGAAACACGAAGGGGATTTAGGTCATAGTCCACCACCCTGACCCAATACGGGTTGTTGAATCGCAGGAGAAAATTCTTTTTCGAAAAGCGTGCGATTTCATCACGATGTTTCCCTTCACCGCTGAGCAAGTGATAATTAATGAATAATTTTCCACGTTAAAAACGTATGAGTCACAACAACAATAACAGTCAATCCCAACAACAGTTCGCACAATGTGGAAAACTAGTATTTTTTGCAGACTACAATGCCTATTAGCAGATAACCACAAACGAAAATTTCACTCATTTATTTATATGATGTTCTGGTTTGTAGTATTTTTTTCTTTTCGTTGTTTTTTTTAAAGCGCTGAATCATTTTCGATAAAATTTATATGGGACCACCTCTGGAGACAAAAAATAATTTCGAAAATCGGTCCATAATTGGCGGAGAAATCGGTGAACATACACAAAAAATACACACAGTCGAACATACAACCTCCTCCTTTTTTGAAGTCGGTTAAAAAGCTATACACAAATTCGAGCCCCGCAGCAGGGTTTGAACCCGCACCTTCCGGTTACAAGTCTGGCTTATTACCAACTATCACCGAGCCACGATATTGTTACATGAAATTTACTAACTTGGAACCGTAGTCCCCATGATTCTGTAGCTTTATTTTTAAAATCTTGCAGCCACGCTTGCGCACGCGTCCGAATTGTAAAGAGGTTTGGCTGAAGCTGAAAGACGTGCCTGTCGCACATCCACTCAGAAGCACCAACGACCTCACCATTTCTAACACTTTTGCGTTCAACTGTAATATAAATTATTAAAATTAACTACCTAAAAGGACCGGAGGAGTGGAAATGAAGAAAAGTACCAGAAGCGAAAAATCCCAGTGTAAAAGTAGTCATATGATTAAGATTATATGAAGTCTGTAGCAGGATGAGCTGGAAAACTGTTTTTTTTTTATTTAGGTTCACAAACTGGGTACAGACTCTAATTATTATTCATCTTAAGCTAGCAATAGCACGCATGTGGGAATAGTCCCTATTACATTGAGCACAGCATGCACATTATGTTACGTCAGTATTACTTAATAAACTAGGTTACAACCTGTGTATAATATACTAGCTGACCCGGCAAACGTTGTTTTGCCATATAAATAAAAAAAAATTAGGGGTGGACTACCCCTAACATTTAGGGGGATGAAAAATAGATGTTGGCCGATTCTCATAGATACCGGATAAGCACAAAAAATTTCATCAAAATCGGTCAAGCCGTTTCGGAGAAGTATGGCAACGAAAACTGTGACACGAGAATTTTATATATTAGATAATAAAATTTGATCTCGCTTTGACGTCCAAAAAAACAAATGCGTACTTAAACACGTTTAATTAAAAGAAAACTTTGCCGCTACTGCGGTTGTAACCCGAACAGAAACAAAACACTATGAAAAAAAATGTTAGGGTTACCAAAATAGTCCTAAACCAAATTTTCGAAAAATAGAATAAATTCAAAGAGCATAGCCGTGTTTGCATGGAAAAGCCGCTTTTTCACCAAATATTTCCTGTTTTTTTTTAATACGAGCTCTCATGATAAGTATTGTTTCTCGTAAGTTTCAGTTTCCATGTTCATTTGCATGTGTGGCCCTTAATCCTAAGATGAAAACTCTAAGAGATTCGCTCAGTGATGGATAAAAGACTTCATATTTGTATATTGAAATCGAATATGACGCAATCGTTCAAGAATTATTGACAAAAAGGGTGGTAAGTTAGAAGAGGCTACCTTCCGCATCATATAACCAAAACTGTTCAATGGAATGTGACCGGAACGAAGACGAAGCAAAACCATTACATCCTGCCGATCCAACCCACACAGGTTGAACCAAGGAAATCTGGGAAGGCTCGGTTGAATGCCCAACTAGCAAAGTTTGGTCGTATAATGATCGAGACAACGTTTTCGGCACAACCTAAGGTTGGTCCATTTTGGTCGTATTACAGTCGTAATAACGTTTATATGACGCGAAATAGGCGGAAATTATAAAACTTTCATTCGTATAGCGGACGTGTTAAAGTCGTGTTAATGACTATTAGGAAGTTTGCAGTCATATAAATATCAGATATACGACAAATACGTATATAGCAGTCATGAAACTGATTGATATATGACCATCTTGTCGTATAGTGATCGATTAGACGTCATATAACTTGACAATAATTGTGAAGTAGTCATTGGCATAACCTTTACATTTACACGGATAGTTAACATCTACGCAGTTTAGTGGAAGTGAGTGTAAGAGAAAAAAAAACTAGAGTTTAAAGTTGGTAAGATCAATCACTATAATTATTATGTCTGCCATGTTTGTTACTTAATGTCATTTGCAATAAAGTTATATTAGTTGGCTATAGTAACACTTAGTGTGTACTTTTCTAATGGGAATTAAATTTCTCGACGATTATATATGATATTTTTCATAAATTTTAATGCCCCCTTCAAATTATTGTAGAATAACATTTAAATATTATATTCTTTATTTATTTTATTTTAATATGACATTAATGCAACTTTATATAGTAATGATAACTATTATTCTCACTATTATTGCAATTCTCTCTTCCCGTCTCGTACACTATTTCTCACCGATTAGGTTGGCTGGAAGAGATCTCTTCTAGAGATAAGCTCGCCTTTGTACACTATTTTTTATGTAATTTTTTTTCCTACTGTGTTTGTGCAATAAAGAATATATAATATAATTATACGACACTTTATGACCGTAAGTTATATTACACGACTATAACTTATTTGCTGTCCGTCATTTTCAGGGTACCGTTAAAGAAGCGAAAACCCGTGATCAACAACAACAAAGGCACATACAGAAGTTTGTAAAAGAGTAACACATTAAACCATTATATAATTAAAATGTTTATAACAATAACTTATAAAACCTTTACAAAACCGTAAGTTACTTAAGGCGTATTAATCTAATTCTTCGTCTTTTAATCATTGTATAAAAGCCATATTAGAATAGTCAAAAGTTCTTATAAGATACGGGTACATGACAATACGTTTTGTAAGAGGAAAAAATAAGACCTTTATATGATTGTCATGTAAAAATCGTATTACTGACATAAAGCCGTGTTATGGTCCCCATTACAACCACTTGATTATTGTCATATAAATTACTTCTATATCACTTTAAGTCGCAACCACGAGACAGTCTTTTAGCAGGCATAATTGTGACCTTTAAACGTTCATCTTTTAAGAGTTGTTTAACTGTCAAAAAGTCATAAAATGGTCATAAACGAGATTGATACACGATAATCATATATTTTTTGTCTATAGGACGAAGAGTTATATAAAAATGTTCTATAAAGGTCACAGCTGCGACTGTTATAAGATGGTCATATAATTTGATCGTGTAAACGTTTTCTGGACAAAATTAAATGACTAAAGTACTATACGACTAAACGTTTCTATAAAATACTATAACACAATTTCTTGAAATTTGAGATATTATTAGATAACGTCTATATAACCAAATGTTATTTAATTTCAAAATTATAGGACAAATTTGCTAGTTGGGTGGTCTTATACCAAATGCCTTTTATCAGTGACCTTTCGTCAAAGTATTCTGCCCACTTCTTGAAGCATTTCCTCCGTATCTGACCAATCACTTCCGTGTACCATGAGACATAGTGATATGGAATCCCTTTGTACACAGCTTCCTTTGCCAACAAATCTACCTCTTCATTTCCTACAAAACCCGTGTGAGAAGGAATCCACTGAACTACAACATGCTTTTTAGATTTCAATAATTTGCAAATAATTTTAATGTAATTGCTCTTACAGAGTAATGGGAGAATATTTCCCAAAATCGTATCAGGAACTTGGTGTACAGTATGCCAAACCGCGTAAACGCAGTAATGGAAGCACAATGAGGCAATACGAAGTACCTATTAAAATACTAGAAATTCGTAATGTTATTCAAAAATGTCATGTTTTCTGTTTTTGTTTTATGGCGAAATTAGGTTTATTTTTCTTATGTAATTTTTTGTAAATAAAATTGAGTAAATCATTAATTTTATTACTTTCATTTAAGGCGACTACAGCACCTAAATTACGATTTTATGATGCGTAGAACATGTTTTTACGCACGCACGCTTTCATAGTCCGTAAACTTCGTGTATCGACACTGTTCGCACTGCCGGCCCAGGCCTGTTGAGAAACGGAGATGGCACTATTCCTATAAGTGCTGCCTTTATCGGGTGCTGTAGTCGCCTTAAGAGTCAATTACACAAGTGGCTGCGTGAGAAATGTTTTTATGATTTAAAGGAATTTTTGAAATGACATATTTATTTACTTTGCTATTGACATATTTTTTTTTTAAGTTGACATCATATTTAATTAATATTTATGTAAATGAACTATTCTTTTCTTTTCTTGCGTTTATGGACTTGTCAACTTTTAATTTCAATTTCAATTTCAATAAAACCTGATTTGCATGCTAAAGATATTCAATTTGGCAAAACATGATTGCTCTCTTTATTCATGACCAACTCTGTATTTACCATGTTTTAAGCAAATAAAGATTTATTCTATTCTATTCTATCAACATGGTATATGGTTTATATAAATCACAGATTAGAAAGAAAAGCAAAAGTAAATGCAGACATTTTGAAAGTTCTATCTTCGAAAGTCTCGCTTTTTCAAATTTGTTTTTTTTTCATAATTTTACAATAAGTATAAAATTTTAATACCTTCGTTTAAGGAGTATTAAATGTTGATTAGGCTAGCATTTTTAGTTTCCGAGATTTTTAGGATTTTTTAAGTGACCCGGATTCTTTGCTCTCCAGTTTATTTCATGATCTAATCCTTACTGGGTTTTCGTAATACAGTATAAAATGCGTTTATAAACATATGATATAGAAAATATGATTTGATTTGATGTCATGAGATGAAACTGGCATAAAGGTTTTTGAACGCTCGTCCAGTGTCAGCTGACACTTAAACCCTCGCGCGATGTCTGCACACCCGTGTGTGCAGGATTTGTATCGCACGCGGCGTAAACAAGCACGCGACGGGTAAATTATCACTGTCATTCTACGGTGTTATATTTTATTGTAAGTAGGTATAAGGTAAATATGCAAGCAAATTCATCTTCTGCACACAGAGAAGGAAAACTCTGCAAAACCCTCGCCAACCCGTCTGCCAAGCGTGGTGAGTATGGCATTTACCCCTCATGTAATTGAGGGAGGCCCGTGCCCCAGCAGTGGGGACGTATATGGGCTGATGAAGGTATGGCATTAACTGAATAACTTACATATTTTTCTACAATAAAGTACATGTGTTTTACGGAAAATAAGTGGTACTGATGTATGTACCAATACAATAAAGGATTTACATACATACATCACTATTAATGCCAGTGAGTTAGATCACTACTCGACAGTTTCCATAATTCGTCACTTTCGTTAACTCATCAGTTTCTGTAATTGGTCAATTTTTTAAAAATCACTCATTGGTCACTTTCCCGAATTCATCACTTGAGTTATCTGGTCAGTATATTAATTTCGATAATTAGTGCATTTTGACTTAACGTACAGTTGTCAATAAAAATTCAATGTATATGTTATGGACCAAGGGATTAATGCGGGCATTATGAATAATAATTATTAATAATGTCTGGTTCTAAAGGGCAAAGTGATTAATTACCATCTTTAAACTTCATTATTTATTATATTGCCCGGTCATTCTTATATTGCTACGTGACATTTGGGCAATTTGATAATAAAGCTAAGTTTGATGCGGTGCGGGGACGGAAGTGCGGGGAGGGAAGTGCCCTCGTTGCAATTTATAAAAGTTTTTGTTTTAGATTTCATAACCTGAAATGACATCCATGACGGATTTTTACAAAAAACGCATGTCCGCCATCTTATATTTTAAAATGGATATCGTTTACGGAATTAGCACCCCCGAAAACCTATTAAACGACACCCATATCAGTTTTTTCAAAAATGTAAACGTCCGCCATCTTGGATATCAAAATGAACGACATTTTCGGAATCAGCATCCCCGACAATCTATTAAACGATACCCATGTTGGCATGCCCGAAAATTTAATATCCGCCTTCTTGGATTTTTTCGGAGGAGAATCGCGACGCTCCGGGGTTTGTCTTTCTCGTCACGATTCCCCCAACTAAAATCAAAGTTTGCGGATATGAAATTTTCGGAAGGCAGTCGGCGGGTAAGACGCTTGGTGACGCTTCGGGCTTCGCCCTAAGCAGAGCTCGGCCTTCGGCCTCGCCCTATATGCAGCTTTCCTCGGCATACGGCCTCACCCCACCTTTAGTATCTAAACTTGTATGGCGGCCAGTGGCGTGCATTCCATACAGGCAGAAAAGCAGTGCCTACCCTAGGCTTTTCATGGCAAAAAAATACAAAAATTAAATATTATAATGTACACCAACGATCACAGATCTTTGTGAAACGAATAAACGTTTTCCGAAATGACGCCATCTTCATTTCTCTACCTTTAACTTTTCAAAACAGCGCCATCTAAACTTCTAATACTGAACTAGTAAGAGCCCTCGTAGGAGCGCGGATTTGCCTTTCTAATTATTCGTTAAAAGCACTCGTTTGAAATGCCTTTTTTGTTGAGGTTTTGTGTTGAAATGGGGGCTTCTGATTGGCTGTTTCGCCTCCCCTGCCAAATATTAACAAACTGATTGTATGGAGAAAAAAGCTCTGCCTCTAAAGCGATTCTACCAAATTGAGAAGTGTCAATATTCGGTAAGTTTGAAATGGCTGTTATAGATTTTTAATTTTGCGGCCTTTTTGTCTTATTGGATGCATTCAGCCATATTGGTTTGTTTTTGTTTTGCAACTACGTAGGTACGAAAACTTTTGCAAATTATTGTTTTATCAGTTTATAGTGATTGTTAGATATTTGTTTAGAACAAAATGAGTGCAATAAGTTGTGAAAAATGTGGTGATGATGTTTGTTTGCCTAAACTGCGTAATTTTTCAAGTTTACCTTTTCAAGAAAAAGTAAACATTACTTATCGCAAAAGGCCGTTATTTTGATTTGAATAACCTTAATACAGCGATTAAAAAGCATGAGCTTTCTGAAAAACCTCTCAAAGCTAGGTACGTTGAAAGTTTTTTCGTTTGTCAAAAGTCGCATAGAAACGAGTTTGAGCGGTCAATTAAAACTAGACAAGTTCACTGCCTACCCTGCCTAAAATGTCTATGCACGCCACTGATGGCGGCCATCTTGAATTGGGGGGGGGGGACGCTCTGGTCTTCGCCCTACGCGAAGTTTGGACTTCAGCCTCACCCTAAACGCAGCTCGCCTCGGCCTACGGCCACGCCTCACCTACAGAATCTAAACTTGTATGGCAGCCATCTTGGATTGGGGGAGGGAGACGCTCCGGGCTTCGCCCTATGCGGAGCTCGGCCTTCGGCCTCGCCTTTTACCTTGCTACTTAATCCAAATAATGAGTCTGATTATTTAAATTATTTAACATTTAGTTTATTTGATGTTAAATGTAATATATGTGGGTATTAATGTCAAGTT
>OX465246.1:15695896-15993671 GCA_949987775.1 Aproaerema taeniolella
CAAACAGCTATAATCAATTTTTATTAGATGAAGAGTCCCAGCAGTATACTTGTGTTAACACACACGAAGGTCTTTTTGTTTACACTCGCCTCGTTTTCGGATTAGCTAACGCGCCTGCCCTCTTCCAACGCGCGATGGTGGAACTGCTCCGCGGCATCGACGGGGTGCAGTGCTTTTTAGATGATGTTCTTATAGCAGCCCCCACCCCACAAGAGCATTGGCGTAGGGTAGATCAGGTTCTACACCGGCTGAAGGAGTCAGGGTTAATGTTGCAACGGACAAAATGCTTCTTCTACCAGAACAAAATTGAATATTTGGGGTACGATCAGGTCGACTTGTGATTCCACCCCATAGATTAAATTTGTAGTTAGGTTCTCTTATTTATCTTTTCATCCGTGTATGACAGAGCTATTATTAAGTTCAGTAGAAAATAAAAGAAGGTATTTAGTAAATCAACATAATTAAAGCTTTTGATAAACAAGTAAATGAAGAGGGGGGAAGGAAAGAGTGGTATAATAAAATAATAAAATAAAAAGATAAGTATAATTGTTAAAATTTGTAACTGTTTTAAAATAGTTAACCTGCCGAGTTTCCCCCTCTGCACATTGTTTTTATTGTAATTAGAATTAAGCTAGAGTTAAAAAAGGGGTTTTGTTTATCTTATTGTGGAGGGATGTAATATATGTGGGTATTAATGTCAAGTTATTTGTTCCTACCCTGTTTTGTCAGTCAATAAAATAGCACAGTCGACATACGGTCGTTTCCTTAAAGTTTCCCTAAATATCCCGGATATTGCATTAAATGACTATAATAATAAAAAACATAGCAATTAAATATGTTTGTATTACCTCTGCCCAGAAGGTGATGGGCATTATGCATAATGCCCGGTCAATTTGATTATTTGAATAATTATTATCAAATTGCGCTCTCATATAGGGCATTTTTCATAATGCCCGGTCATTATGAATAATGCCCAATTTATCACTTGGTCCATAACATATATAAGAATTATTTATTTATTAAGCTTTATTTCAATGACTTTGTTGTAATCATAGCTAGATGTTAGGAATAAGACTATACATATAGTTTCACAAAATAGCTATCTAAAAATGGTCTCTAGTTGCTGGGAATGGGGCTCAGTTTTCAGAAAATTCAATTTACTTTTTTTTGGGGCGAAAGCGACTGTCTCCCATACTAGATAGTGTTGTGATTAGGTAAATAATACTTATCGATTAATTTTCGTGAATGTCAGGTCAGACTCATCATTTTTCGTTATTTTCGGTTACAATAACGAAAAATGATAAGTATGACATTTATGTAAAGAAGAAAAAGCGATTAATATATATTTTCTTGTTTAAATGAACACACGAGATATATAGATATTAACCATTATAAATTTTTAATAAATAAATAAAATTATAAAGATCTTGATAGACACGAATACGACCAGTGACTTTAGGTCAAAAAGTTATCATTCAAGCTCTATCAAACATATTCTCATATATAATCTATTTTCTTTGTATCCATCTCTGCAATAATGTGTTTACATACATACATTCATAATCTCTGATCCAGCACGATAAATATTAGTAGATTGTTAACCAAGAGCTGTATGACATCAATTGCATACGAGGTTTTTGGCGCCCGAGCGCAGCGAGGGCGCTAATTAGCCCGAGTATGCAATTGATGCTTACACCCGAGATAAACACTCTGCTTTACATATCGATTGTGAGGTAAGTAAAAAAACAAGAAAGCAGGTTTCTATGAACATTTATTAAAGAGAAACATGTGTATTTAATTAAAATTTCGCGCCTAGCTAGTCGACTGCCTTTTTTACTCTTCACGATTTTATGGCACGCAAGCGCGTCAAATCGTGCTGGCCAGTTTGATTCTTAAATCGATTTCAACTAACATACGATGTGACTGCGAAACAAATAGTTCGATATTAAAAGTAAAATCTTCATAAATTCTTATATAAATTGTCTCGATTTCAATTCGAGTAAATAATCGATACCGAGAAAAAAAAGTAATTTTTTAAAAATATTCTTCTTGCAGTATTGAGTATGACAGTTCTTTTTTCAAATTCCAAAACCTATGCTGTAATGTTAACATTACATGGTAGGTTTTGAAACCTATGCTGTAATGATATCCATACACCCCGGCATTCAGGGAAGTAAGTGACTACTTACAGAGCAAGAGATATGTAAAATAGATTTATTATACGAGTACATGATATGGACATATGGACATGTGTTTGGTGACTGTCCACATAATCGCAACTGAATAATTCGGCAAAGTGACGAATTAGCGATTTTAATGAAATTGACGAATTTCAAAAGTGACCAGTTGACGAAAGTGACAAATAATGGAAACTGTCGAGGTGATCTAACTCAAATTAGACTGTCAAATAGAATCACTAATATTTCCAACTGAACACTGGTGTATGATTTACAAAGGAGAGTCATAAGTAACAAATTCGATTTTTGAAATTAGTATTGCAAATATATTGAAAATATTTTCAACCGGCTGAATAGATTTATTTATGTGCTTTTTAGACTTCGGAAAGTCTCATGTCATAAAATTGTGATGATGGCTTATCATGGCTTTGTAGAATCGGTTCTTCGTTATGCGCTGGTCATTTGGGGGAATTCTACGAAACTCCAAAAACTATTTATTTTGCAAAAGAGATGTAGGTATAAGAGCTATACATATGTCAACGCATCACCCCTCGATTCTTGCAGGCCATTATTCAGAAACTTAAAATTACTTCCGCTGCCTTCTATGTACATTTATGAAATGGCATTGTTAGTTAGGAAAAATCTATCATACTTTAAAATGAATAAACAATGTTGTAATTTTAATACAAGATATCCGAACGCACTTTTACTGCCAGCAGGAAAAACAGAATTATTCCATAGGAATTGTGCTATGACTAGTGTTAAGATTTATACAACATACCATTGCAAATAAAAAATATAGATAATTTTGATGAGTTTAAGAGGAAGTTGTTTGCATGGCTCTGTGACAACTGTTATTTGTCTTTAAGTGAATTTTATAATGATTGTTAATCTAATGAATTTATTTATTGATATAATTTATTCCAAAACTGAATTTTATTGTTACTTATATATAATTTTAATTTTACAGAATGAATTAAGTAATTATTAGTTTAATATATTTTGATGGAATTATTTGTCAATTGGTTAATTTATTGGATAATTTTGATATAAAAACTATTTTTTTGTATGTCGTGATCCGACTAAATATGTGGAACACTATAACAAAATTGTATTTACCATCTCATTGTACCAAATTTAATGTAAATAAATAACTAAACTAAACTATTTATCCTAACATTTTTTATTCATTGTTTCCCTAATTCATGATTTTCATACAAAATGAAACCTCGATATCTCCTAAAGTACTGAATGATTTACATTTTTTTTTTATCCACACTTCCAAATGCTTCAGACAGTTTTGTAAGAAGATTTTTGCCCCTATATGCTCTTACATATCATATTTATTTATTTATTTATATATTTACTTAAGGTACACTAACAGCGATACATATTTTGTATTTCACTTAAAAATATTTTACTACACCATTGGTTGTATGTTCGCCACTTATAAGTGTACACAACATTCGTATATTTCAAGACGACAATAAAAGAAAAGAAAAATGAAATAAAAATGAAATAAATCAGATAAAACTTACTAGTACTGATGAAAAACAGGAAGCAAACAATTTAGGACATAGCAGGCAATTATACTTAATTATACAAACAAAATTGTGCAAAAGTTTATTAAGATATTGATTTCAGCATTTTACGTTTGAATTGTATAGCAGAATCGTGAAAAATATCTATGTCTGACGAATTGGCGTTGATTTCATTGTACTTACAACAGATTCTCGAGAGAGGGTGATGCAAGCCAAGATTATATATAACGAGGTATACTAAAAGTTTTTGTAAGGGGATAGCGGGGGTACTTAAAAGGAACGGGGAATTTAATTTTATCAAGAATATTAATACTTTTAATTTTATTATTAACGATTTTGTGCAAAAACATTAGATCAGAGACAGTACGTCGATTCCGCAGGGTTAGCATTTTGAAGAAGGATAATCTTTGTTCATATGGACATTTATGAGTTATACCTGATGAGACAAAAGCGAGGTGGCGAGTGAATGCACGTTGAATACTTTCTATACGTTGAGATGGAGTCGTATATACCGGATTCCAAGCGACACTGGCATATTCTAAACGACTACGAACTAAAGAATTGTACATAGCTTGGAAATCGAGAGAATTCAATGTATGGGGGGTCATTTTTATGTATTAAAGGAAGCCACTTGGCACACGTATATAGTATGTCAATAGAAGTTGATTTAGACTTGTAGCCATGACCCACCCCCTGGCAGTTGGGGAGGTACGCTCATACTTATAATCCCTAACAGGTTAGGCAAAGCATCAGTTGTTCAAGAATTAACCCGTTCACACAAAAAAAATCCTTCCATTAAAATTTATTTGTGTTCCATTACGAAAATAATTTTACCTTTTAGTCTATACACCTTTGGTCTATACGAAATTGCTACGACATAATTATAAGGTAATTGCTCCAATAGAACTAGACCAAAGCGCGACATCGTGAAACGTCCGCGCTCGCCTTACGCCGTTCAAGTTTTAAGATTTTTTTCCTTATTTTTTTTTTAAATCAGTGACATAAATGTTATATTTTTGTATTGTTTATTTTTTTTGGCTTTGTAATGTATATATTTTTTTGGTAGTATAGCTCACATATTTTATAGGATAACCAGTCAAAGCAAAAAATTAAAAAAAATTTTAGGCATTTTTTTGCTTTGACTTAGATTTTTTCATAATAAATGAACAATAATGTTCAATTGTCATGCCAATAATGAAAGATACATCTTTCTATTATCCGAAAATGATTTTATAATGAATATTTTAATTGAAATAAAGGCGCTGGAATTATTTTTTTACGAAACGGCAAATCCAATTTGTAAGCCCCCCCCCCACCCCAACTGCCAGGGGGTGGGTCATGGCTACAAGTCTAAATCAACTTCTATTGACATATTATATACGTGTGCCAAATGGCTTCCTTTAATATAAAAAAATTACCCCCAACCTCTCGCTGCCTGAGCTAACAGAACCAATCTGGTTCGCATTAGTTTAAACCCTTTTGAATTCCTTTTTAGAAAACCCAACATTTGAGCAGCTTTTTTGACTATTTGGTCTATATGTGTAATAAATTGGAGCTTACTATCTAGTAATACACCCAGATCACGAATCTCTGTTACCTTTGATAGACCAGAACCATCAAGAACATAGCTAGTTTCAAGAGGTCTAACCTTTCTTGTGAAACTAATGTGAAAACATTTACCTGGATTAAGAGTCATACCGTTAGCGCTACACCAAGTTTTAATGTTATTGAGGTCAACTTGCAAGAGTTCAGCATCAACTGCATTTCTGATATTTCTGAAAATCTTTAAATCGTCAGCAAACAGGGAAATTCTACTGTGTTGAATTCGCGTTGTGATGTCATTTATAAAAATGAGAAACAGGATAGGACCCAGATGGGACCCTTGTGGAACTCCAGATTTAGCAAGGTAAACATCGGACTCATACCCACTTACTACAACTATCTGAGGTCTTTTTGAGAGGTATGAACAGAACCAGTCCAGCAAGGAGCCCCCTATACCATTCATACTTAGTTTCATTATTAAGGCTTTGTGGCCAACTCTGTCAAAAGCGCTGCTAAAATCGGTATAGATCGTGTCAACTTGTTGACCTTCGTCGACGTCACGTGCTACTGACGATACCATCAAACTAAGGTTGCTGTCCACGGATCTTCCCTTTCTGAAACCATGCTGAAAATCGGAGAGACCGTCCTCTACGTGGGTATAGATCAAAGGATAGATAAGAGATTCAAAGAGCTTTGAAAAACAAGATAAAATGGAAATAGGGCGGTAGTTTTTTACATCCGCCTGATCACCCTTTTTATAAATTGGTACTATTCTTGCCTTTTTCCATTCTTCCGGAAACACAAAAATAAAGAGTAGATAAAGAGGAGTTAAAAATAATTGTAAGAGGTAGTGCAATAGAAGTTCCACAGCGTTTCACAAACAAAGGAGGGATGTTGTCTGGACCGGCACCCTTACGTATATCTAGATGTCGTATGCTTTTCAATACTTCACGTTCAGATAGATTTTTACCGCTAATGTAATTATTCGTGATCGGAGTAAAGTTATCATGATAAGTTGTTGGGTTAGGTGTTTCTTAGTATACACGGAAGAGAACTGTTCTGCAAAAAGATCAGCAATTTGGGCTGGCTCTTACATATCATATGTGATATGTAAGAGCCAGCGTCGTTAATTTTTATCTCGGGCTTCTAGTTTTCCAGATATGAAGTGGGCCCTACGTAATCCTGTGGCCCACAAATAAATGTAAATATTTTCAAAGAAAAATATATTTTTTTGTTATTTTGGTTGATTTATAGCCAGAAGCGATTTTTTTAATGCGTTACTGTAGATGATAATGATAAAATTGGTGCTCCGTCAAAAGGTTCTCCTTATTTTTATTACTGAATCGCAGGTATTTGGCTGTGTGGATCACCTTTTTTTGTCAATAATTCTTGAATGATTGCGTCACATTCGATTTCAATATGCAAATATGAAGTCTTTTATCCATTACTGAGCGAATCTCTTGGAGTTTTCATCCTAGGATTAAGGGTCACACATGCAATATACATCAGTTTCCTATATTTGTTATTTTCTGAGTTATGATTGTTTTTTTTTTTTTTCGTAAAAGACTTTTTTTTCTCACTGGTTAATGTTTTTTCCGCCAACTTTTGCTTCAGAATTCTATTAAAAAACACAATTACAAAAATATTGCCAAATAAAAACTAAGAAAAATATTGAAAATAACATTTTACTTTTTTCATTATTTCTACAATAGCGACACCAACAGATAGATATTTGCTTGTAAAATGCCTTAGTATGTTTTTTTTCCAAAATAATCTAGTTGGTACTTCATACCATAATAAGGAAAACAGTGTAGTACCTACGCATACGTAAACATGTCAAAGGAAAATAACATTTAAAAATCATTTATTTAATAACAATACACGATTAAGGGCCACTTTCACCAAAAGTGCTAAACGTATTTAACAGCCTAAACTCATTTAACTCAGGTGTCAAAGCAACAAAATCTGTCAAATTAAACAAAAATAGTACTGCTTAATACGTTTAGGTGAAAGTGGCCCTAAGTCAGCACTACATAATCAAACTACATAATTTTATTGTAGTTTCATAGAAAAGAATGTGGTTACTACTTTGTGCTCACAATTTGTACTCACAAATGAACATACATACTTACTCGAACATAGAGGGCATTAATAATTCCGGTTGGCTTAAACTGTATTTTTACAGTGCCCTTCCTGTAAGGACCTATGACCATCTTGGATGGAAACACTTTTAACGAGGAGAGGGCGTTCGCAGTGTCAGCTTCTAGTTGCTGCTGTGTCAATTTGTCTCGATATGTTCTCCATTGAGACACCCTGGAAAATAACAACTAACTTAACTAGCTGCTTTAGTACTTACTTCGACCGCGTGGAAAAGAAGCCTGAGTCACTCTCGGGCCACCAAAATATTTGTACGCAAAAAAAGTCAGGTCGCGTGAAATAAAAAAAATAAAAAATAAACGCTACACACTCAAAGGCCGACACTAAGATTTTCCCTTGTGTCGTGGGTCCCTTGGAACACACATAAAGACAGACACTAACACTAACACCCATGACCTGAGAACAAACATCTGCTTTTCACATAAATATTTGCCCCGACTGGGAATTGAACCCAGGACCCGCCGATCAAGAGGCAGTGTCACTGCCACTCGACCAACCGGCCGTCAAGGACAACAAACGAACGCATAAGGACAAACAAATACATTTTCATTGTATAATAAATATTATAGTTAAGGATCCGAATTAGAAGCGATCTTCACTTCACCCATCTATTTATCGGATGAAAAGTAATTAATATCAAATTTAATATGTTAAAAAATGTATTGGCTGTGGGTTGCCTAAAAAATTCCTGGCCAGACTCTGTGATTAATTAAAAATTTAAAACTGACTTTCTTATTGAACATTGCACTCATTCGTTTATAGAATAAATTTAATACCAACCGAAAGGATGAAGCCTATAGAATGTAAAAACGTTGGGTTGTTTATTTTCTTTCTGGCCTAAATGCTGGGTTGGTAGGTTTTAAATAGTTTCAAACCAAAACATCATCTAAATAAATGAATGAAATTTTCGTTTGTGGTTATCTGCTAATAGTTATTTCAAATTTCAGTTGTATGAGTCAAATAGTTTTTTAAGGTACAGACGACCTACTTGCCTTCAATCTTTATTAGTCAAGTAGATTTTGATATTTCATAATAAACGTTCGTTTTTATGTAACATACACATGACACAAATGAGAATGGGCAAAATTGAATGAACAACGTCCCCAGGATGTATAAAATATGTGACATATGTAATTTTGAAGGTATAACAATACCTTCATTAATTTTTGTGCCATAACAACGAAACTTTTGCAGGGAGTAAACTACGAACCATTTCGTGATATATTTATTTGATTTTGATTCTAACATTTTGTTCCGTCCCCAGTGGTGTATGAGGTTGTGACATGTGTCATTTTGTTGTTAAGGCACAATAATTATTGAAGGTATTGTTATACCTTCAAAATTACATATGTCACATTGTTATACATCCTGGGGACGGTAGTCACTAGTCATACAATTTTGCCCATTCTCATTTGTGTCATGTGTATATTATATAAAAACGAACGTTTATTATGAAATATCAAAATCTACTTGACTAATAAAGATTGAAGGCAAGTAGGTCGTCTGTATCTTTAAAAAATATTTGACTCATACAATTGAAATTTACAATACCTATTAGCAGATAACCACAAATGAAAATGTCATTCGTTTATTTAGATGATTTTTTGTTGATATAAAATTTATTTGATAAACGAATGAGTGCAATGTTCAATAAAAAAGTCAGTTTAAAATTTTTAATTAATCATAGTCTGGCCAGGATTTTTTTAGGCAACCCACTGCCAATACATTTTTTGACATAATAAGGTCCAATTTCACCATACTCTGTTAGTTAGTTAATCCACGATATGTTAATCAGACAAAACGTCAAAAAAGTATGAAATTACGTTGTAAAATTTCGGATTAGCTGCTAATCGTCTGTTAAATAACTAACAGAGTATGGTGAAATTGGGTCTTAGTTTGATATAAATTACGTTTCATCCGATAAACATATCGGTGAAGATCGCTTCTAATTCGGATCTTAGACTATTAGTAAGGATTGAAGTTGTAGGTTTGGGGTTAAACCACAAAAAATATTTGTTTAGTACGGAAATTAACACAAAATTCACAATATGGAATTCTTTGCTTTAAACTACGGTCTTGACGTTTTCTATTTGGTCCTTAAACCCTCGCGCGATGTCTGTACACCCGTGTGTGCGGGTTAAAATTATATCTCTAATCCAGTGTTAGTGACAAAGACGCCGGTTTCAATTAAAAAAACATCTAGGGCGTTCAGCTACGATTCTGTGTTACACTCATTGTAAGGGTTACCAATAAATTTCATATATAGGCATGGAAATTGAGCTACCCATCTGTGAGATATAAAAAACGTACCTTGATATCTCATTATAACGCGCTGAAGCGGCTGGTGCGTTGGGGTCTAAGCATCTACTGGAGGTTTCCGAATAAGCTGTGTCACTCTCTGTCAATTCGTGCATATTATCTTCGAAATAGAACGAGGCTTCTACCGCCACCTCCGTGTGGTTCATCACTGAAAACTCCCGCACTAACTTCTCTCCTACTTTCAGTGGGCCCAAGTTGAAAGTTTGCTTACAGCCCTCGTAGAGATTAAGTAGTAAAGGTACACCTGGAAGAATTAATTTAATTTTGACAGTACCTACTGTTTATTGCAAACTAAAAAATATAAGTATTATAATAAAAACACCACCTATCTATTAGTATACAATGCTGCAGCCTTATTGTTGCAGAGCAATTTCTTCCAATGAAATACAACCGGAAAAATTATATGAAATAAAAATAACGCATTTTGAAGGCTTTACCTGTGCCCCTGATCGTAACAATATCTTCACAGAGAGAGTTGACCCAGAATTGCAGTTTAAATTCATAGGCTTTTATGCCTTGTGGTCTAAAATAGATTGGTATTTTTACTCGTTGCTTTGGCTCCACGGATCCTTCTATCTGATAGTCCACAAACAACTCCGGCAAGTTGGTAAAAGCAATGTTGAAGCTTAAAAAGAAATGTTAATTAACTTCAGTGCCTATATTGAGGCCTATTAGTTTTTTTATTTATTAAAAATGGGTTCACTCTTGACCACAATGTAGCTTAGGGCAAAGATGTGGTCGAGGATGTAGCGAGCTCACCCAGAAGAAGCCTATTCACTCGTACTTTTAAGATCATTGGGTTGTATGAACTCGGAAATACTGACGCTGGCAGGGAATTCCACTCCTTGGCAGTGCGCAATATAAAAAATGAAGAATAGCGCTCAGTACGTATCCGAGGGATCTCGACAAGATAAGGGTGATACCCCGCAGTGCGTCTGGACGTCCGATGGAAAAAAGGGGCAGGCGGAATGAGCTCATGCAGCCTCTAAGCACACTCTCCAAAGTACATCCTATAAAAAAATACATAGGCAAGCTACTTTGCGTCTATGAGCTAGGCTTTGAAGCTTATCCTTAACCAGCTTTTTATCACCAATAAGCCTCCTGGCTCTGCGATCCACCGAGTCCAGAGCGGCTAGTTGGTATTTGGTCGAACCATCCCAAAGGTGGCTACAATACTCCATGCACGATCGGACCTGCGCCTTATAAAGGGTAAGAAGTTGATCTGGCGTGAAGTATCGCTTAACCTTGTTAAGGATGCCCAGCTTTTAGGCCGCAGTCTGAGCCTTAGACTCGATGGAGGTGCCGAAGTTAAGCTTGGCAGACAACTTTATGCCGAGGAGTTCTAGCTCATCGGTTATAGATAAAGATGTACTCCGGAAAGTCAAGTTGAATGGGGCTCCTTTTTGCGGAGAACAGGCACGCTTGGGTTTTGGTGGCGTTGAAACTCACCAAGGTCATGTCACCCCATTGAGAGACAAGACCTAAGGTTGAGTTTACTCGCTCAACCATTGCCTCCCTCTCATTTTGAATTTCATCCCCACCAGCTCTTGCACTAGACAAATATCTCTCCATGACTGTGCTGTCATCTGCGTACGCAACCACTCCAGGCAAAAGCATGTCGTTGATGTGTAGCAGGAAAAGAGTCGCAGAGATAACAGACCCCTAAGGAACTCCGGCATTAATAGCCGGTCAGAGGAGCAGCCATCAACGTCTACTCGGATCGATCCCAAAAACTCCAGCTACAAAAACTGGCAGGGACGCCGTACGCAGGAAGCTTACTTAGCAGCCTTGCGTGCCAAACCCTGTCAAAAGCCTTCGTGATATCAAGTGACACGGCGAGAGCTTCACCGTGTTTCTCGATGGCTTCGCCCCACCAGTGCGTGACATACACTAGAAGATCCCTAGTTGATCTTCCCCGGCGAAAGCCATATTGATGATCACTGAGCAGGTCGTTAGCTTCTAGGTATGTCAGCAGCTTGATGTTCAGTACTGTTTCCATAACCTTACTGAGTATGGAAGTGATGGCAATAGGACGGTAGTTACAGGGGTCAGCACGACTGCCCTTCTTGGGTACTGGTTGCACGTTAGCAAGCTTCCAGGACTTAGGTACGATTTTAGTCTTGAGAGAGAGACGGTACAAGCGTGTCAGTATAGGAGACAATTCAGGACTACAGTGCCTCAGGACTTTAGAAGGTATCCCATCCGAACCGCTCGCTTTATTCACGACTAGACTCTGTAATGCTCTTCGGACCTCTTTATTATGTATTGTGACTTCCGGCATTGAGAAGTCACAGCGAGGCACAGTCGGTAGTTGTCAAGAGCTAGAGTCCAGACTATAATTGCTCGCCAAAAGAGATACAAAGAGATCTGCTTTCTCTTTCGCAAAGTGAGCTAACAATTCATCAGATTTCTGCATGGGAGGCAACGTTGGACGGCAGAAATTAGTTTCGACAGACTTTGATAGGGACCAGAAGGGTAAGATGCTAATCTAGTCCCTATTCGTCTAATATGGTCGAAACGAGCCTTCCGGATAACCCGTTTGCATGACTTGGCAGCGGAGTTGAATGCCCTCTTCTTCGAACGAACCCTCCTAGCTCGGATTCCACGATCAAGTGCCTGAACCCAGGCCTGGTATGCAGCTTCTTTGCGTGCCTCAGCACTTGCACAATCCGCATTGAACCATGGCTGGGCTTTGTGACCGAGCGGGATGTCGGAGAATGGAATAAAGTATTCCATTCCCTACCGAATCACATCCGCAATCGCATCAGCTGAACAAGAGGGGTCAACCGAAGCGAAACACATTTTCCGCCAAGGGTAAGATGCTGACCCGTACCGCCAGACTGTCTTAGTGCCTTTGAGACTAACGTCTGGGGGAGAGCTGATCGATACGGATTTAACCAAGTTTGATTGTTTTTTTTTTCCTTAGCCTGTAGGATCCCACCGCTGGGCAAAGGCCTCCCCCGCATCATTCCACTTCTTGCGATCTCGTGCAAGTTCGGGCCACCCGGAATTGTAGGCATCAAGATCATCACGCCATCTTTTCTTGGGTCTGCCCCGGCGTCGATGGCCATTCTGTGGTACCCAGTGGTTAACGATCTGTGCCCAACGCTTCTCGTGCATGCGGCTTACGTGTCCAGCCCAGGACCACTTCAGTTTGGCGGATTTGTCTCCTACGTCACTTATTAAAGTTTTGGCTCGCAGGTCGGTGTTTCTGACTTTGTCAATTAATTTTACACCCAGGATGCAGCGTTTCATTGCTCGCTGGCAAACCTTGAGTTTGGACTTTTGGCACTCCGTTAACGACCACGTTTGGGCACCATAAGTTAGGAAGGCCAGAATACACATGTCGATGTATTCTGCCCATCCTAACTTCGTTTTAAACAGAGGGGGAGGTCCCCCTTTATATAGTGCTTCATGGACCAGAAGCTCTTCCAGCATGATCGATGCGGCGATCGATCTCCTTTTCTTGCCTGTTTTCGAAGGATGCTATCTGGCCCAAATATATGTACTCATCGACATACTGTATAACCTGCCCATCTCTACCTCGACCTTATGTTTCTGTGCGTTGGTCATTATCTGGGTCTTTTTCATGTTAATTTTTAGTCCAACCTCAAAGATTGCCGTGCTTAGAACTTGAAACATCGACGTAAGTTCAAGAGCTGTAGAAGCAAAGAGAACAATATCGTCAGAGAAGCGAAGATCTGTAAGCCTCTCTTCGCCGACAATAATGCCCTTCTCTCGCCAGGGTTGTGAAAAAATTTTGAAAACCTCTTCTAAGGTAGCTGTGAATAATTTAGGTGACAGTGGGTCGCCCTGTTTCACGCCCTTTTCTATTTTGAAAATTGGTCCGGGAGAGTTTAGATGAATGGACGCTGTATATTACCTTTAAGATGTTGATGTATGTTTCGTCGATACGCTGAACACGAAGTGTTGAAAATATGGCAGAAGGCTATCAAAAGCCTTTGAGTAATCGACGAAACCCAAATATAATGGTTTATTAAACTTATTGTATTTCTCTATTACTTGGTTAAGGGTGTGAAGGTGGTCGACGGTTGAAAAAGAGGGACGAAAATCGGCCTGTTCGAGGGGCTGGTGTTGGTCTAATTTTCTGGCTACACGATTCAGAATAATCTTTATAAATACTTTATACAGATGGGAAATTAGGCTGATCGGTCTGTAATTATTAATATCTGTTTTTTTATCTTTTTTTATGTAATAGCGAAATATTTGCATGACAAAAACCTGCAGGGACTTTTCCGTAAAATAGAATGGTGTTAAAAAGTTTTGATAAGTGGGGAAGAAGAACTGGTTTGCCGATTTTTAATACTTCTGTGCTGATACCATCATCACCCGGGCTCTTGTTGTTTTTGAGGCTCTTTAGCGTCGTTGTTACTTCACCATCCGTAATCGGTGGAACAGTATCAGAACAGGAGTATGTGGTTGATTTTTCTGGTTTTTCAGGATCTGAATACAAAAATTTATAAAATTCAGTACAAATATCAACCACCTTATCGCGGCTGGTTTTTTATAGAATTGGAATCTCTAAGACTAGTGATCCAGGCCTTACTTTGAAAAATTCTCTGTTTTGCTGCTCTTAATGTGCTATTAGTTATATGTGCTATCTTGACCAATTTTGTATTTTGTTGTAGTATATCCTTTCGAATACTTCTTTTAACTTCCCTGTCTATCGAACTATAAGTGTTTCTCTTTTTTCTATTAATTCCAATGTATTACTTGTAAGTTTGTTACTTTTAAATTTGGGTTTTTTGACTTTTATGCTCGCCTTTTTTATACTAGTTTTAATATTGTCAAACTGTTTTTCAACGTCCACATTGTCTGTAGGTAACATGCTAAAGGTATTTTTAAGCTCTAAAATAAATTCTGTACTATTGTTAACTATATCTTGTTTATTAATATATTGATTTTTGAACAAATGTAGTCGATGTAATTTAAAATTAAATGAAATTTTAGTACGGAGCGGTCTGTGATCTGAGCAAAATTTGATTTTATTGATAACACCCACGTCTTTGATGATTTGTTTGTTCGAGGACAGAACATAGTCGATCTCGTTTTTTATACGGTCATCAGGAGGGATCCAAATCCATCGACGTTGTGGTTGTTTGGGGAAAAAGCTGTTATTCATCGTAAGGTTTTGTCCAAAAGCAAATGGTAAAAGACGGGTGCCGCGGTCGTTCCTGCTGCCAATACAATGTGGGCCAATAATTTCCTCGTTGTCTAGTGCCTGTTGTGATCCTACTTTGGCATTAAAATCGCCCAAAACCATATTCCAAGTACTCTGGTTCTCGCTACAAGCTCTATTTAAAATGTCCTAAAAGTCCTCGAGATCATTATCAGAGTACGAAGATGTTGGTGCGTATGTCTGAATAATAGTTAATGTTTTGTTATGTGATAGCTTAAATTTTAGTGAAGCGACCCTTTCTGAATAACCACGAAATTCTATGATAATTTATTATTAAACTAAATTTCTGCCATCCAACGTTTCCTCCCATGCAGAAACCCGATGGATCGTTAGCTCACTCTGCTAAAGAGAAAATAGATCTCTTTGCATCTCTTTTTGCGAGCAATTCTCGTCTAGATACTGGCTCTCGACAAACACCGACTATGCCTCGCTGTGACTTTTCAATGCTGGAAGTCACAATACCTACACAATAAAGAGGTCCAAAGAGCATTACAGAGTCTAGACGTGAACAAAGTGATCTGTCCGGATGGGATTCCTGCTAAAGTTTTGAGGCAATATGGTCCCGAGTTGTCTCCTTTACTGACATGCTTGTATCGCCTCTCTTCCAAGACTCAAACCGTACCTAAGTCTTGGAAGCTTGCTAACATGCAACCAGAGCCCAAAAAGGGTAGCCGTGCCGACCCCTGCAATTATCGACCAATCGCCATCACCGCCATACTACGTAAGGTTATGGAAAAGGTTCTAAACAGCAAGCTTCTGACTTACCTCAAAGATAACGACTTTCTCAGTGATCGTCAATATGGCTTTCGCTGGGGCCGATCCACGGGCGATCTTCTTGTGTATGTTACGCACTGCTGGGGCGAAGCCCTCGAGAAACACGGCGAAGCTATCGCCGTGTCACTCGACATCTCGAAGGCATTTGACAGGGTTTGGCACGCAAGTCTGATGAGCAAGCTTATACGGCGTCCCTACCGACTTTTGTGATTGGATAGCTGACTTCCTGAGTGAACGGTCGATCTGAGTGGTCATAGATGGCTGCTCCTCTGACCT
This sequence comes from Aproaerema taeniolella, assembly GCA_949987775.1. NCBI lineage: Eukaryota > Metazoa > Arthropoda > Insecta > Lepidoptera > Gelechiidae > Aproaerema > Aproaerema taeniolella. Next base: position 15,711,883 of record OX465246.1, read on the forward strand.
CATGGCTATTGATGCATGAGTTCCTCAGGGGTCCGTTCTCTCTGCGACTCTTTTCCTGCTGCACATTGACGACATGCTTGTGCCTAGAGTTGTTGCGTACGCAGATGACAGTAAAGCCATGGAGAGTTATCTGTCTAGAGCAGGAGCCGGTGGGGATAAAATTCGATCAGAGAGGGAAGTAATGGTAGGGCGAGTGAACTCAGCCTTAAGTCTTATTTCCCAGTGGGGAGACATTAATCTGGTTAGTTTCAACGCCACCAAAACACAAGCGTTTCTGTTCTCCGGAGTCCTTTCATCTTTGCTCCTACTTTCCGGAGTACATCTGTACCCGTCACCGATGAGCTGGAACTCTTCGGCATGAAGTTATCTGCTAACCTTAACTTCGGCACCTCAATCGAATTCAAAGCTCAAACTGTAGCCAAAAAGCTGGGCATCCTTAGTAGGGTTAAGCGATACTTCACGCCTGATCAACTCCTAACCCTTTATACGGCATAGGTCCGATCGTGCATGGAGTATTGAAGCCACCTCTGGGATGGTTCGGCCAAATATCTGCTAGCCGCTCTGGAATCGGTGGACCGCATAGCCAGGAGGCTCATTGGTGACAAAAAGTTAGTAAAAAACAAACTCCAAAGCCTATAGCTCATAGACGCAAAGTAGCTTGCCTATGTACTTCGGGGAGCGTGCTCATGAGCTGCACGAGCTCATTCCACCTGCCCCTTTCTTCTACCGGACATCCAGACGCACTGCGGGGTACCACCCTTACCTTGTCGAAATTCCTCGAATCCGTACTGAGCGCTTCTGTTCATCTTTTATACTGCGCACCGCTAAGGAATGGAATTTTCTGCCTGCCTCTGTATTTCCAGGCCCATATAACCCGAGTCTCTTTAAAGTTCGAGTGAATAGGCATCTTCTGGGTGAGCTTGCTATATGCTCGACCACATCTTCGCCGCTGGACTAGATTGTGATCAAGAGCAAACCCATTCGTTATAAAAAAAAGACAGTTAATGCAGATAAATAAAAAATAAGTAATAACAATATATAATTTACTAACTTTCCGCTCGGGACTTCGTTCCCGTGGGAATTCGGGAAAATCATGTATTCCGGATAATGTATATCACCCTATGTTCATTCCGGATTATGTTCACCCTATGTTCATTCCGGATAATGTAGGATTCTAAGAGTGAAAGAATTTTTCAAATCTGTCCAGTAGTTTCGGAGCCTATTCAATGCAAACAAACAAACAAACAATCAAATCTTTCCTCTTTATAATATGTATAGATAAAAAATAAGTAATAACAATATATAATTTACTAGCTTTCCGCTCGGGACTTCGTTCCCGTGGGAATTCGGGAAAATCATGTACCCTATGTTCATTCCGGATAATGTAGGATTCTAAGGGTGAAAGAATTTTTCAAATCGGTCCAGTAGTTTCGGAGCCTATTCAATGCAAACAAACAAACAAACAATCAAATCTTTCCTCTTTATAATATGTATAGATAAAAAAAAACAAAGCTTTTCTGGAGCTATTCTTGAATGTACCACAAAACTGTTGGACAAAAGATTGAGTAATAAAACTAAATAGGTAAATCAGAAAAATTTCTAGTCAACAGTGCATAGTTTTTGTGGTGTAAAGCTAATTACTGTTAGTGAGGAAACCCATACACAAGTGTTTCTTTATCGTCGTTAGTGAAACCCAAGTTCTTCTTGTATGTTTTTTCGGGCGCTCCAATTATACACTTTCCAAAGTCATATTCCTTCAAAGAAAAGTGATATTTGGGTCTTTGTATGTCAGCGTAGAGTGCTATATCGTATCTCGGGCCGTTGGATATCTAAAATTACAAAAAGTTTTTAATGGGAATGTATGTAAAGTTAAAAAAGAAATGTGAATGTATGGTGGTAAAGCACCTGCCTGAACCTACCTCAAATAAAACTATATTACCACCTCTATCATCCTATATCAGTTACAAATTAGTGTTGTAATATGTTATATTAACTCTCCTTGTTTATACGTAGTAACTGTCTGGTTGGTTAATCAAAAAATTCAAATATGTGTTAGCTGTATATTAACAAGGAGAGTTAATATAACATATTACAACACTCATTTGTAACTGATGTAGGATTGCTAGCTTAGTCTTTTATTTTGACTAAGCTAGCAATTTATATTTTTATTTACTATATTTACAACAATTAGTCACCTCCGTCGGAGAAACCCGTTTACAAAAAACCTAATTTTCCAGTCAGCAAATTGAGCTTTTCTAGATGTGCGTGGTAATATTTTTAAAAATAATTTACTAAATCCTGTCGCTGCACGGTTAAAGAATTTGACTGTTTGCTTATCACCTAGCTTTTTCCAGCTCGAAAAATCACGTCATTCCTATTCCGTCCACGCGTCACGTCATGTTATCCCTAAATGTAATGAAAACTCAAGAACTACTGTAGTAATTTCACTAGTAAATATACTGATTGCAATACTCACAGATAAAGTTACAGGGTAATCTCGCACTTGCACAGTCTTGAGGGTAAAGGTCATGATACACTTGACCTCCTCCGCCGGAGGCAAGTACCCGAATTGAGGCTCCACACCCACTGTCAGGTACTTCTTAACAGGAGTGTTCACGTAACTCCAATCGTAGTGAAATGTTTCCGAGCCTTCATTCTTTATTACGAAAGGGATCTCTCTCGTATAACCCGATGCTGTCTACAAGATATAGGGTGGCATTAGCTAGCGAAACTTAAGAGGCTGATTCTTTCCATGAAACTGAACAACTTTCCCGAAAGAATCTATCTGAAATTCTTAAAAAAAAAATGTCGACTCCTCATAGAAAGGCACGTCAGCTGATCGCAGAAGTTGTATTGATTTTTTTTTTCATACTGCGTCTTATTGAAGGAAACAGGAGAGATGTGAGGCGTTGAAATAGGAATGCCTCAAAATTTTACTCAAGTGCCAAAACAATTGGGTAATGTTTTTACAAACCTCATGCATATTTTTATAAGTCGGACTACTAAGATTTCGTCACTAATTAGGAATTTGAAAATATATTGACCTCCACTTGCAACAAAAGCTAGGTAACTTGGCTAGTTTGTTTTAGCGCATAAGTCTCTGGTTTTATCTAAGCTGGCTGTACAGGGTATCTGAAAATGTAGGTAGAGTACCTAACCTAACCTAACCACCCCCAGAAAAAATTGTAGAACCCACATGGGAGTGTTCTACCTTCCACCTTCCACGTATCACTACTTTTTGGAATACCCTGTATAAAACCACTGTCATATGTACATGTTACGACCTTTTTCTCAATACATACCTGTTCCAAATATATATTAGTGATTACTTCATGGTTTAAAACATGTTTGTTGCCGACTACATAATATGTAACCGTAGGTTTGATCAAGTGACTTAACGCGTTAACACATAACGTCAAATGATTCACCATGAATTGAATTTCGCAGAAAACCTTGAACGATAGCGGCCCATCTTGTAGTGGAGTATAGTAAACTCTGTGAAAAATTGTTTACGTAAGATTTTTTAAAAGTATAAAGCAGCAGCACGATAGAAAAAGAAGAAGCTGGTCAGCTCGAAACTGGCTTAAAACATGAGTCAATCTGTTTAAAATTACCTACCCACGATTTAGGGGTATCATGCTGATTTGTCTATCCGGTAAATTGGATATTGGTATATGGGTACGCGACCCCAACTTCCCAAGCTACTACTGACTCAAACCTTATCTTCCGAAAAAGTAGTATACTTAAACCCCCTATTCCTGTCCAATATCACAAATCACCTACCAGCCTCCATATCCTTTCCCCTCCCTTTTCGTCTCCTAATCTTTAAAGATGCCAAGCCGCTTGGCCAGCGTGGCGTTTACGGCCAAAACCCTTCTCCAAAAATTTAAATTTAAATGAGTAGCACAACAAAACCACGGCATTCAGTCCCCGTAGTTACGGCAGCGGCTATGGTTCCGGTAGTGGGGCAGAAGGTGTATGTATGTATGTATGTAAATTCTTTATTGTACTATCACGTTCATATATGGAGGCATAGTCAATACAAAACGCAGAAAACAAATCGCTTGCGGCTGCTCGTATACTCACACATGGACACAAATCAGTAGGTATACCGCATACCCCATTCAGGGTTTAAGTTTTTGCAAAGCTGTCCCTTACACCCTGTATATTCCATTCCAAACATCACAATTTACGACGAGAAGGGTTTTAAAAAAAAATGATGCGCTGACCTCTGTACATTACATACAAAATCCATTTTAATGAGTTTTCAACAATATTGTAGCCATAGATCAACCATTACCAATCACATGCGCACAATTTGCTTAAAATACATTAATTCTCATTTGTACTTACAAAATATTAGTCTCCGAATTGGGCGGTAACACTCCTACATCAGGTTCTGTCCAGACGGGAACTGCACCCGAGTCATCATTAATAGAGGTGCCACGAAACTCAAAATTCAGCTGTTCGTCTTCAAGATTTATTAAAGTCACTGGATTCAGCGTTGTAAAACCAACTAAAGAATTCTTTACCACCAAAATTTTTGGGGAAAATCTTACATTTGGTTCCCTGACGATGCCTACTACTAACAGAGGGATCGTCACTTCATGTTTAGTTAACATAAATTTGTAGTATGCCTCGGTGATCTAAAAACAGGTATATTAAATTAGAAGCTTGTTTACTTCCCGCGACTGCTTTCGCTAGGAAAACTAGCTAGTTTAGGTGTGTTTCTGTCTGCCTCCTTTGCCAAACACGTTTTTGCTGTGTTATGGTTATGATTATGACCTTAGGTTACAATATAACGATATAAGATATTATAATATACTGGTCTAGTAAAATTTGAAATTCCGCCATATACTGGGTGAAAAAGAACCTTCTAGCTATATTCAAAATCCTGAACCAGTATCACTCAAAGAACACATGCAAAAAAATTTTTTTTTTACTATTTATTCAATGGGAATATTTCATTTTTTGCCTAAACATAGACCCTTTACGCGGTGTAAACCTATTACGCAGTACAGCTACTTCGCGTTATGCCTAAGTCATATCGCGAGTTAGGCATAACGAGAGTTAGGCATAACGAGAGTTAGGTATAACGAGGCTTAAGTATAACGAGAGAGTGACATACCCCGACATAGGCCTGAAGCGAAGAAAACGCTTTAAGCCTTTTGAAATGTGATATATAAAATCCTTAAATGTGGTAAAGAAGCAATTTATAGATAGCTCTGTGAAGGGCCGTCTGGTTCGCAACCACCCTCCTACCGAAGTCCGACGCCAAACAGCTTGCTGTGTTCCGTCAGTGTGTAGGAGTACCAGTGCCTTATAGGCATTTTCTGGTTAATTCGCTCCATCGTCGACCCCATCTATGACCTTGGTCAAGATTGAGGTCAAGAGTTTTAACCCTTCTTATGATAAAAAAACCGGCCTACAGCGAGTCAGACTCGCGCACCGAGGATGTCGTACAAACCTGTAGGTATATAAGTAAAAGTTCAATTTAATACCTCTACGCGTTCTTAAGGAAAGGGGGGGTAGTAAGTTTAAAATTATTAAAAATATTTTCATTATATGATGTAACTAAAAATATACGGTTTTCGTAATTTTTCCTTTATTTGTGCTATGAGACGTTGCTTCGTACCAAATTTCAAGATTCTGAGTTTACGGGAAGTACCCTGTAGGTTTTGATTCCCTTGCGAGTGTCGAAAATTTGCGGCATGAACGGCTGTATCTTTTGATTGCGTTGGTTTAGAAGTTTGATTTTTTTACAGTTCCAAGAGACAGTAGACTTGAGTATTTGATATAAATCCCAGCTTGATACCTCCACGGGTTCCTGAGAAAAAGGGTCTTGACAGATAGACGGACGGACTAACAACAAAGTGATCCTGTAAGGGTTCTTTTTCCTTTCGAGGTACGGAACCCTAAAAATTATAATTATAATATTAACTGAAAATATTGTAGGCATAAAGCGATGTAGGTTATGTAAGATCTAGGTTTACAGGGAAGTTGTTCTTAAGCTAAGTAGTCCAAAAGAAATTCAGGCATACAGATACTGAGGCTTAAAGCTAAGTGTAAATGACGTTTAGGCATAACGCGAAGTAGCTGTACTGCGTAATAGGTTTACACCGCGTAAAGGACATAGACATTACTCCTACACCAGGCACGCGAGGGGTGTGGGTAGCGCTCGAGGGGTGCGCCCGAGTGGTGTCTACGTTTAGGAAAAAAAATCCCCCCAAAAATAAAAAAAAGTAAAAATAAAAAACAAAAAAAAATTAAAAGTGTTCAGTAAGTGATACTGGTTCAGGATTTTCAACAAAGCTAGGAGGTTCTTTTTCAACCTGTATTATGATCGACTCGATAAGAAGAAGTATTTTTTCATTTGTGCTAAGTCATTTATTAATTAGTTCTCAAATTTTTTGTATGTAAAGTTGATACAAATTAACAGATCTGTAATTGTTTTTTTTATATCGTTTCATATACAAATTTCAAGCTAAATCGTCTGAAGGATAAAAATAAATTCAAAAATTTGTATGCAACTTTGAAACTTGGTAATATTACTCTTCGACACAATTTGTGAGACCTGTGTTTCTGCGTTTTTTAAAATTCACCTATAAGACGTTAAAAAGGGTTATAAAATTTTGAAAATTAAAGAAAACATTTTTTTTCTTTTTATGTGTGTTCTGTCAACGACACTGATACGGTAAGAATGATTAAAAAATCACCCTGTATTATATTATAAAGAAAAATGAATTGCCGATACTAAAAAAGAAGTTAGGTACCTATTGATTTTAACGAATAATTTTAAACCATACGAAAGCGAAACCCAGCACAGACCTATATCGAGATAGACGGTGAAAGTTTACTTACCTTGCGTGTAAAAAGTATGATCCACGGACACAGTTTTGTCTGACCTAAGTCAGTCCGCTTAAGACCATTGCCGTGAAAACACGTGTCACTAAGAAACGAAAATGGTTAATTGTGCAGTGCTTTCTTGTAAGAGCTCATCAAAAGCAGTTGGGCAAGAAAATGGTGATCTTTCCTTTCACGGGTCAGTACGTTATAACATAAATAACCCCTTTTAATATTTTAACAAATTAATTTAGATCGGCAGTGGATCAGTACCACTTGTACCATGATAATTACATAGTGAACGTAGAGCTATGCGTAAACTTTCATTGCGGGTTTTAAATGACGTGATGTTAATGGTATGCCTTGTAAACACGCAATGAAAATCAAAGCTATTGATACTATTACATCCACTGAACGTCACGGTAGAAGCATTTCCTGTTTCCTCTGTCCGTTTGAGAGAATAGTGTTGTATGTTTCGATTTTTTTTACTCGATTCTAACAAAACGAACAGCGGAATGAGACTCGATTTTCGAAACAGTGGAATGAGGTTGTTTTTTGTGATCAATAAATAAAGTTTTTCTTTGCATCCAAAGTTCAAGAGGTGCAAGGTTGTGTTGTCCTTAAATATAGTAATTTTAAATGTGTTATCAGTACAATCCAAAGGATCCGAAAATTAAGGAAAAATTGATTTACGCAACAGAAATGTAAACTAGATTCCAAACAAACACAGCAAGATTTGTTTTGTCTTGTGTTTTTATTTATATCTTTATTTGTACTGTATATGTATGTACATCAGTTATTCAGGTACCCACAGGCTCTGCCTACTTCAGGGCGGGTCGGATAGCCGTGTGTAAGTATTTTTCCTCCCACATATTATGAAAAAATAAAATCGATTATCATTCCTCTATCTAGTGAAAGAGGAATGATGATCGATTTTAAATTGTCCGATTTAATAAAATCGATTTTAAATTTACATTTTACCTAATTACGTGCCTTTGAATCGATTCCGCGTGGTATTGATTTCCCATCACTAAATCTCGCTCGTAACGTCATCTTAGGTACGGAAAATTCGACACGATAGGTTCTCATACTGTTTGAAGCGCTCTTTTCGTCTATCTCGATATAGGTCTGTGTAACCAAGTTTTGCTTTAATAATTCCCCAATCAAATGTATTTTTTTAGACACTGTAATAATGTGTTCTAAATTTCTCCCACACTACTTTTTTAGTGTGTAACTGTAGGGCAATGTAGAACTAATTTACCCCGGGGGTTGTGGGCGCGAATGTGAAAGTGACTTCTGTGGAGGTGCCGGCCTCTACGAATCCATTTAGCTTGTTGCAGTGCACTGGTATAAATTCCTTCCCATAATTGGGATTTGATGGAGTTTTTTCATCTTCAGCCTCTATAACAAACGCGTAAGCGCTACTTGTTGGGTTTATTATTTGAATACTCCTGTGAATGAAAGAAAAAACCATTTTATACGATCTCATACTTACAAAGGAACTGCATGAAAAGAAAAAAACGAGCAACATTAAGAATAAAAATTGTTTCCATGTTGTGTAACGGACACAATTTTTCCGTTACACAACACGGAATTCACTAACAAAATAATGGAAAAGGGTATATTATCAGATTAAAAATAACATAACACAAACAGACTGAACCTCTATCTTATAATAGACCTTTTTCCATCGTTTTGTTAGTGAATTTCATAGGCCCACAACGTTTTGCGTCGCTTATTTTATGACAAAATAAAATAAAAATTGGTGCCTATGTTATACCGATACCGAGGTCATGAACTAGAGAAGTTTAAAGAGAACTGGAAGATCTGTTATTAGATTTTTTTTAATGTTCCTCAAAGTTGAAATGAAAATCTTTTTAACCGACTTCAAAAAAAAGGAGGAGGTTATCAATTCGGGTGGTTTTTTTTATGTTTGTTACCACCTCAAAACTCTGTCATTTGTAAACCGATTTCAAAAATTTTTTTTAGTTCGGAAGCATCTACCAGATTGGTCCCATAAATTTTTTGTCGAAATCGCTTCAGTAGTTTAGGTCATAAATAAAAAAAAACTGAAATTAACGGTCATATATGTGGATGATAATAGGTCATCAATGTAAACGAAGCAAAAACGAAGTTAATTTTAATAGAAATAGTCGCAACTCTAGTAATCAGTTGCACGGTTTGACATTTTTCAAAATGAAAGTTTTATATAATTAATATGACATACTTGTCATATTTGTAATAGAGCTGCGCAATAAGTTAAATTTTAATTAATTTTGAATTAGGTATCTCTTTTTTTGGGGTTTTTTTGAAACTCCTTGTATAATTATATCTTGTATATACAGGGTGTCCCAGGAAACCTGTACCAGCGAAGGTCTATGGCTTGGGGACACCAATACCTATCGATTGAACCCCCATGTATGTTCCGAGATTTTTTGTAGTTTAGAAGTTACACATTTATACACATTATTTGTAGTTCAGATTTTACACATTTATTGAATTTTTCGAAATTTATCACCAAATTTTTATTCAAATTTTTAGAGTTTAAGAAGCTCAGTTGTATACATTGATATCTGCCTTCAAGGTACGAACCTTGAAGGCAGAAATCAATGTACACAACTGAGCTTCTTAAACTCTAATAATGCGGTAACAACATTCCAATGCGGTAATGACATAGTAAGCTCGTCTGTTGAGCGCATTACTGAAATAGCCTGTATACTTAGAGCTTGAGCAGCTTATTGTATTGTGTGTATACAGACCGCCCAAGTCCTCATATGAATCTTTTGAAAAAATCATGGAGGAAGCATTATTCTAAATCAGTAATAATAATAAAAACATTGTTGTTTGTGGAGACTTTAATGTTGACTTATTAGTAGAGACTTCTCAAACTAGTAGAATCAGATCTTTTTTTAAGTGCTATAATTTGGTTAATCTTTTTCTGGAGCCTACACCTACACGAATTACCGCTACTTCCAAAACGTGTCTGGTTAATATATATACTAATTTTAATACTTTCGAAAAATCCGTTATCCTCAAGCTACCCTCAGATCACTCTGGACAATTAATTTCTTTTAGTGTGCTTCGTGAAAAGGCTGTAGAGAGAGGTATCAAATATGTGCCAATTAGTGACACAAGGCTTGAGAATTTCAGAAATAATATGATCATCAAACTACCGGATCTAAGATTTGATAATAGTGATCCTAAAACTCTGTACTCAGATTGTCTAAGCAAGAATTTGACACTGTGTTTAAGGCCAAGACGCTAAAGGTTAATGACTCCTTGAAGTTTAGTGATTGGGCGACAGTGGGAATTCATAAAAGCAGAGAAAGGCTATATGATCTCTATGGTGAGAAAGCATATAACCATTCTGAAACTTTTGTTGAGTATGTTAGAGCTTATTCTAAAACTTTTAAGAGTGTATGTAAAGCAGCAAACGCTATGTTTGTTAAAAATAAAATTAAAAATAGTAATAATATTATTAATACTTCCTGGAAAATTATTAATAGTGAGACGGGAAGGGCTAAGTCTCGCAACTTTGATTTTAAGCTCATTATAAATGACAAAATTTTAACTTCTGATGTTGCTGTTGCTGCAGAGTTTGAAAGATTTTTTACTGACATTCCCGTCTCTACTACTCAGTCACTAGACTCATCTCCCGCTCTCGCTGAATCATTGCTTAAACAGAATGTAGACGAAAGCAAGGTTCCTTTCAGTTTTTCACATGTTGGAATTGTCGACATTCTTAAAACTTTTAAGATGTTAAATATAAAAAAGACTGCGGACCTTGATGGTCTTTCAGTAAAGGTGATAAAAAATAAATAAATAAATAAAAACGCTTCACACTCAAAGGCCCACATTAAGGTTTTCCCTTGTGTCGTGGGTCCCTTGGAACACACAAAGGCAGACACACAAAGGCAGACACAAACACCCATGACCCGAGAACAAACATCTGCTTTTTACACAAATATTTGCCCCGACTGGGAATCGAACCCAGGACCCGCCGATCAAGAGGCAGCGTCTCTACCACTCGACCAAACCGGCTGTCAAATTCCATAATAGATTGTATTGCTCCACACCTAGCGTTTATTTTTAATGATTGTGTTGATGATGGTGTGTTTCCTGATTTGATGAAACATAGTAAATTAATTCCTCTATGTAAAGCTGGTAGTACATCAGGCCCCACCAACTTTAGACCAATTTCAATACTACCAGCCCTTAGCAAGATATTTGAAAAAATTATCCTCAATCAAATAACCACTCATTTCTACGCTAACAACCTTATGAATATAAATCAATTCGGATTCACACGGGGTCGCTCTACAACCGATGCTGATGTTGAGCTCATTCGTCATATTTTTGCGGCCTGGGAGGACTCGCAGGATGCTCTTGGAGTCTTCTGTGATTTATCCAAGGATTTCGATTGTGTTCATTATGAAACTCTGATCAGAAAATTACATCATTATGGCATAAGAGGATACGCACTTAGGCTTCTGGAATCTTACCTTAGTAATAGGATCCAGAAGGTTGAAGTTAACGGCACTAGGTCACCTGGGTCCACAGTCTGTATGGGCGTCCCACAGGGTTCAATACTAGGACCGTTCCTGTTTCTCGTTTACATTAATGACTTACTTTCTCTTGTTAAAGACGCCCATGAGATCGTATTATTTGCAGATGACACATCACTCATATTTAAAGTGAAGAGGTACGACTCTGATTATGACGATGTGAATACTGCGATCTCTAAGGTAGTTGAATGGTTTACTGTAAATAACCTTCTTTTGAACGAGAAAAAAACCAAATGTGTTAAGTTTACCTTGCCCAATGTTAAACAGGTTAATACCAATGTACAGGTTAAGAATGAAAAAGTGGATGTTGTGGAAACTACTGTATTCTGAGGAATAACTCTTGATGCAAAACTTCAATGGGGTCCTCATATTGATGGGTTAGCGAGCAGGCTCAGTTCAGCAGCCTACGCAGTTAAAAAAATCCGCCAACTATCTGACGTTGAAACCGCGAGAACCGTATATTTTAGTTATTTCCACAGCCTAATGTCATATTGCATTTTACTGTGGAGTAATTCTGCGGATATCAATAAGATCTTTGTTCTGCAGAAAAGGTCTGTTCGCGCGATTTATCAAATGAGATCTAGAATGTCTCTTAGACAAATATTCAAAGAATATATATTTTGACTTTTGCATCCCAATATAATGTGACAATCTTTTATATGTGAAAAAAATGAACATTTGTTTAAGAAAAGTAGCGATAGGCACAATGTAAATACTAGGACCAAGCATAAACTGGATGTACTAGACAGTCGTCTCCACAAGGTCACGAACTCTTTTATGGGTCAATGTATACGTTTCTATAATAAGATTCCCATTTGCATTCAAAATTTACCTTTAGACAAATTTAAGACAGTCATTAAACAAAAACTTTGCAAAAAGGGATATTAAAAAATTTCTGATTACCTAACTGACAAGCAGCCATGGGAAAGAACTGCTCAGCTCTAGATTTATTTCAAAATTAGTTAAAATAAGAAAATTTGTAATGTGATTAAAAAGAGCACCCTCAGAGTTTCTTGCCTGTTCTTCTCTGGGGAAGACTGCACCTTTGCAAATAGGCGTAGAGTCAGTAGGGTCAATAGAACGAATGCGTATGTATGTATTTAAATCCTTTAATTTTTGTTTGTATGTATTTCATGTAATCTTGACTTGTTTTAAGTGGCATCCTGAATGTCCTATAAAATAAAGTTTTTTATATTCTATTCTAATCAGAATATAAACGTAATTGCTTTGGGGTTCCGCAAGGTAGCATCCTGGGACCTCTCCTGTTTATTTTTAACCGACTTCAAAAAAAAGGAGGAGGTTCTCAATTCGGGTGAATTTTTTTTTACATAAACGACTTGCCCAAAGTTACCATGCATAATTGTATTTTGTTTACCGATGACATCTCTGTGATAATACCATCTGACATAAATTATATTTGTAAGCATGAAATTGACATAAATAAAATGTTGACATCTGTAGTCGATTGGCTTTAAATTAATAATTTACATATTCATTTGCTTAAAACTCATTATATGCATTTCAATGTTAAGGGACGTAAACAAATAAAATTGAATATTTCTTATAATAGTAATAATTTGACTGAAGTAACTAAGATGACATTTTTAGGTATTATAATTGACAATAATTTGAATTTTTCAGAACATATTGACAAAGTTAAGAAACAAGTAAATAGATTTGTATACGTCCTAGGGAGAACGAGGAAAACTTCATGAAAAAGTGTATCCTTAATGGCTTATCATGGATATGTCGCTTCAATGCTTAGATATGGACTACTTAATTGGGGTAATGGAAGCTATGTTAAACAAGCTTTCATAGCTCAAAAAAAAATGTATAAGAGCAATATGTGGCGTAGCTCCGTATCACACTTGTAAGCCACTATTTAAGGAACTGAATATATTGACATTGCCCTGCATGTATATATTCGAGGCCTGTAAATTTGTTAGACAACAACCATATAATTTTAAGACAGCCATAGATGTAAACCCTAGGTCGACACGTATCCCAGAACGTCTTGTTATAAATTATTGCCCAACAACAGCACTGTACCTAAAAAAAATGCTATAGTATGAGTATTAAAATATATAATAAACTGCCAAACTGCTTAAAAGAAATCACAGTTGACAAAAAAATTTTCACCGAACTTTTGAGATGGTTAGCAAATAGGACATTTTATAGTGTAAATGAATTTTTCATCATGGTATGGAATGGGTAACAAAATCTAAAAATTTTGGAAAAAAAAATATTTTTCCTCCTTATTTACGTTCTATCAACGTTACAGACACCGTAAGAAAAATTTAGATAGTGATAAAAAAATTACCCTGTATACTGGGTGAAAAAGAACCTCAGCTATATTCAAAATCCTGAACAAGTATCACTCAAAGAACACTCAAAGAACACATTCATGAAAAAAAAAATTTTTTTTAATATTTTTCAATGGGAATATTTCATTTTTTGCCTAAACGTAGACATAACTCCTAAACCAGGCACGCGAGGGGTGCAGGTAGCGCTCGGGGGGTGCGCCCGAGTGGTGTCTACGTTAAGGAAAAAAAATCCCCCCCACCCAAAAAAAAAGTGTTCATTAAGTGATACTTTTCAACCTGTATGTGTGTGTGTGTGTGTGTCTAGTTCCACCAATTTCCATATGTGCACTATATGGGGACTCACACTGTTTACTGTACTATTTTTACTATACATACTGTATACACTGTAAAAATATCTCTCGTAATGGTCAACATTAATAAATGTTTTGGGTTACTTATGCATTTATCCCAGCCAGCGTGACATATTATAATGTCTATTCAAAATCATTTGACCAATGGTAAAGATTTCTTCACATGAACAAAATTTAAAACCTAATCATGACCAGTAAAATGTGCTAGAAAAACGCAAGATTTGCCCAATATAAACCCACGTAAAAAATGGTACCTAAATACTTATGAATAATGACTTACTTTTTATAGCAACCTTCTCCTAAAACATTAAACTCCAGAACTCTGGTCTGAGGAGATAGAACAACTCCATCGGCCTTTCTTTTTCCTGAAGTGAGGTAGTCACTTTTTCCCATTTCCAAGAACACGCAAGGAATGATGGCCTTCGCCATAATTTTGCACTGTATGTTCTGATCGTAAGGATCTAAGTTTTCTGTAAAGCAAACCAATTACAAAATATGTTACACATCTTTTATTTTATTTTATTTTATTTGGGGAGCTTACAGCTACATACAATAATTTTAGGTACATACATTATGCAACACTCATTTAAATCGACCATAAGACTATTTCGTTATATTCGGCTTTATTCAATAATATTGAATTGATTGAAATTAATTAGAGGTTATGGCAAGCGGTTTTTTCTCTAATGGACCAAGAATGAACGACCGTTTTGCCAGTGTCAGGCGAAGGCAAAGAGAATATTGGGTAAAGAAAAAGACATGTGTGTGTGACTTCTCCTTAAATAATAACATTGGCTCATAGACATAGAAAAAATAAGTTAAAATTGGCTACATAATTTTCCCGAATTCCGACGGGAACGAAGTCCCGAGCAGAACAGGTAGCAAACTCGTAATTTTAGTCCCCTTCATAGAAGTTTTATTAACGATTTTCGGAAGTTCAAATTCAAGTAGTATTTTGCAATATCAAAATAAAAACTTCTAAAAGGTTATTTTAGTAATAGAGCGGGACCCATTCGTAAGAAAGTCTTCAAATAACGATTTTCGTGGGACTCACCTCCGCCATACGAAGTACTGGTATGTACTTATTTGGCATGTTTTCCTGAACTCAAAAAGTGCGGTAGTCACTTTCTAAAGGTATGGAGGGGGTAGCTATGACGTATCAAAGATGGCGGCCGGTCCTATTTTATTTACGCTATATTTAGATAACTACTGGGCAGATTTACTTAAATAGGGTCTCAAATGAAAGATAATTTAATATACATTGTTTTATTCTAAAGATGCATTAGTGTAAAGCTAGTAACAAAAAAAATATTTTCAAAAAACGACATTTTGTAAAATTAAACTTTTTTTTATTGTGTGAAAAGAACAGAAACCATTATGGTTACAGTAATTTAGCTTATTATAAAAAATAGCTACACTTATCAGCATTCTAATGAATCTAAAAACGTTTAAATCGAGCTGTAAACAACGGAACTGCAGTCGTCCAAGTGAGCGTGGGTAGCGCCGAACTGACTACGGTACTTAGATTTTGGTACGAATAATCTTGAAAATAACGTGATAAAACGAGTAGAATCACAGCAAAATGAAAAATTATTATGAACAGGCATATTTTTTTTAACAGGCATCATTTTTTTGTCAAAAAATTTTCTTCATTAAATAATGATTAAAAAAATTCGTAAAAAAAACGAAAAAATTCGTTCGTAAAAATTTACGAACTATTTTCAAAAGTTCTCGTAACAAAAATAACGCTTCGTATCGCATCGAAATAAAACTCTTCATACTTGCACGTACTTGCATTATATTTCAAAACAAAGGACTCAATGGTACTGGTCTGTACTGATGGACATGAGAGTGTAAACGTACGCACTCGAGACAGAGGCAGGTCACTGACGTGCGAGAGTGTACAGCCGCCGTTATATTTTTTGCATCGGCAACACTGAGATTCATTCCGAGGAATCCCTGCACCGTACTGCGCCGTGAACTTTGGCACTTGTCGCTTCATTCATTTGAAATCATTTGGTCAGGCCTTTGACACTGTTAGTACTAATAGCTGCGAAATGGCGCTACTATCGCCTTTAATTCGTCATCTTGTGACGTCATGCTGTATGTCAAGATAACCTCAAACTTCCATGATGGCGTCTTGTCACTGAGCAAGTACAAGTACGGTATTATGTACGATTGCTCTCATGGTTCGCACAGGCGTTTACTGAAGTGCATTGCTAAATAAATGCAGTACTTATTATCAGTTTTCGTCGCGGAAATAACTAAAATGCATTTATATTTATTTTATTTTATGATTGTCATAAGCATCTTTTGCCATATGTAACCCGTATTATTACCATTTAGTTTTGATTCCATATAAAATTTTGTTATTTATTTTGTAGGTACGTGAAAAATTATATTTTCGAGTGTCAAAACTATCAACAACATTTGGTAACAATTTTATATCTAAAATAAATACATTTGTTTTGCAAATTATATAAGTTTTTTTATGACTACTTTATAATAAATCTAAACAAACAAATGTGAATTACATCTTATTTATTATATGCCTAAAACTAACGGACTGATTTTGATGGAATGTGCTGCTCTAGATTAATAAATAAGCTACTTTTAATTCTAAAAAAACTAAACCTTATGTTCCAACAAATGGCGTAGTAAGTATTAGTAAATGAAAATATGAACAGTGCTTTCTGCAATTCTTTCTATCGATAAATAGCTAATTCGCTCAGTCGAGCTTTCAGTGAACCGGCTTATCTGTAAATCGTGCCATCGGCAAAAAAAATATATTTAGAACGTCCTTTCGGCGAATTGAGCTGTCGGCACAACAAGTTATCGGCTGAAGATTTTTTATATACAATTTTATCGTTCAGGAGTCGTTCGTTCAGGAGCTCGAGTTGAGTGCTCGTGTATTTTATGTTGAGTTTGAAATTGAGATTCTTGTCACAAATCCTCCTCCGTCGACGATTTTTTCATCTCAGGTTATTTTTGCAACCTGCTTTAACATGGAAACGCTTAAGTGTTGTGTTGGTGGTTGCACTGCAACAGGTGAAACGCTACGGTTTTTTTGTTTCCCGAGAAACAGTTATCTAAGAAGTTTGTGGATATGTCTTTTCTCGCGCCAACAAATCCTATACTCCTTGAACTCTCTGAAGAGCAATTGTTGAAACAATGCGTTTGTCAAAAACATTTTGACAAAACGCAATTCGATGAAGAAGGCAAGAGAATTCGCTTTTCTTACACATGTCTCTTCACTGAAAACGGAATTGCATTTTGACAAAACGCAATTCGATGAAGAAGGCAAGAGAATTCGCTTTTCTTACACATGTCTCTTCACTGGAAACGGAATTGCTCTGGGTGAACCATTGAGTAAAGTAGGTAAGTCCATAAAAATCTGTTACGTATTATTCTTAATTGGACACACTATATCTATTATTTTAATTTTCAAATTCAAAACTTTCCATCACGTGGGTCAGCTACAAAGAGCAGAGAGAGTAATGTGTAACCGTGTAGTGAACTAATGACACTGGGGTCACCAAAAAAGATAACAATTCAATAATTATAGTAGTCTTTCAAGTTGCCTGACAGCTCCCACCAAAAAGGTCAGACGTTGATAGTCATTGAAAAATTTTCTTTTTTCTTTTACTTTTCCATTGATTATCATTGAACCATTTTTAAAACATGAGAGTGTTAAATGTGTCACCTGGGTGTCACTCAAAAAAGTTCTTATCCACAATTTTTTCACAAAATGGCTGATTGCCATTTATTATAAAGTGAAGTGTTCTGCGCTACATGATATTGACGGAATTGTGGCAACACATATGGGTCTATATTTGAGAATCTATCTATTCACTTTTATTTACTAGTTCTGGAAATTGGTTAAGCCTTTATTGAAGTACCTATTCAGTTGTACAACAACTCAACTATAAGTACCATAACCTTGCCTCTCGTGAACTGACTAGATGTCTTACCACTGCAATACAGATTTATTCCTAGTGCAGGGTGAGTCGGCTGACAGTCTGTCCCATGAAGAAACCCAATAGGCATATTTATTACACACTGTACTTTAAAACTGTACCTACTGCTTTTAAGTATTTAAGTAATGTTAGTTATTACTACCCAGCAGCATGTCAAAGATTTATTTGTTTGTTCTCGGGTCATGGGTGTTTGTATTTTTCTTTATGTGTGTT
The DNA here is from genome assembly GCA_949987775.1 of Aproaerema taeniolella. Classification (NCBI taxonomy): domain Eukaryota; kingdom Metazoa; phylum Arthropoda; class Insecta; order Lepidoptera; family Gelechiidae; genus Aproaerema; species Aproaerema taeniolella. The sequence goes on from OX465246.1 coordinate 15,730,155, forward strand.
TTAAGGGACCCACGACACAAGGGAAAACCTTAGTGTGGGCCTTTGAGTGTGTAGCGTTTATTTATTTGTTTATTTATAATTATTTACCAGAGCAAAATGAGGATGATACCCCAGAAATGACTTTGGTGATTGGAAGGGCTGGTACGTATATTTATTATATATTATTATTTAATGAATCTAAAAAATCAATCAGGGTCAAAAACATTTGATTCGTGTAATGTATAACCATAGCATTTCATATTACATAATATAGTTATCTGAAAAGGAGATGCTTTGCATTTTTATTTAGATTGCATTTGAATTTTTTTATGTCTTTTTAAAGTGCAATCATTCTCCAAGAACGGACAAAAAATTAAACTTAGAGGGCACCAACCTAGTAGCTGTTACGTAGCAACAACATAAAGGCAACAGCTACTCATGAGTCTGTTTCAACTCATGTATGATGTATTAAAATGGGTCAAATATTCAAATAAAAAAAGCTTTATTAATGCTTTTAAACTACCAAAATTTAGGGCTCCTCATGAAGCTAAAGAACTTTTTTTAAAGGAATCCATATCAAACATCAACTATTATTTTAGTTTTAAAAGGCGATAGCAGCGCCATTTCGCAGTTATTGGTACTAACAGTGTCATAGGCCTGACCAAATGATTTCAAATGAATGAAGCGACAAGTGCCAAAGTTCACGGCGCAGCACGGTGCAGGGATTCCTCGGAATGAATCTCAGTGTTGCCGATGTAAAAAATATAACGGCGGCTGTACACTCTCGCACGTCAGCGACCTGCCTCTGTCTCGAATGCGTACGTTTACACTCTCATGTCCATCAGTACAGACCAGTACCATTGAGTCCTTTGTTTTGAAATATAACGCAAGTACGTGCAAGTATGAAGAGTTTTATTTCGATATGATACGAAGCGTTATTTTTGTTACGAGAATTTTTAAAAATAGTTCGTAAAAAAATTAAGAAAAATTTTTTGACAAAAAAATGATGCCTGTTAAAAAAAATGATGCTTGTTCATAATACTTTTTCATTTTGAATGATGCTTGTTCGTAATACTTTTTCATTTTGCCGTTTTGTCACGTTATTTTCAAGATTATTCGTACCAAAATCTAAGTACCGTAGTCAGTTTGACGCTACCCACGCTCACTTAGACGACTGCAGTTCTGTTGTTTATAGCTCGATTTAAACGTTTTTAGGTTCATTAGAATGCTGATAAGTGTAGCTATTTTGTTATAATAAGCTAAATTACCGTAATCCTAACGTTTCTGTTCTTTTCACACAGTAAAAAAAGTTTAATTTTACAAAATGTTGTTTTTTGAAAATATTTATTTTGTTACTAGGTTTACACTAATGCATCTTTAGAATAAAACAATGTATATTAAATTATCTTTCATTTGAGACCCTATTTAAGTAAATCTGCCCAGTAGTTATCTAAATATAGCGTAAATAAAATAGGCCTGGCCGCCATCTTTGTTACGTCATAGCTACCCCCTCCATACCCTCAGAAAGTGACTACCGCACTTTTTGTGTTTAGGAACATATGCCGAATAAGTACATACCAGTAGTTCGTATGGCGGAGGTAAGTCCCACGGAAATGAAGTCATTCTCCTTGGGTCCTGTTCTATAACGTTCATATTTCATTTCAGGAAAGCTGTTGCGAGGAATTGCTTGTCACCTTAAAAAATAAAGGAAATTTCCTTATTTATCTAATACTGAAAAAGGACATAATCACCAATATCACTTTGTAAGAGGACTTTGAAGTCGAAAGCTTCAAGAGGGTAAAAAATGATCTTGAAAGTGGCTATTTCACCCGGCTTTAGGCATGCTCTGACGGGCTCCATTGTGAACGGGAGGTCCATTTCAAACCATGTGTCCACGCTCTCTCTGCCAACACTCGCGCTGAACAACGTCTCTTTACTATCTGAAAATATACACATATGCACTAAATACAAAAAAAAACTGACTATTTAAAATATTGTTTTACGGAGTCAGGACTCGCTAAGCAATGATATAAGATTTGCCAATGGTGTGCTGATAACCTTAATGCTTATAACCAATACTATTATAGTTATCTACGAGCTTTATCTGTTCTCCATTCTCTGTAATAAATATGTTTTCTTCCATTTTTCCTCTATTAACAGATTGTATTTTACACTTACCTGTCTCAAATTCTACATATATGTCTGCAGAAAAGTCTTGCGTAATATCGGCTAGTTTATGCAATCAATTTAAGTTGGTAGTGTATAATTTTATGTCATCTATGTACACTACGCTCCAGAGATATCTGACCATACCACTTACTGAGTAATCTGTAGGACTATAAAATTGATAAAGACTCCGAACTTTGACTCCTCGATCATCGCTTCTCTATTTTAATCATACAAGTGGTTGCCTCTGAAGCAGGCGGACCTAGTTCGAATCCCAGCAAGAGTTATACATTTTTTTTATTGTATATTATAAATTTATTTTTATTTTTATTAAACCAGATAAATAAAGTAACAAATATGAAAGTGAAAAATAGTTAATATTCATATAGAAAAATCACGAAAACTTACTGAACTTGTAACGGTGAGAATTTGCAGATACGCAGTTTAGCATGGGAAAAATAGCATATTTTGGAGGCAAAATATGTACATCAATGACACTTTGTTTACATCTTTATCTTGGCACTAGAAATGAGGATCAGCCGAGTCCTACCAAAATTTTGGTGTCCAACCCCCTCCACTGGGTTTTAAGAAATTCCTATACAAAAGAAGTATCGGTATTTTTTACCCACTAACAAAGATTTCCATCTGACCATCTGGCTGGGAGGACGCCCCCCAGCCAGATGGTCAGATGACCTAAAGAAGATAGCGGGTAGTGGCTGGATGAAAACAACGGAGGATCGGTGGCGCACCTTGGGGGAGGCCTATGTTCAGCAGTGGACTGCAATAGGCTGATATGATGATGATGATGAACAAAGATTTCCACGCAAAACCAAACCTATTGAAGCTGTAAGTTTGAAATTTTGCTTAGATGATCTTCAGATATTGTGGGAGCTTACCTAAAAGAGATTATACGTAATTCCCATGGGACCGAATTGATATGTACGTTTGGTCTTTCAGTCACAGCCCCTCTATCTTTTAAACTACTATAGACTGCATTTTCAAATTTTCTGGAGATACGTATTATAAAAATGACTATCGTAAAATAGAATTTAAAAAAATAAAAAACTTAAACCTCAGTGGGGTCCCCATACGATAAAGGTTTTTTTAACAACTTTTGTCACTGCTCTTTTTCAAAAACTATATACTGCATATATTCCTTATAAAACAGGCGGCTCATTGTTGACAAAAAGATAGTAAAAAACAAACTCCAAAGCCTAGCTCATAGACGCAAATTAGCTTGCCTATGTATTTTCTACAAGACGTACTTCGGGGAGTGTGCTGACAAGCTGCTTAAGTTCATTTCGCCTGCCCTTTTCTTCTATGGACATCCAGACACACCGCGGGGTACCATCCTTACCTTATCAAAACTCCTCGAATCCATCCCGAGCACTTCTCTTCCTCTTTTATACTGTAAAAGTTTATTACCGCTAAGGAATGGAATTCTCTGCCTGCGTCCGTATTTCCGCGCTCATATTACCCGAGTCTCTTTAAAGTTCGAATGAATAGGCATCTTCTGGGTGAGCTTCTTACATCCTCAACTACATCTTCGCCCTTGGGCTAGATAGACCCATTTATTATAAAAAAGGAAAAAAAAATCACATCAAAGGGGAAATTTAAAAAATTCTCACGGTAAATCCGAGGAAAAACTGTAAAAATTGTGGAGCCTTGAACTAAAAGTCTACATTTTTACACAAACGATACTTTGATAACGCAGTCGTTCTAAAAGGAAAAATGATAAAGCTAAACTTTTGAATAGAGTTTTCTTGTATGTTGCGGACAAAAAAATGCTAGATTCAAAAAAAAAAACAAATATTTTCAATATGCTTAATAGCTACTAGGTATTACACAGTGTTTGATACCTCATTGTAAGCTGTTAATCCTGTGTTAGGAGTACCAATACTTATTAAACTATAGCATGCTCGAGACGTTTTTTCCGTGGGAGTTGAAAGTTTCAGATAATGTAATCATATTCTTTGTCAGAATAATAAAGAAAACCTCTTTGTAAAATTTTAACTTTCTACTGCTTTTCCAAATTGGTCTATTCCCATGGGAATTTTTGGGAATCCTTTCTGAGACGATGCCTGCTTTATTAAATAATCGGTTTTGCAGTGTTTCAAACTTGTCACCCCGACGCTCCAGTTTTATAATTTTTTCCACGTTTCCCGTGGGAGTTTTGGGAATTTCTCTCTGACCAATGTACCCTTGTTTCTTGAGGAATACTTGTGCATAATTTTAAACATCTAGCTGTAGAACTTTCGGCTATACATTTTTTACACATTATAATAATTATAATAATAAAATTTTATTTGTTCTCTCACACAGAATATGGTTTACAAAAATTTACTTAATCTAAGAGGTACAGTACAAATAATCTATGTGAGAGACTGGTATCTGTACAAGGGAGACCTGTGTTACAGATTACCAGCCTCTCCTGCTCCGGAGCAGGTGGACACGTACCGTATTTGGATAAGTATTAACTAAAAGGAAAAAAAAAGAAAAAGGTAGTCTGATTAAAATTGAGTAGGAAAAATTTGGTTAAATGCTCGTATATGTGTGTGTGTGTATGTATGTGAGTGCGTGTGCGTGTGTAGGGATGTCTGTGTGCGTGTGTGTGTGTGTGTATGTGTGTGTCATGCATTTGGGATGGTTAAGATTAAGAAGAATAAGAATTAAAAAGCAACCCTCAGGAGATTTTCGGTTTCCTCGTAGTTGAGTGATTTTAACCACTTTGTGACAGCCCTTTTGCAGTTAGTTTTAGTCAAGGAATATATACATACATTTTTATTGATTATATTATAGAGAAATGTTCCTAAAAAGATGGGATACAGACTTTGTATTTTAAGCGTTTGTTAGCGATACTATCGGGATCGTATGAAATGGAAGTGTGTTTTTAGGGTTCCGTAGTAATCTACGAACCCTTATAGTTTCGCCATGTCCGTCTGTCCGTCTGTCCGTCTGTCCGCAGGTTTCCTAAGAAATCCTTGGTACTACAGAGCTGAAACTAAGCATGATTATATATATGAATCACGCCGACAGAACTATAGAGTAAAATCTTGGAAAAAAAATTTTTTTCGGGTGTCTCCCATAGACGTGAAAGGGCGTTGAATTTATTTTTTCTCGCCAATATCATTGAGTGGGGTGTCATAGGATAGCATTTTAAAAGATAAAAGGGGTTTAGAAAGAACGTTTTTCGATTCAGCACTCCGTTTGCGAAATATAAATTTTTAAAGTGAAAGTTTTTGTCAAACACAAGTGTCCCCCCCCCTATACCTGCTAAACGGTTGTTTCTAAAAATGTGAAAAAAATCACGTCGGTAGAATATACAACGAAATTTAAAGGAAAACTATCACACATAAGTTGGTCCTTCAAGTTTGCGAGTAATAGTCGACCAAGTGCCAAACACTGTTGGGATTAATAAGAATGTATTTGAACCATGCTGCTACGGAACCCTACAATGCGCGTGGCTCGACACGCTCTTGGCCGGTTTTTTTTAGAACAGAGTTGAGAATAAACAATTGTCGAATGGATAAAACATCAAAGGCTGGAAACATTATCTTGGGATTTTCATTTTCTTGTGGGAATTTCGAAAAATCCTTTTAAAGTAGATGTCTCCTAACTACAGTCAATCTGCCTACTAAATTTTAGCTTTTTAAGTCAAGTAGTTTTTGAAATTTTGTGTATTATGAGTTTAATGAGTGAGTGAACTTTCGCTTTTACATTCTCTTTGATTTTTCGTGTTCCCTTAAAGGTTTTGAAAAATCCTTTCTGGACGGCCATTTACTAACTAAAGACTACCTATTTACCAAATTTAATCTTTATTAGTCAAGTAGTTTAGGAGATTTCAGGTAAACGTTTGTTTTTATGTATATTATGTATTCGTTTTATGTATATTTTATGTATATGTGTATTTTTTATTTTTTTTTATTTTTCATGTATATTTATTATGTAACAAACATACTATTTAAATATGGTATAACATCTTCGATCAACTATAAAAAACTAGATACACAGTTCCATACAAAATGAAACAAAATAGTGACCGAATACGTACTCTCGAAACGGACGAATGCTAACTGAACGAATAGACAACCCAAAACGTCAAGTGGGCGGTCATTTAGTGAGCACGCTTTTTTGTTGTGGATTGTGTACCTAGTTTTTATATTTGTTTTAAAGTGTGTGTTTTACAGAAATTCTGTGTATGACAAAGTTGTGAGAAATTTAATTAACTTTAATTAATACCTGAAAGTATCGTCCCTAAAGTTGACAGTTTTAAAGTTATGAGCAAAAAACTGAAAAAAGGGACCTTTATTCCTCCCTGCTACTCCTAGCGGTATCTAAAATCGACGGGACTTTACTAGACAATGTTCAGGGGACCTTCCTCTACACAATCCTGAAACTTTTGGAACTACACGATTCCTCAATTTTTCTAGTTTTGGCGGGCTAACAATACATACAAGCTGTTAATCTAGAAGTGCATCATATTCATAGATTCAATAGTAAATCATGCTATCAACTAATGAAGACTGCACCTAAGTTCATATGATGGCGGCCGGCGGCGGCGGCGCGGGCGGTGTAGCAAGCGACAGAAAGCGCGCGAGCATACGTGTCTTCGCTACAGAGGTCTCGCGTGCACTGGCTGTTTCAGATATAATAAAAAGTACTCTGTGACTGGCTGGCGCTGGCGGCGCGTACCGGCGCATAACCGAGCGAACGGCCGGCATGATTTAGGGTTGAGCGCTATGTTTATCGATGAAAAAATAATAAATCAAATTTTCAATAAATAAAAATTGTGTTATACTTATTGTTTGGGTATAGATAGAATCAGCAATATTACTACCTTAGAAAATATGACGCACTACTAGATTAACAGCTTGTATAAGTATTCATTCATGCGCATTGGCACAAACCAGCGTTTCATTTTTTAGAAATTTTAAAGCGTTTTTTGTTTAAACATTTAACTAAAATAAAATATAAACAATTACTACATTTATTTAGAGCAGGATTTGAACCCTCGCCCTTGAATCGTAAGTCAAGCGCCATAGCCATTGCACCAACTTATAACTTATACACACGGTGACTAAATTTTGAATCACTTGGTTTGCAACTAACTGGCCGTGTAATAATAAAGAATAATTTAACTTAAGGTAAGTTTTGATGCTTAGATGTATTCATTTTCTTGAAATATGACGGTTCAAGTAAATTTTGCCATTAATCGTACTGTGACTGTAAGTGAACACTTGTGAAACGAAATTACGTTTTTATACATCATACGGCGATTAACTGTGTTTGAAAAGGCCAAAATAATTGTCATAATTGAAAATAAAGATTCATGAAAGCCATCGTAATGCAAGAGTTAGATTTGCCATGAATTATCTAACTTTGATTGAGAAAACGAAATCGTAATAGGTATTTACAGAAGAAAAGTGTTTTAAGTCCGATAAAGATGGCCGAAAAATGTAATTGAAAGGGCCCGCCCAGCGACACAATCTGAAAAATGTTTTACCAGTGGTCGCATAACATTAGGTGATTAAAGATGTTTATATGAGCATTTTTCACATTAGTGCAATTAAATTGTTATAACAAAGCAAAGATTTCCCAGAATAAGATAATAAAACACATCCTACAAACTAATAAATAGAACATTACATAATAGAACATTATATTTTAGGTAACTGGTGCCATCAGTTCAAATAAATTTTATTCAGGATAATTTTGTTCTGTTCATCGCTCACATCTCGTTACTTAATGGTTAAATTTACAGTCTGACATAACCGTAATAGAATGGCGAAGGTCACCTTCTCCGCTATTAATCTTTTTGCATTTTGTCCTTAAAATTGTTAGAGATGTAAATTGTTATCTATTTTGGGATAATATGATGGTTCTCTGTCTATTTTTAAGTTTTTTTTTTGTTTCAAAAGTCATTTAGGTAATGTCCTTAAAACATTGTTATTAATCTGATAACATTGATCTGTAATGTGCATTTTTAAGTTTTATGAAAAGCGAGAAATAAAGGTGATCTTTGTCTATTTACGAATTTTTGTTTTTCAGATTTTAATTTGCAAGAAATATATTTCAAGCTATAAGACCAACTAATTACTAAAATATTAATAAGTTACATTGATCAAGTTTGTATTTTTGTAAGAAATAAAGGATTGTTTATTTTTGACTATTTTTGTTGTTTTTGTCTATTAATAAAACCAATATTAAACTGCATATATAAAATATAAACTGCATTGTTTATTTTTGTCTATTAATAAAACCAATATTTATATAACTTACGTAATTTGTTTCATTTTTTTCCTATTATAGCAAATATTAATCATCATTAAGCGAAAATAAAATACAAAAAGTTCTCCCTTGCTGAGTTTCGAACCGGGTCCCCTCTGTTTAAGAGCGAACTACATGACTTAGCTAAGGAACCGATGATTACCATACCTAATTTTAGAATCTCTTTCAATTTCGAACTCCCTCAGATTACTTCTAGTAAATGCGATGTTCAGATATATCTGGAGCGGTGTATACATTAATGACAAAGCAGTTGGTATGTATTATTGTGTTTGATTTTAAAACCTATGTTAGACTGATTTAATAAAGTTAGTGGGTTGATAGCTAAACAAAACTAAAGTGGGTTTAAAGAATCAGCTTGGAATATGCCTCTAAGGATACATATTTCACCTATTTCTAGAGTTCAAATTATATTATTAGTACTTAATATCTAGATATTAGAGATATCAAAATTTTCCAACCTGTTTTTTCTTCACGAACGACGGTTTTATCCATTGCATTGTTCTCAGTTTTGTACCCAGGAATATTGTTATTTTGATTGTATGGAACGATAGCAGTACTATGATCAGCAATTTCGCCCTGAGATAAGCCATCGGGCGAATCCTGCAATTTCGCCACGTTAAAAGCATATTTTTGAATATGTACTTGTTATGAAGCAAAATTAATTAGTGAATTTCAATAACCATTTTTTTAAGAATACTACCTACAAAGAATACTACCTACGCTCACTATCTCAGTACCCCAAGTCAACCTCTCCTGCTCGTGATGCATCCTGCTGATCAACGAATGAGGCTCTGATGACCGAAACAATAGCTGTATATCCATTCAAAATAGCGTGGCTAAATGCAACAGACCAGTGATGGGCAGCAGTATCACTGGTGCGAGAAGCTACGCCCTGCAATCGCCAACCCGCGTTGCCGAGCGTGGCGATTATACTTTTATGGCAAGCGCACATTTAAACGCAAAGTAAAAACTTCTTTTTTAATTTTTTTTAACGACTTCAAACAGATCAGTAGGTATCACGTAGGACATTAAACGATTTTGTCTTTATTTTTCGTTTTTTTGAAGTCGGTTTAATTTTTTTCTTAAAAAGTTTGTTTACGTTACTTTATAATGGAGGATTTTTCAAACAACATATGTAATGCTGTTATGAGAATATTTACCATAATGTAATGCTGTAAGATTTCTTAAATTAATTAAATTAATAAATATCTTCTAAATTAAACATAGAAAGTTTTTTCCTCTCACATAATTTTTTATATTCATCTTCTTAAAAAATAACTTTACAGTAATTTTTTTCTACTCTTACAGTGCGTTGTACTTTGGAGTGTCCCTTATTTCTGCACTGCCCAGGTCTCAGATCTTGATTTTAATTAAACAGAAAATCAGTACTTAATTTGTTAAAATTTGTCACCAAAGAAGACAATTTGTGCCCTATCGTTAATGAACTAAGTATAAGGATTTTTTTGGGGCAGTGCCGAAATAAGCTTATTTTGGCACTTTCCAAAAAACTGCTCCACCTAGCGAAGATCTGATTTCACCCAGATGTTGCCTTTAATTTAGATAGAAAGATAGATAGATAAAAAGTTTATTTGTCTGCACAGTCACACACATGCACAATTATTCCAAGTGAAAATAAACAGAAGTGTATATAAACTTAATGCAAGTTACCATACATTAGAGAGGAAAAATAAAATAAAAGTTAAATGTGTGTGCTGTAGCAGCGCAAACAGGCCATAGCTCAGCGTTTGTATTGCTAAAAAGCAAATCGCTGATTTTCAGCTACTGCCTAAAGCCAGCGCAGGAACGGAACAGCCAACAGTACAGTAACACGTATACTAAAAAGGCAGGAGTATAAAAGTTACTATTAGTTAATAATAATAATTAAAATACATGCAATGAGATATAAAATTAAACATAATATTAAAAAACATTATAAAATATATTAATTTAACAGTTTAAAGTGTAATATAAAACAAGATAAAATATATGACAAGTGTGACTAGATGTAAAACTATTTATCCAACGCAATGGAATATAAAAACACACACAGCACCCAATTGGCTCAGTTATCGCTACCTATGCAAATCATTTTAACAAGCCCAATTTTTGATTTTCTAAAAGAAATGATTTTATCATTTTCTTAAAGGTAAATTTATTTTTTAAAGCCCTCAGTGGTGGTGGAATATTATTCCAACACTTTGTAGCATGGTAGCGAAAACTGCCAGTGAATGCCACAGTACGGTGTATGTGTACGGATAGTGGAGGTCGCAACAATCTGTCAAAATTTGTCAAAATTTGTCACAAAAAATCACAATTGTTCGATGCGTAATTAAAAAGTTACACGCATTTTAATAATTGACGTAGTATAGTCCGAGAGCCTGCATCAAAACCTTTGTGGTACTGTTTAGACCAAACGCGTGGGCCGATATTGATAAATGATACGTCGTTTGATTCGTCATGACGGCGAAAATGTCATTGAAAGCATGAAAATTCGGAAAAATCGAATTGTAAAAAATGGTTTGTGGCACTATTTAGACCAAACGTGTGGGCCGATTTTGATAAATGATACGTCGTTTGATTCGTCATGACGGCGAAAATGTCATAGAAAGCACAAAAAATCGGAAAAATCAAATTGTAAAAAATGGTATACTCAATGTATTATTTAGATGCAGGCTCTTGGACTATACTATGTCAATTATTAAAATGCGTATAACTTTTTAATTACGCATCGAACAATTGTGATTTTAATGTGACAAATTTTGACAAATTAAAGGCAACATCTGGCTGAAATCAGATCGTCGCTAGGTGGTGTAGTTCTTTTTGGGCAGTGCCAAAAAAAAATGCTTATAACTTTTTAACGGAAGGTCGAAAAAATCTGATACTTGGCGTTCGAATTCGACAAATTAAGTACTAGTTATGGGTGAAATCAGACCTTCGCTAGGAGGTGCAGTTTATTTGGGCAGTGCCCCAAAACAATCCTTATAGCTCATGAACGGGATAGGTACAAATTGTCTCATTTGTTACAAATTTTGACAAATAATAATAATAATCATTTATTTCAGGCTTTGCCCATATTACACAATCAGATACATATACAAAATAAATTACTAAAATTATTACAATGTCAAAAAATAAAAAAAATAATTATGATGTCAAAAAATAAAAAACTCATAATTAACAAACAAAAGAAAATTAATTTAAAATTTTGCAAACTGAATATCAAATTTAAATTAATAAAAATGGTGCACGTTTAAAACTGACATCATTGTATGACAGTCAGGAGATGCACTAGCAAATTAAGTACTGATTTTCTATCTAGTTAAAATCAAGATGAGACCTGGGCAGTGCCGAAATAAGGGACGCTTCTTCGGATGCGTGTGTGTGACTGCTGTAAACTTATATTTAAATTCTTTTATTGAAATCGTATTATACAGTGTGAGTCTTTATAATGTGCACATATTAAAATGAGGGAAACTATGCTTCATTTTATCGACGGGAAAAATTCAAAAAAAATTCTTTAAAAAAATTGAATTTTTTATGGCATTTTAAAATTCTTGTTTGTGTGTAAACAAAACGGTATAACTTTTGAACTAAATGATCTATCACGTTGAAACAAACTCAATAACAATCGGAAACTACACAGTGTTCTTATAAAATTATAAGCAACTAGCTTTCCGCCCGCGGCTTCGCCCGCGTCAACTACGATTATATTGTGCCCAGTTGTGAGATAAAATGTAACCTATGTCCTTTCCTAAGGTCTAATCTATCTCTGTACCAAATTTCATCAAAACCGGTTCAGCAGTTTAGGCATGAAAGCGTAACAGATAGACGCGTGCGATCGCTGCTAATCATAAAGTGCTATAGGGCGAAGCGCGGCCTTCGACGCGTTATTTATAGGCCAAATATCCATTTAAATTAAATGATGTAATTTTGAATTCTATGCCATATTGATCTTTATTAAATGCACAATGTATTTAAGGTTCTTAAATGTATTGCTTAAATTCGCTTCGTAAATAACCATTATTTCTCGTAAAAAGTAAAGGATAAAAAATTGTTATTGTGGATTATCCCTAAGAGATAGACATATACCATCACAGACTTTTTTGTAGATCTTTTTAAGGTGTATCATACTGTAGTACATTATTATGATAGCAGACGCTGGCTGAACCCTACGAGGTTGTCGTAATGAGGCGTTTTACTGAGAATTTTTTTTTAAACTTGACGAAAAACAAGCCTGATTTCTGTTAGAAATCTTTTTTATTTTCAGTTGAGGCGGTTGTTTTCCCTTGCTTATAATTTTATAAGAACACTGTGTAGTTTCCGATTGTTATTGAGTTTGTTTCAACGTGATAGATCATTTAGTTTAAAAGTTACACCGTTTTGTTTACACGGGGGGCACAGTAACAAACAAGAATTTTAAAATGCCATAAAAAATTCTATTTTCATTTTAGATTTTTTTTAGTATTTTTCCCGTCGATAAAATGAAACATAGTTTCCCTCATTTTAATATGTGCACATTATAAAGACTCACACTGTATACATATTATATAATTGTAACGTTTATACTTTCCATTTCACGACGATACGAGAATTAATCCTCATTTTTTATATTTTCAAGTCTATTTTATCTACCCTGTCGAAATGCAATCGTATTAGTTTTAACATACCGCCAGGTCTTTAATTGACTTTTGGTCAATCCTCGCCGGGTACTCATCGTCCACACAGAAGTTCCATGTCAATTTCAGAGGCACTGATCCGATATTCTCTACTTCAAATTCAAAATGTCTTTTCTGGAATTTAAAACCTTGTTTTATTACATTTCTTACTTGCCGTTGTTTTTTTACAAACTATACACTTAAACCCTTTTATTTATGTAGTGCTAGGGTCTTCTAAAATCGTATGTTATTATGAATATAATTAAAATTGGTTCTTACCGTGATTTTTTTTTGTGAAAATAACCGCAAAAATATTAAACAACGTGTTAGTTTACTTAGCTTGTATTATAATTAGTTGATTAATCGCTATAAACTCGCTTCTTTACATTACCCTTATCAGCATCCTACCAATTTTGGTCTGCACCTAGGACACCTTTCCTCTACGATCGGACTACGATCCCAGCATTTCAGGGTAAAACAATAATTAATAGCTCACAAGCATTTCTCATCGTAAAAATATATACACACCTCATAAATAAAAGTATCTGCCAGAGTTACTTCCTCAGGAAGACTGCATATATGCTTAGAATATTCCGTGACAACAGAATATAAAATTACTATGTTCAGGGACCCTAATAACTCTGATGGTTTCAGTGGCTCTTCCTCAATATAAACCTCTTTTCTTTCGTTTATACTTAAGTCACTGAAATGAATGTGATTCTGATTAGTTAGACGATTGATATTTTACTCCAAAAGTCACAAAAAGTATATTACCTGAAGCGATGAGTTGCTTTTTTGTACACGTGTATTTGTTGTGTATATCTTTTGTTTATGCAAATAAAGCAAGTATACTTTAGTGTAAAAATGTAAACAATCAACGAAACTGGAACTTATATCTAAAAACCTCTGGATTAACAACTTGATGCTCTAATACTGAGGTTTGACTTCAGCCGTCTCCACAAAGTAACAAACTTTTTTATGGTTTAATGTATACGCTGATACAGGTTGGCCCAGCGGGCGACGTCCAAAAATAATTTGGGTGCCCCGTGCCAGGGGGCATTCAGATCACCCCCATGTATTTTCCGCGATTTTTTGTAGTTTAGAAGTTATTACACGTTTAATAAATTTTTCGAAATTCACCCAGCATTGATTTTTATCTATTATTTAAAAAAAATCTTTACGATAGATAATGAGAGAAATATCAGCTACCACTTAAAATGGATGTCCCTCGTCATTATGTTACACGGTTTAATATTAACTTAGATGTTAAAGTTGGTACTTTAGCTTAATCTTTTCAAAATTTCAAGTTGGTAAAAAAATAATAGGTTTCAAACAGCTTTTAGAAACTTTGGAAAATATACAGTTTTACAAAAAAAATAGCTCTGAATACGGCTTTTTTAGGAGTAATTCGCGTTTAACGTTAAGCGGGGACCATCATGGGCGGTTTCCAAGTAGTAATTACTAGAACGTATTGTTTCCGAAAATACCACAGACATGCCCAAAAAGTTGTTAACAGCTTGTAAATGAACCTTAGACAAGGTATAACGATTACTCAATCTTCACGCTATATCCCTTATGGGGTTAGGAACGATCGATGACTGCAAGAAAGAGCTTGTCTTGTAACTGAATTTAAGACCAGTTCTCCTCAACCGATTGAGCTGAAATTTGATAGACTTATGTAAGTACGATGACAATGCAATTTTATGGTACCATTGAGCTGGTCTGATGATGTAGTCCGGAGGTGGCTATAGGAACGTCGCAATAAAACGACACAACCCCATCGAGTTTGGGCTCGTTTGATTCGTATTGACGAGTACTTGCTCCTATATGGCAGAACAGCTTGTTTTTAAAAAAAAGATTTTTAATTTTAGAGTTATTATTTTACCTTTAAGTTGCTGAAAAACTAATGCACTTTCCGTGCGTTGTTTTATTAAAACGAAACAAACAAAGTATACTTCGACCGCAGCTTCGTCTCTACTAAATAGTCTCATGTACTGTACTGTACATAATGTTAAATGGAAATGACAAAAAACTCACGCATTATGGACAAATTCAGTTCGGACTTGGTGACTGTCCCACGTGGCTATTTTTGACGACATTGTCAGGGTATTATCGCTAACAGCGACCAAGTTGCAAGACAATTTTTCCTGTTAAGTAAATAGTAGATTATTCAACTAGATACAACAATACATGTTCTTATTGTCGCGAGACAAGGACTGTATTTCGGAGTGTTCTGGCTTTTTTATTAACCTAAATTGATTATTTTTTATAAAGAGTGTTAGGAAGAGCGTGTGCCAAACAATTAAGTTGAGTAGCTAGGTTCATCGGCTATGTGTTCTGGCCAATCTAACCGTTTTTTGACCTAATCGTTTTTTTAAAGATTTTTTATTTATTTACAAATTTTTGCAGAAAGTTGCACTGTATGTTATCAAAACGTTTTTTATTAGTGTTCCGATGAAGTAGAACTACATCACAGATAATAAAAACAAGAAAATGTAAGCCGAAACACAAAAAAAAAGTTATGATAACAAACAGTGCAACTTTCGACAAAAACCCCTACTCAATACCTATTTTAAATGCGAAAGTAACTCTGTCTGTTTGTTACCCTTTCAAGCCTTAACTATTGAACCGATTTTGATGAAATTTGGTACAGAGATAGATTAGACATTGGGAAAAGACATAGGTTACATTTTATCTTACAGCTGTAGCACGATATAACCCGTAGTCCACACGGGCGGAGCCGCGGGCGGAAGGATAGTTTAAAAATAAATTAAAATTAAAAAAACTATTAAGTTAAAAAACGGTTAGATTGGTCAGAACACATAACCGATGAACCTAGCTTACCGATGAAAAGTTTTACAATCAAATCGTGCAGAATGCGCAGAGGTTTTTTTTTCTTTACCAAGTAGATTTTATTCAGACGATTTTTATTTTCAGCAAGTGTCCTTTTGATCTAATGCATGTCTTCCATAGGAATTTTAATTTTAATGGAATTTAATATGCAGTCTTCCTGAAAAATTTTAATTTTAATGAGAGATAATAAACCTCTGTGGTAAATTTGTGGTAAATTAAATTAAAAAAAAGTGCATTAATGAAAAACAGTGCAATAATGAGATTTCATATAATATTTCTGCACTATTTTGGATCTTTCCTTTCAACTACGTAGTAATGTTACTATCATCAATCACTACAAAACCGATCACAAAAGACATATTTTTTGCTTAGATCCAAAACAGTGCAGAAATGTTATATGAAATCTCATTATTCATGAATGCACTGCTTTTTTTAAAATTTAGATATAAATTCACCACAGAGGTTTAATGTCTCCCATTAAGTATACTATAAAATATATGCTCAAAGGGATAGCTGAAAATAAAAATCGGCGGAATAAAATCTACTTGATGAAGAAAAAAAAAACAAATGGCGCGCATTCTGTACGATTCGATTGTAAAACTTTAATAAGTTTGTACTTCTTAATTAGCAAGAAAAGTTTAAAAAAATGGAAAAATACAGCGATAGCGATATGAATTCTACTCAAGAAAGTATAAAAAGCTGCAAATGAAATTGTTTTCATTAACTTGAGTTTTTTTTAAATAAGTATATTTTATAACGGTAGGGTAGATGGGTAGTTGAAAGAAAAGCAGATTACGCACCTTGCTAAAGTGCAACAATCTACTACCTAGTTCACACTGAAAGTTTTGCGTTGCTGGCCGCCCATAAATGTTTGAATTTCGAATGTTATATTTTTTTAAAACATGAAATCTCATTAGTTGATGAAAATAAATTTTGGCGGGAAGTCGCTTGTCAATTGTTTTTTATCTCAAGTTGAAGTTCGCTGTCCGTAGCAAAAATGGAACTAACACGAAAAGATTTTAGCGCGATGATTTTTTACGATTTTAAAAGTTCGCTTTCTCCGCAAGATTGCAATTTTCGTCTTCAAAATGCTTTTGGGAGGAAAGCACCACATTTGAGCACTGTAAGGCGTTGGTATGCCGAATTTCATCGCGGCCGTGTTTCTCTCCATGATGAAATTCGTGAAGGTCGACCCTCAACTGTGATCACCGAGGAAAATGTGGCTACCGTCAGATGACTTGTTGAAGAAAATCGGCGTATCACTTATGAGGAGATTCGAGGACATTTGGGGATTGGTATGAGCCAAATTCAAAAAATTTTACATGAACATTTAAAAGTTAGGAAACTTTGTTGTCGGTGGATTCCTTACGTACTCACTCCAGAACAAAAACGGTATCGAGTCGATTGGTGTAAAGAAATGCTATTAAAGTACAATCACGGACATTTTAATACTGTGTATGATATTGTGACAGGAGATGAAACATGGATATATTGTTATATTCCAGAAAGAAAGCAACAATCTTCTGTGTGGGTGTTTGAAGGTGACAGCATACCAACAAAATTGAGGCAGGCGAGAAGCGTGGGCAAACAAATGATTGCATTTTTTTTCTCCAAGACGGGTCCTGTCTGCACGATCCCACTTGAGCAACAAAAGACCATTAATGCTGAGTGGTACACCACTATTTGTTTGCCCAATGTCTTAGAAAAAGTAAGGGAAAAACGACCTAGAAGTCGCATCTTGTTCCACCATGACAATGCTTTGGCGCACACCGCGAACGAAACAAAGACATTTTTGGCTTCTGAAAACATAGAGCTCGTGACCAATCCCGCACACAGTCCAGACCTAGCACCGTGCGATTTCTTCATTTTCCCAAAAATCAAAGGTTTAATGAGAAGTTCGACATTTACGGGGCCAGAAGAGGCAGTGATTGCTTTCAACCAGCACGTAGAAAACATACCCTCAGACCAATGGTCCTCGTGTTTCCAAAAATGGTTTGAACGGATGAAAAAGTGTTTAAAATGGAACGGAGAATACTTTGAAAAGCAGTAAATATAATATTATACAAATAAATTGTTTTATTTATGAGTTACGCAAAACTTTCAGTTTGGCCCACGTATTATTATTTTTCGAGAGTACATAAAACTAAGAACAAAATTATTATCAACATTATTTACTTGTCAAATAATGTTGATAATAATTTTGTTCTCAGACCCAACATGAATAAGATAGATTCAGGTTTCGTATTGAAAATTTTTTAGTAATCGTGTGTATCTAAAAGTTTTTTAGCAAATGTGGCGGCCGGTTCATAACCCTTTCTGAATTGAAGGTTCCTTGAATCCGATTCCGTGTTGGGGCAACCATGTGTAAAAAACTTATATTTGTTCTTGAGTTTTATATTTGGGCTGGGTATTGGTTTGTTTGTATTCCAAGGTACAGAGGCCAGCGCATCAAGTTACTCCATTTTCATTGCAAAATAGCTCTTATTGAAACAGCACAGAGTGCATGCGTGTGGTAAACCGAGTTACGGCCGTCCGTACTATTCTCACCTTTCTTATCAACACTGGTCGTACGGAGAAGAATGTGATTTCAATGTCTTTTTCTTCAGCGGGTGAAATATACCCCACGCACGGCTTGAACACGACATTCTCGTTCAACTCCCAAGTGAACTTGTACACTTTTTCTGAATTATTCAACATCATTACCGACCTTTTCTGCGCCGAACACAACTCGCAACCCTCTAGAAAATTATCAATATTTTACATGGGCGATTCCGCAGAAAGGGCTTTGCCGGAAATGTATGGACAACTAGTGCCTTTTTTATGGCACACTAACGCCACTTTGTTAGGTGTGTAGAGTTTGTACTATTCCGTTAAAAGTAGCTCATACTTTCAGTTTTCCAATTAAATACGCGTTATAGATAAGGGCGTATAACTCGAGACGGATGTACTTAAGAGCTGAGCTGCAATGGTAACTATTGTTTGTAAGGAAGTATTCTACACGTCAAACAAGGTAGCGTTAGTGTGCCATCAAAAAAAGGCACCAAAACTAGGCATAGCCCTTTGGGAACTACAGATTTTATTGTATGATTTTATAATTATTATTAATATTAAAAAAAACCCAATAGCCCAGTTTCTTTCTTTTCATTCCTTTCAATAGTCCTGCACTAACCGGGGGTTATCTTTGGGTGCATTTCTATAGAACATACGGAAATAACTGCCGGTTGATGTTACATTACTAAATTAATTTGTCTATTGAGCGGGCCTCTATGTGTTGGCTTCCAAAAGTCCGGGACGTAATTGCCCAAAATTATGGATCATAAGACAAAAATAATATTAATAATGAAGTTTTACCAAAATCCAAAAAGTATTTGAGCGTGGGGATTAAGTTCTCTCCCCCCTCTCTGATGGCGCCCTTCTTCAACATTGACATTCTCCGCGTGTTCGAAGGGGCGCTCTTCGTCTTCTTTTTGCTGTCTGTTGTAGATCCGCTAGAAACTGTTGTCCTGTTACAAATATTATTATTTCATTAATTCTTATCTACTACTACTATACTCCATGACTCATGTTTCATCTAATAACCCTCAGAATATATGTAGAATATAATGGCATTAACTATCAGATAAATATACAAACAAAACATACATATACAAAGACAAGCAAACAAATAAAAAAGAAAAAACAGTGACAAACCACATGATTATTATTTTTCGTGCCTTATGAAGTTATGACTTAAGTAAACAAAGTTCTATGTAACAGTATAATGTAATTAAGTTCCTTTATAACCTTGTTTGCTTATAAAAGGGTTTTGAGTTTAATGCTCTGCCCACTAGGTGTGAGTGTATGTACACTCAATGCCCCGGAAACGAAGATAAAATTATATCGAGAAAATCGCATTCTTGTGAGCTTATTGCTGAAATATACGAGCAAAATATTCGGCATAAAAAAGTACACCATTATCGGGTTAAAATGATAAATAGAATTTAATTATAGGTAGAATTACGTCTGGGGCGAATTACAGAAGAAATTATTTTGACAAAGCGGTCGTAGCAATCGTAGCTCAGCGCTACGAGTCTACGAACTACAAGCACTACGAGTGACTGCTTCGAACTCTGCGACAGCTTTTAATAACTCTAAAAAATTTTTTTATGTCTGGCCCCGACCTAAATAGCTATAACTTTTAAATGGTTGAACTAATTTTGATAAAATATAGTTAAGAATCTCGATCACGGCAGTTTTCAAACAAAAAAAACGCATCAAAATCGGTTTATTCGTTTAGAAGTACGATGCCACAGACATACATATACGTCAAACATATAACACCCCTCTTTTTTCGTTGGGGGTTGGAAAAAAGGCAATGATGATCGATGGATATGAGTTCGACCAACTAATAACGTTGGGTATTGTATGCATCGTTTAAGTTTCTTACCCAGAATTATTGTTTTGAAATTATTAAAATGGAGCAGAAGCAGTATTTGTTAAAATGTACATCATTATCAAATTATTATTTAAAATATGTCACCAAAAATTTAAAAAACTTATATTACAACTTCACTAGTAAAATTATAATCACCTGCCACATTACAATTTGCCCAGTAAAATTATAATTTCACGAAACTTAAAAATTGTCAGCATAAAAATAGGATGAGTTAGGTTAGGTTAGGCTTTTTTACACATACACACACATACATAAGCTCACGTGTTCGTCCCATTGGGGTAGGCAGAGACCACAGATTGCAACTTGCTACGATCCAAACAAACCTCTTTTGCTTCCTTTTGCTTTCTCTAAACCTCTTTTTCTTCTTCCAGGCTTTTTAGGTTAGGTTAAATTGCATTTATTTATTTTTAAATTCGTCAATGTAAAAAAAATAAGGCAGTTTACAAAGTACCGCGAGATTTAATCTTACTGAGTGAAATTCCAATATCACGGGTTTGACATTGTTACTGTGCAAAAAACTCTTTTTCTAAATACTTACCGCCTTATTCATAAAAGTAATTTTAGTGACAGTCAAGAGCCTCTCAGGAACGCGTTAAAACATGTCTGACTTTTAAATAAATATTTTAAAACCTTTGCTCCCTCGAGGCTCTCAACTGTCACTTAACTTTAAGTTACGTCTCTGAATATGGCGGTTATTTATCTCTAAGCAGTCGCTCGTAGTAATTTCGTAGACTCGTAGCGCTGATCTACGATTGCTACGACCACTTTATCAAAGTAATTTTTTAATGATTACCTAGAATCTGAGACCAGACATGATTAGATTCTATTTATCATTTTAATCCAATAGTGGTGTAATTTTTGATGCGCGAATATTTTTCTCGTATATTTCATTATGGGAATGTGCCATGTGACATATTTCGTTATTCAGTTTAATGTAAGCTAGTACAAAGCGCGGCGTCCTCTTACTTGCAGTGCTCTAGCAGGGTGTGTATAAGTATATCTGTCTAGCTTTTAAGTTTACATTAAGATTACTGTACAGCAAAATAAATATTATTTAATATATTACTAAATTATCTTTATTACATACTAAATATGAAGAATGCCTTAATACGTACGCCTCTCCTCTGACAGAAATAGTATCTATATCTATATCCATAGAAAGCATTTTCAGACCGATCAGTATCACATCTTCAATAAATGCTTCAGCTTCACACAACACCTATATTCATTATATATTTTTAGTATCATGAACTGGATGTTCCGTAATAAACGTGTCCACACTGCCGACCCCACAAAATATGTCTTGGGGGAAGGGTACCCTCGCGAGATTGCTTAGCCTGTGTGAACCTACTTATTTATTTCAAACAATTTTGAAGCGCTCGTAGCCTTGTAGCGCTCACTGTTTGAAATCAATCAGTAAGGTTAAGCAACGTACACGGGGGCAGGGCACTTAAAAGGTGCCCCTAAAAAAATTTTTTTAAAAAAATCAGGAGTTACATTCCACTTCTTATCGTGTAGGTATAGTCAAGTGTGTGGCACAAACACTAGAAAATCATAGCCTGAACTCAGGGTTTCAGTTTCTGCTAAGCTGTCACTTACACCCTGTATTTATGTAGCTATTATCTCTAATTCAAGTTTGGTATGATAGGGTCAGCAATTATTGATTCATCCTAGTATAAATAAGGGTGCAGTCATACGTAATTACATGTCCTGCTTCTTAATGGATATTCCAATTCAATTCATTTTATCAGACCAAACTGTACATAGGATCTTAATATTAAAAATAAATTCAACGGTTCTATTACAATTTTACCAATCTTTGAGTGTATTCAGGATTGAGTAGTAAATACTTAATTGTTCTTGCGGGTGACCCATCAAAATACCAACAGACATTCGACAATTTTTTATATGAAAAGCAAAGGAAGACCAATTATCATTTGACAACTCAACATTTCATTTATGAATGTTTTACAAACCCTACATCTCACAAAGTGATTTTTTTGTATAGTGTCATTTTGCAACAGAACATTTGGTAACAGTTTGTAGTGACATCATAATATAGACTGGTTTTAAAGTGAGACAGTTACAAGATTTATAATACTTCAATGAACAGTCTACACTTAAAGTCACAATAACTTTTAACAGTTTTCTTTCTTATAAATCTACTGTCTTCTTAATTATTAATTTTCTAACGGCCTCACTTTAATAATCAGTCTATGCTTAAAGTTACAATACCTTTGTGCAATTATCTTAATTATAAATTATTAAAGTGAGACAGATGACTTATAATTAAGAAGACAATGGATTTATAAGAAAGATTATTTCAAAATGTTAGTGTGTTTTTAAGTCAAGACTGTTCAAGACAGTTAGAAGATTTATAATTAAGATGATTGTTAAAAGTTATTGTGACTTCAAGTATAGACTAATTTGTAAAGTGAGACAGTTATAAGATTTATAATTTAGATGATTACTAAAAGTTATTGTGACTTCAAGAAGATTTGTAAAGGTTATTTGAGTTAAAGTCTGTACTTGTTATTAAAGTCAGACAGTAGGTTGATTAAAAAGATGATTAATGAAAGATATTAAAACATTAAGTTTCTGTTATTTTTTATTGCTTTTAGACCTAATTTTGACCTGCGTTTACTATTTTTTTGTTCATTAAAGGGTTATCATTAAAGGGTTCTCAAGTGTCGAGGTGGAAGAGGAAAGTGTTTTTCCACTGTTCTTTTGATTTATTGTTGCCAGACAATAAAGTTTTTGGACAAAGTTGTTTTGTTTTTTCATTGTAACCTTAAACTCTAATTTTTGTGGCAATTGTCAATTTTTGTGGCATGACTATCAATTTTTGTGTCCTAATTTCAATTTTTGTGGCTTGTCAATTTTTGTGGCTTAAATAAATAATAAAGTATATAGGATATTTGAATTATTTATTCAAATTATATGTATAAGCTTTTTGTATTGTTTAACGTGTGCAATATTTTTTGATATAGAATTCGATCATACAAAGAATTCCACAAAAATTAGATAAAAATTGACTGTTGTTGAAAATTAACAATGATATTTGTCAAATAAATTGTATGCCAAATATATGTATAGTGACCGTTTTTGCGTTATGCACATTTTACGTAACCTATACATTTTGCGATCTGCACAATATGCTATGCATCCGTTTTTTATCAATAACAAACAACTAAGAGAAACAGTCTTGATCTAAGCAATCTCCCTAATGGTTAAAAATTATAAATGAAGTCAAACAAACTTGTTAACAAAATGACACTGAAAATTATTTAGCAAGTTTACTGATGCAACCTTATAAGACGATCACAGGTGAGCGTCTACTCTGAAAATGAAATTATAATCGGGTGGGTTGATACCGTCACAATGTGATTATTTGATTGACACAGACATGTGAGAATACAACTCCACTCTGTGAAAGTCCTGATTCATTCATCGACTAAACTCATCAATGTTTTTGGACCTAGGAATTCAGCACAGAGGTTTCCATTACGTAGAAAACAAAAATGTTTTTAATCGTTTACAAAAAAATATGTATTTATTCTTTATTGTATATGACCACAAGTTGCACATGACGCATTATAAGAAAAACAGTACAAAGGCGGACTTATCCCACAAGGGCATTTCTTCCAGTCAATCCATTGAGTATTTGAGGGGAAGGAGTAGTCGGCAGGTAGCATTAAATATACAAGGGTACTACAGTGATGTATATGTTGCCGGAAAATAATAAGAATCGTAAGTTGATCAATTTTCGAGGTAGTTTATCAACTATTGGAAAATCATACACGGCAGTTAAAATGTATTATTTAACGCAATAAGTTTAGCCAATTGATCAACTAACGCTGCCTGGCTGTAAGTTTATTAACTAACGATTTTACCATAAGTCAAATCATACACGAATAGACCAATCGCTGCTCAGTGTACATTTTTACGTTAATCTGGCATCCGTTATATAATACACTGTTCTCTAATTGGTTGATGCGACAACCGCTTAACGCAACCACAGTCGAGTCGTTTCTGGCACTTCGCCGGCCGCTGCCGCGGCACGCTCGCTCGGCTCGTGCGTTGGGGGTCGCAGTTCTAACTTAACCTAACCCAATCAACCCTTATCGGGTTGGTTGGGTTCGGCTACTAACGAACCTACTTGTCGCAGCTCCAAGTGAGACATTCAACCAATCAGGGTACAGCTCGCGTTTTCAACCAATCAGCGTACACCTCGCGTTCGTAGGAGCATTTTACCGCGAGAAGCCCTAAATTGATAAATTACCGGAAATGTATACGTTAAATAATATATTTCAATTGCCATTTAAGATTTTCCGATAGTTGATAAACTACCTCAAAAGTGGATCAACTTAGGATTCTTGTTATTTTCCAGTGACATATATATCTAATAATATCTATACTAATAATATAATACATAAAAGTATGTACGGACGGCCGCAACTCAGGTCACCACACGCGTGCACTCTGTGCTGTTTTGCAATTAAAATTGATTAACCTGATGCGCTGGCCTCTGTACGTATATAATACATAAATAAATTACATATGTATGCGCTTACCGTAAAATATTCGTATGGGTTGTCCTGTATTTTGAATCTAATATCGCAGTTATTTCGTCCTTTGTTAAAAGGATTGAAGTGAACAAGAACATTAGCAATGTCTTCTGGACTTAAGGTGAGGGTCAAACTTGTTTTCTCCTCATTGTTACTGTCACTTTCTAAAAAAAATTAATGGTATTAATTTGATATCTAGGAATCTTTCAACAAACTCTAAAAAGGGTATTGCTAGAATTCAATAACATTCACGTTGATATATTATCATTAACCGACTTCAAAAAAAAAGGAGGAGGTTCTCAATTCGGGTGATTTTTATTTATTTTATAAACTTTTCCCTTCCATTGTTTCGCCATGTCCGTATGTCCGTCTGTCCCCGACTGTTCTCAAAGACTATTAGTATTATGAAGCTGAAAGACGGTCATACAAATTAATTACGCCGAAAAAACGGTGAAAAAAACCATAATCTATACTATAATAAAATCGTAAGCCAAAAAATCTGTACATTGAAGATATCAAAAAAAAATATCCAGGGCGACTCAGAATCAGTAACTGAGGATTTTAGAATGATTTTTAGAGACTTTGTTTATTTGTTTGTTTGATAGAGCATCGCATGAAAACTACTAGATGGAATTTGATGAAACTAGGCATAGTGGTAGCCTGTGTTCCTGAGCAGGCTTTAGGCTACAAAATTTTGCAAAATTTTGCCAATAAATAAAAACCGGCCAAGAGCGTGTCGGGCCACGCGCATTGTAGGGTTCCGTAGCAACATGGTTCAAATATGCAGCTGGCTTCTTAATTCTACGAGCAGAATCCCAACTAAGTTTGGCACTTGGTCGACTATTACTCGCGAACTTGAAGAGCCATCTTATGTGTGATAGTTTTCCTTTTAATTTCGTTGTATATACTACCACTGTGATTTTTTTCACATTTTTAGAAACAACCATTTAGCTGGTAGAGGGGACACTTGTGTTTGACAAAAATTTTCACTTTAAAAATTAATTTTTCGCAAACGGAGTGCTGAATCGAAAAACGTTCTTAGTAAACCCCTTTTGTCTTTTAAAAAGCTGTTCTATGACACCCCATTTGATGATACAGGCGAGAAAAAAAAATTCATCGCCCTTTCACGTCTATGGGAGACACCCGAAAAAATTTGTTTTTCTAAGATTTTACTCTACAGTTCTGGCGGCGTAGTTTATATGTATGACCATGCCAAATTTCAGCTCTGTAGTACCAAGGGTTTCTTAGGAAACCCGCGGACAGACGGACAGACGGACAGAAGGACAGACGGACATGGTGAAACTATAAGGGTTCGTATATTACTACGGAACCCTAACAACAACAAAAACCCCTAAAAAATTATAAGCTAAGAACTTTTCAGTACATTTTACTCATACCATAGATAACAATGTATTCTTGTCATACATAGGCTAGAGGTAAGCGTGACGTAAGCATTTGATTAATTAAAGGGACGAATTAAGCTTTATGGAATATTTGGTATGATAGATCCTTTCTCCATTTTTAACAGACTTCAAAAAAGGAGGAGGTTCTATGTTCGACTGTATGTATCCGTACCCAAAGGGAAAAAACGGGACCCTATTACTAAGGCTCCGCTGGCTGTCCGTCTGTCCGTCCGTCCGTCCATCCGTCCGTCCATCCGTCCGTCCGTCCGTCCGTCCGTCCGTCCGTCTGTCATCAGGCTGTATCTCATGAACCGTGATAGTTATAAAGTTGAAATTTTCGCAGATGATGTATTTCCATTGGTCCTATAACAACAAATACTAAAAACCAGGATAAAATAAATATTTAAGGGGGCTCCCATACAAAAAACGTGATTTTATTTGCTCGTTTTTATAGATAAGTTACAGATCGCTTCGCTCGTGTTTTAAATGGGCTCACGTTACACATTACCTACAACACTAGTATCGTTAATAAATATAAGGGGGCTCACTTACAACAAACGTGTTTTTTTTTTGCCGCTTTTATGAGATATTTTTTTATATAGGGTCCGACTCGCACTTGGCCGGTTTTATAGGTAATGGTATGGAACCCTTCGTGCGCGAGTCCGACTCGCACTTGGCCGGTTTCATTTATATATGTGGCGATTTCAAAAGAAGATCGAGGACTGATATTAAGCACAGAGTGATCTTAGAGCCTGCCAGTACACCACCTGAAAGAATGACCAAATCCGTCGCTATGGGGTGGGGCTACTCTTGTTCGCTTAGCCTGCTTGACCCTTTATCCAACTTTAATGAGCTAAAGCATGAGACAGCTAGGCCAAAAATATAAATCTGGTCTTATCCTACGTAGGATTAAATGCCCTCCAACTTTTATGAAGGACAATTTTCGATATTTCAAGTCCTTTGCGAGATATATAACCGAAAAATCGCAAAAATATTTTACCCCCCACCACTTACGCACACCTCCGCCGAGGGGGAAAACTTAGGATAGTCTTATTTGGCAACAAATGAAGCTCTATCAAAACAATAAAACTTTTTGTAGGAATTAAATCCGATTTGAA
Source organism: Aproaerema taeniolella (assembly GCA_949987775.1). Taxonomy (NCBI): domain Eukaryota; kingdom Metazoa; phylum Arthropoda; class Insecta; order Lepidoptera; family Gelechiidae; genus Aproaerema; species Aproaerema taeniolella. The sequence continues at coordinate 15,757,620 of OX465246.1, forward strand.
TTCTAAGCCAATTGGGCTGGGATGGGGGCAACCATTTATGTAAAAAACCAGATATTTGTATTGTATTGTGTTTATTTGTTCTAAGTTCTGGGTCTGTCTTTGCTTGTGTTTCAGTGGACCCAAACGACACGAGGGAAATTTAGTGTGTGACATTAATTAATTAAAAAAACAATCTTAGCTATTCTTTGTTATACTTATAACTTTATCTTTCTTCAACTTTATAAATTTACCTTTGGAAAAGCGATGATGATGAGGTCCGACCGATTTCGGCCATGGCGACCATTTCGACTCCTATTTTGATTGGCGCTCGTGCGCCCGAAGATAACTTATGTAGCCTATCTTTGCGGTGAAACTACGTCCGCAATGAGGCTACGTGAGTTCCACCTATTAGACTGAGATCCCAGGGCTGCCAGGCCTTACTTATTTTCTTATTAACCAAATGTGTGGGAAATAGTAGTGCTAGTAGGTACTAGTAGAGTATGAGCCAATTTTCAGCTACCAGGTTCTGAAGGTACTTACAAAAATTACTCACTCATCTTGAAATCAGTGTGCTGATATCTTATAGAATATAATCAATTAAATATAAAAATTAATGATCAACACCGCCAGACACTCTCCGTCAGCTATAATTTCTGCCAGGCTCTTTACAGTTCGCAAGTAAATTATGCGATGGAATCTACAATCTGAGCCGTGATTTTTTTATATGTTCAGGGAACTGTAACAATATTTTTTGTAGCACCCAGACTTCAAGAAAAAGTGTGTAATTTTTGTAAGTACCTTCAAGAACCTGGTAGCTAAAAATTGGCCGTCGGTCCAGGTTAGCTGGTATTCATATGTTACTAGTAAGTACTAGCACTACTATTTCCCACACATTTGGTTAATGAGAAAATAAGTGAGGTCTGGCGACCCTGGGATCTGTCTGTATGTAGTTATAATTAATTGCAGCGGGAGGACGGGCCTTTATATCGTCGCGTTTCGCGTCCAGGTCAACTTTTCGTTGTTCTTCAAACTCGCTGTCGCACCTCTTTACAATTTCGCGCCATTCTGGCCGCTGCGCTGCCAAACCTTAACACTGAGGGGGGTTCTATGTTTCATCTTTTCATATGTCGCTTCTGAACATATCTGTAGCGAAGAAGCTGACCGTCATGCTAGTTCAGAGTAAAAGATGGGCTTTGCCACTCTCTCCTCCGCCATAATTACGTGAAATGTGTCCACACCACTGAAGCTGTCGACACATTAAATATGAGTAGGCCTCTATGCCACCGAGAGAACCGTGGCGTGAGAAAAAATATGCTGAAGCCCTATCTGAGAGGCAATTTCCTGTAAATGAGAGTGATGTTGGTGCTGTCTGGGAGCGTTGTCTTCTCATCTTATGGAAGCCGCAGTAATTACCTTAGGTAAGAAAGACCGACGTCTTTCGATGAGAATAATAAAGTTCTCCGGACAGCATTCAGCAATCACCGAGAACTTTTAAAACAGCATGGAAGGTGGGGTGGTTGCGTAGCGGCAGTCAAAACGAGTGACCTAGAATTGCGTAGGCTGACTCGTCAACTTAAAGATTAATGGTGGCATGACAAAGCTTGTGGGGATTTTCACTGCGAGGTACGTAAGCTGATTGGTACGTCTTACCGAGCGGAAGTGCCTCTGAAGTCTTTAGACGGTATGCACCTTCTAACTTCCAAGGACGATGTATTAAAACGTCGGAACACTTTTAATACTTTGCTCAACGTATTAGAACACTTTAAAAACGGCAAAAAATCACGTTTGTTGTATGGGAGCCCACGTAAATATTTATTTTATTTTACTTTTTAGTATTTTTTGTTATAGCAGCAACCAAAATACATCATCTGCGAAAACTTCAACTGTCTAACTAGCACGGTTCATGAGATACAGCCTGGTGACAGACGGACGGACAGCGGAGCCTTAGTAATAGGGTCCCGTTTTTTCCCTTTGGGTACGGAACACTAAAAAACTATCATAGCCAAGTTGGCTTTGAAGTGAATGAGTAATCAAGTAATAAAATAAAAATTTCAAGTAATTAAATATAAATTGTCAACTACGGAACCCCACAATGCGCGTGGCCCGACACGCTCTTGGCCCGTTTTTGGTTCAATAATGTATCTGAAACCTCACTGATTTGTTTGAGTTTGGTGAAAAATCTGAAGCGTTTACACTTACCATTTAATTCTTCAGTGACCATGTGCTCGCATTGTTCTACAGGTTCCAGCCAAAACACGGTCCTTTCTTGTCGAGGCTGCACGACAGTTATATTAACTGAAGCACTCACGGCGCTTATATTTTTAAAAGTAATTGTTTTGTCAGATACGGAACCTAAACAGGTTACTGGAAAACGTAAGACAGCAATTCTATGTTGTCTCAATGTAGGACTCATCAGAAGAATTCTAGGTATTACACCCTCCCCTATAAGGCATAATCTATACGTTTGTAGTTGGTCATCTAATAACTTCAAATTGACTTCTAAGACGGCGCGATATTCCTGAGAACATTTAAAGAAGTTAATAAAAATTTGCGACGTTATTTTTAATATCCGCGTCAAGTAAGTGCTTTACCTCTAAAGCTTTTGGACTAAATATGATCCCCAATCGCTTATGCATCAGTGGATCTATTTGCATGTCGTATTTGTCAAGAGAAAATATTTCTTGATTAGTGTTTGCCTGGTAATACATTTTCATGAACAGAATACACGGCACGAGCCCGTTGTTCAATAAATCTATCCATCCACAGTAGCTGGTATTCACATTAACGCAGAAAAAGTTTAATGTGACCGAGTCTTCTACGAAAACCAAGTGAGGTGTCATCTGGAATCAAAATTGTTTCTGATTAGTTAAAATGACATTCGTCATCCTTTTATTCATATTTTTATACTGCACCCACTCAGAAATTACGTTCATACTTACGCAAAAACGAAAAATAAAATACGTCTTTAACTCCCATGGGTGGAAAAGAACAATAATGCCCGAAAATCCCAGGCCTGGCGCAAACGAAATGTATCTCAGATTACAGGTAAAAATGAGTAATTAAATACTGCATAGACGGCACGTCATCATCGAATTCTAAATATACAGGGCTTTAGGTATCTGTCTTTCAACCTCTCGGGTTGTTAATCAGTCCATGAAACTGAACAACTTCCCCAAGGAACACAGGTCAAAATACGGAAAAAAAATTATGATCTCCCATACAAAATGCGTTATATCCTGATGAAGTTTGTATGGGAACTCAATTTTTTTTTTCGTATTTTGCAAAATTGGCACGTAAGTTTCTTATGAGGTCTAGGGGAGCACTAAGAAAAGATTTTTTGAAACTCACTCTCTAAAGGGGTGAAACGGGGGTTCGAAGTTTGTATGGAGAAAACAATTTTTTTGGACACTTTCATTCAAAACTTCGTCAAGGTATACCTTGAAGCAAATAAACGGACACGTGTTTCGCGATTTTTCGAAAATCATCCCCTAAAGGGTCAAGAATGAAATGGGTGACTAAACAAATTCTTAGCGCGAGCGAAGCCACGGGAAAAAGCTTTTTATAAATGTGTGAAATTGCTACGCTTTTAAACAGCAACTATGAAGATTGAATAATCTTTTATTAAAATAATAATATTATTGATTTTTTCCAAAATTTTTAAAGCATTTTAACACACTTAGAAATCGACTTTGGTCGATTAAAACTAAAGCCAAAATCTACAAGACCGCATTCAGATCAGTCATGACGTACGGTACCGAGTGCTGGGTCATAAATGCACGTAAGCGAAGATGCTAGGATGGGCATCAGGTTTAATTCGACTCGGTAAAGTGCGAAAATAGTACATCAGAGGAAGTTTCAAGGTCGCGCCTATAGCAGAAAGACTCACCGAAAGCCGCCTAGTTCGGTCATGTCATGAGACGCCCAGAAAACCAAGTTGTAAAACAGGCCTCAGCACTTCCAAATAATAAGAGAAGTAGAGGACGCCCACTAGCCACCTGGTCCACGGTAGCCAAGGACTTAGAGCTTGCCTAAACAAATGTTTTGACAACCCTGGACAGACCGCCCTGGCGCCGCAGAACGAGGAGAGCCGACCCCAAAAATTGGAAAATGGTTAGGACAAAGAAGAAGAGAGAAATCGACTTTGGTGATGTATTTAATTAATACAATTTTGAAATTGCAAAAATGTTTTTGCAGTTGCATTGCTTTTTCTAAACACACGTCAAGAAAAAGATTTCGATGATGCCGTCTATGCATTGTTTATTTACTATTTTTTACCTATATTCTGAGATAAATTTCGTTTGCGCCGAGCCTGGGTTTTTTTCCATACTTGGGTGAGCATTGTCCCATTATATACCTACTGGTTTTCAAAAAGTTCTTATTTCAAAATTCAAAGAAATAACACTGGTCACTTCTTTTTCTGGATACTTCTTTTTTCACTTCTTTTTTCATTTCTTCTTTTTTTCCTGCATACTTTTATTCTAAATTTAAAAAAGTGAAAATTCTGCGTTGCTTTATTGGTTCACCTTAGGGATTCAATTTTTGTTAGCTTTAACTCGTCGCGCGCTTGTTTACGGCGCGTGCGATACAAATTCGATAGTTAAAATTATGTCATAATTACCTCGTCGGCGTAGTATAACGTACTAAGAATCACTCGGGAATAAAGTGCGATTCATGACTCGGGTGCTTTTCAAACAATGCCCTCGTTGCAATCGGTCACTTTCTTCCCGTGTTGAAATAGTTTATTTACCTCTCTTTCATGATAAGTACTTAAAGATTTGACCACAAGATGCTCCCTGAATGTATGTGCTAAATTCCAAAAGTCCAACACTGGTATCGCGCCGGTACCCACAAGTTTAAGAGGTACACCCTGAGCTTCAGCAGGGCAAGTATCACTAACGATAAAATGAATAGTCTCCGAAAATGTCTTCGCCTCTGTAGCGACAAACTGTATTTGAATGGTTCGGCTCGTACCAGGCGCAAGCAAATTATCTTCATTGATGATCGTGAAGTTTCCGCACTTAATAGGAGGCACTTTTATTTTGGCAGGATTCTTCACGGCGCTGTTAATAAAAAATATGTCTCTTTAATCATAGTTAAAAAATCATTAAATCTGGATAAAAGATCGAAGAATTTCGAACAGCCGCCAGGCGTAACATTGTTGCTACTCGAAGTTCGTTTGTACAAGTTGGAGTCTGTTATAGTGCTTTGGCTTACCCGTCATCGGGAGAAGCCAAAGTACTTTACATAATGACTAAAATTTACTTAAGGTTAAGAGATTGATATTGTTTGTAAACGTAAGGAGCGACGTGGTTTTATCAAAGGACCGGGCTCCTTAAAATAAAGATTTCAGTTTCATGTGGAGAAGCACCTCCCATGGTTTGGCTAACTAATTTTAAGTTACTCCAACAGCAAACAGCATTTATTGCAATGCAAAGAATAAATTCAAAACATAGATTTACATAAAAGTGTCAATGAAAAATATAATGGGGTAGGTCTTACGTCTTAGAATCCGCTGCCTTTTGTGGTAAATTCTCTACCGGTACTTGGTACGCCTTCGGAACTATGATGGAGTAATTAAAAGGACATTTGCTAGTATTACTTAAAATGACATCTCTACTGACTCCATTGCCAACTGGTATGATGTGGAAATTCAACTCGCCCAGTGGAAACAGTGTAAATCTGAACAGAAAAATTTAAGAAAGGCTGAAATAAAAATAGCGGCAAATGTATGGAGTTTTTTTTTCGGGTCATGTGTGTGTCTCGCCTTTGTATGAGTTCAAATACAAAGGACTCTTATGGGACACCTTAGTGTAGGCCTTGAGTGTGTTGCAAATTAGTATGTGTCAGCAGTGCAACCACTCAACTAGTAGTAAGCACACATCTGATACATAAACAACTAGTTTTTTTTATCAGCCCCTACACGTCCCCACCAAGGGAACGAGACTCCCTTCGAAATACGAATAAGATTTTTCAATTATCTTCTTATACAGGGTTAACGGGAACTCGACGTATTCCTGGCATAACGTGATAGGGCAGCCAAAATGCAACAAATTTAACCCACCTTTTGTATGGCCGAAAGTTAATAGTTTTCGAGATTTCGTTAATTTAAGATTTTTTACGAAAATACCCAGATTTCATCATTTACCGATTTCATCAGATTTCATTTTTTTTTTACATTTTGTGGACAGACGAATCAAGTTTTGACCGTCATGGTATCGCAAATTACAATTATTTGCACTATTGGGCACCGAAGGCGGAAAGAAACTTTAAGAAGTTTTAAAAATCCATGGAAAAAGTGAATCAACTTTGTGAGGTGGACTCTACGTGTACTAAGTCAAAAGTTATTTTTGTGATGTAGATCATAAGTTTGTATTGACATTTATACCTTTTTGGATAGCTTATTAAATGAAAAAGTTAATTAAGGTGTTTGTACACTTGGTGTCATAGTAAAGTTTTGACCTAGGCATCGGTATTTAACCTGTTACAAAGAAAATTTAAAAATTTTGAATCTTCTTTTCGGCTCATGATTTAAAACTGTTAAGGAACTTTGGGTAGTAATGACTTTCCTAGCTTTATTAAACTATCAACTTTGGAAAAAAAAGTGAAATGTAATTCTATCCAATAAGCAATTATTTTAAGCTTTTGGTTAAAATGATGAAATCTGGGTATTTTCGTAAAAAATCTTAAATTAACGAAATCTCGAAAACTATTAACTTTCAGCCACAGATAAGATGGGTTAAATTTGTTGCATTTTGGCTGCCCTATCACGTCCTGCCACGAATATGTCGAGCTCCCGTTAAACCTGTATATAAAATTGCATGTCTTGATTCACTGACCCATCAACGCCCAGCCCAAACCCTTAGACCTAGCAAGCTGAAATGTGGAAAAAAGGTGTGATTTATGACGTAGGCAAGCTCTAAGAATGATTTATAGAAATTCAACCCTTAAGGGGGTGAAATTGGGATTCAAAGTTTGTATGGAGAAAATATTTTTTTTGAACATTTTGCCTCGAAACTTCGTGTTAGACCTTGAAGCAAATAAGCGGACACGTGTTTCGCGATTTTTCGTAAATCATCCCCTATGGAGTCAAGAATGAAATGAGTGAGAAAAGCTAGACTAATATTTTGATAGTACCTAAACGGACTACAATCAATGTTATATGGTATAAATAACTTATACGCGCAGTATGTCCAGTCCACTATCACGAAATAGAATATCTTACGTATTGTAGAAAGAAGCAATGGTGATGTAAATAGGAAACTTGGCCACCACGACTTGGTCTTTGCTGCTATCCAGTAGTGAGCAGATGTAGGCAGGCACATTGTTGAGGTTCACCGAGGTAGTGGGTATGCAGCTAAATTCTATAGAAACCAGCTTCTGAATCGGTGGTAGCACTCCACTTTCTGGGTCCGCTTCGAATGATTTTAATAAAGCCGGCTCCGGGAAATTTTTGACTTTCTTTAACCTAAAATTGTTCCAATTTAACAGAATCTGTGACAGTCACGTGTATTTGAAGCATCTTTATGTAATGCTCCTAAGACTTCTCTTTTTATCTCTTATACAGGGTGTCCCAAACTATAGTGTCAAGCGGAAGTCCTGAGGTAGAACACCCCTTGGAGCATCCGAAACACCCCCATCTGAACAACTTAAAAAATAAAAATTTTAGGCCTTTTTTGAGATATTTTTTTCGCAACTAAATTTTCATGAATTGTACTTTATGCTTGAAATATCCGTCTTCGTAACTTTGATGGAAGTTTTAAAAATGATGGTCCAAAGTAAAAAAATACGGTCAAAATTATTCTCGAAATTTCAGTAAAAAATTCTTAACTCGAAAACTATAAAAAATACCGAAATATAAAAATATTTCGGATGCTCCAAGGGGTGTTCTACCTCAAGACTTCCGTTTGACACAATTTTTTGGGACATCCTGTATAATCGTTACTATGTTAAAATAATTCTGCGGTAAAATGTCTGGCAGCGATAAAAATAATCTGGCGATATAAAATGAGGCTTCATAAAAATCAAGAACTGGCTGTTACAGACTAGTAAAATCGAGTGTCACCACTATTCTAAAAGTCCTCTTAACCAATTTTTAAATTAATTATCAATCCGTAAAAATATTTTTAATTCCCGACAAAAAAGAAGGGTGTTATTAAAAGTCAATAAGTAAGTTTTTCGCTGCTATCAATTTTGTCGCCTGGAATAAATTTTGTCGCCAAATCATAAATAGCGCTGCCTATCTGTACTAATATTATAATGATTGTTTAACTATGCCTGTAAAAATGTTATGTAGCTATTGCTTTTTATTTTTTTTTACTTTTGATATTAGTAGTCAACTTATTTTTCTAAGTACCCAAATTTCGCATAATAATAATAAGCCGCTCGATTAAATATGAATCTTTTATAATCATTGAAAATCTCTTTTAAAAAATCTAGGTAACGGGACTACAAAACATTTTTCGTTTATTGATGATAAGAAAGTCATTAAATTAATACGAACTTGTAGTAAAGATTATATTTCCCACGATTTAGAAGATACAAATCCCGATATTCCGTGGAATTAACTTTGACGTTTCCGAAGTTGAGACAGTTTTCGTTGACGTTCTCATAAGCACACTCCACCATAACGTCGTAACATTCTGCCGACAAGAAGATGGTGCCACTGACCATAGGCTCACCGCGCCCCGAGGGATCGTATATCTAAAACGAGATTCAGCCCATTTTTTTTAAAAATGTTATATATAAATGAAGCAAAATTGTATGTTAAGGATTAGATAATATAAATAGGATTAGTGACCACCCACAACATCATCCAATACATGGAATCAAAGGATTAAAAAAGATTTGATCTACATCTTATAAGGCTATTGTATGTGTGTAGGTATGTATAACTCTTATATGAAACCGAATTGGAAAAATTTTGGTTTGTGCATTCTTTAGTTATTTAAACAAATTTAAAATATTTAACACTATTTTGTGATCATTTGTGATTGATCAAACGAACAGTTTTTCAACCTTCTAAGATTTAAAATCGAGTTTTAGTTTTGGACTTCACAAAAAGTAAATATAATTCAAATAATAACTTACGTCAATGTGTAGGGGTAGTTGATGAATGACTCCAACGTTACAAGCAATATATGTGATTGGCACAACTTGGTTATCCATTCTTGGAATTATACCTGAAGTCGATGATATGATGAAATTTTTGAACTCTCCCGCGTTCCGAATTTTCCACATTATTGGCAGTATAGAATCATTTTTAACAATGAATCTGTCATCCTCCCGTCGATAAAGTAACAGCTTTCCATAATCTGAATTTGTAACATATTATTGAGGTTTTAATGTTCTGTTATGCGTTGTAATTATCTCTATATCCAATTTTAAGCTGTGGTATTTTAACCTAGTTTCTAGTACATAAATACTCACCAATATGCTTAGTAAATGGCAATATGTGAACATCGGGTGTCACTCCAGTGCAAGCAATTGGAACTTGCACTATCTCCGGATTATCTTTAACACAGAAAAGCAGTAAGGCTCTGTGAACGCCCACTGTTCTTGGAGCGGCTGAAATTTGCACTTTTTGTTTCCCACCGGGCTGGAAGTTCAGGAAAATTATAACAATTTACCAAAAATTCATTAAGCATCGATAAGACTGACCTCGACATTAATCGTAGGAAATGCTGTGATTTTGTTATGCTATAAATCACACTAGCACAAGAAATCTATGTATACTAATAGTTTAAAGAGGAAATATTTGATTGTTTCTTTGTTTTTTTTATTTGCATTGAATAGGCTCCGAAACTACTGGACCGATCTGAAAAATTCTTTCACCATTAGAATGCTACATTATCCTCAATGAACGGGCCGAAAGCTAGTTTAATATAAAATTGAAGGTCAAACCCTTGAACCTACAAAATTGAGAGGCCCAAAGGTTCCTTTTATAACGTAGGCAAGGAATAAGGAAGGACTTCATAATTTTTATGGGAACAAAGTCCTGGGCATCCTCTAGTATAAAATAAATACATTGTACCTACGTTCGTTCAGTCAGTTTACCCCATTTTTTTGCACACTCTTTGTTATCGTAACAGTTTTAAGGACACATAATGTGTTTACTTGTTCTACTGGCCTGTGTATGTCAAGAACTATTTCTGCCATCCCAAGCTCGGCTTGAACAATAATAACTTCACTTATCATAGCTGTATTTGAAATAGATACTACTCTTTCATCGATATGTATGGAACTATACAAATATGGTGGGTATAAGTGATAAATAATAGACAAATAAACAAATCAATCCAGATAAAAGGAATGGTTGGTTGGAACTTAATTCAAGTTTTAGATAAGCTTCGGTAAAACTAACTTAATAGAGTGGCAGTCTGACCTCTAAACGAATAAAATCCTTATTTATGCCAAAAACTTCTTCGCCTCCCATGTACTCGATATCAATGTCTGCTTGAATTAAAGAAGAATTTTTTAAATCAATAGTATACGTTTCTTCATAAACTCTGTAAAAGGTTATAGGTAGCATGAGCTTAGTTTAATTAAAAAAACCTTGTTAAAATAACAAAATTCTAATGCTAACCTATTCGACCCAATAAAAATTGGTCCAAATTCGAATTTCTTCAAATCGTCCAAATAAGTACTTCTATAAATTTCATCTTCCACCGCTTTTCTGACGAAGTTAGCGAACATCTTTTTAGGTCTATTGTCTAGTCTGCAACATTAATAAATGCGTTAAATTCTGTGTGGTTTGCAATAAATGCAAACCACACAGAATTTATTTCGTTTTGTTGCATTATAATAATCTGACAAGACATCCTCTAATAATCTGGCGTGATGTAATGAACTATAAACATACATAATACCTCAATCTTTATTTTCACAAAAAACACTCAATTAGATCTAATTAATAAATTAACAAATATTTTTTACATTAATTACAGTGTTAGTAGAAATAGTTATTCAAAATACTTACCTTAATCATGCAATAAAATAACTAATATAGAATGAACGTATTACCTAGGCAAATCGCATATACCCGTCACGTTAATGTCCACTCTAGATTCGGGCCATCCCACAACTTCAAGGAAGTATTTATTCGAAAAATTTCCTTCCTGAGTTGGACTAAAGGTATATTTACATCTCTTCAAGTCGCCCGGATGCAATGTTATACGATGTCCATGCACTAGGAAAATATAATTGTTGTTTTTAGTTAGCCTGCTCCGTATTCCACTCCTGAACTAAGGCTTCCCCTTATCTCGCCAGTGTTTTCTGTCCTCGATCAAAATGAAGTAACTTTAATAATAACTAACGCCACTTTAGGGAAATCTAAATTTGAGGCGTTGTTTTACCATAAATCGTTTACACGAAAGGCAAACACATCCTATACACAAAACATACATTGAATGGGGTTGTATTTTGCCTCTTGAATTTTATATATGTATCTACTAGACACAGTTAACTATTTGCACTACATAAGTTGGCGCTATTACTAACAAGATAAGAGCGACGTCTAGGTCAAGATGTTTTAGTCTGATGTGCTGCCGTGTGTGCCTGATTAAACACAAGTTTCTCAAATGTACTCGCAGTGTGACAATTAATGTATCAATTTGAAATAATATTCAGACGTAGTTTAATAATTTAGTACTTGTGGGTTATATTATGTACGATGTATATTTTTTTGATATGACATTTGTTCTTAAGCATGTACATACCAACTTTTGATTAAAATATGATATTGGGAATACCTACCGAAGTTGTACTTTATTGTGTCGCAGCTAGATACTCGCTATTTATCTAATAGACTTCGCGGAGAAATCCTTCTGTACCCCGTACTATTAAGTAGATATTCTGTGCTCACGCCTATAATCCCTGCCGGGGTGGGTAGGCAGAATATCCAACGGTTTTAGAACTATAATTACGCAACAGAAGACCCCATGCTTAATTGAATGATGACAATATAATGACAATATATAATTGTGATATTCTTTTAACTCCTTTACCGGGCTCTGCTGGGGCACTGTCAAGTGGACGTGGAATAAAATACGGTTCCTCTCCTTCTTCCTCAGTGTCCACATATCTACTGAAGGACGTCGAATGCATTTCACTTGTCGAAGTGTGGTTAGACGATTCATTTACTAACTAAAAATATTATTCATATATTAGTAATAAGAATAAGTCAATCAACAAGTGGCTCAACTAAATGAACACATGAACTACTTAGTCACGCTAAAACGTCAAAAAAATAACTTTTTTTAAGTCTCATATCAAATCGGTTTTATGTGGATCATATAAAATGGGATCACTCTAGAAACTGACTAACAAACAAAATAGTGAACCACTTTGAGAAGTACTAAAATTACAAAGAAATTTATGGAAAGAAAAAAACGTTCGGCGCAAATGAGACTTTAACCCACGACCTCAGAATTAGATCCTGGTTCTCTAACCAACTCAGTTATAGTGCCTTTAAATCAAGCGGTGAAATCTTTCTGCACATTACGAAGTGCGTATAGGTTAGCACCATCTCTGTCTCATAGCTAAGTTGGTTAGAACACCAGGAGATCTAATCCTGGGGACGTGGGTTCAAGTCCCATTCGTGCTGAACATTTTTCTTTCCCTTAAATCATTTGTTAATATCTCACTGAATATCCGCTTACCCGCGCGTTTTAAAATTACTATAGTAAAATTACCTTTTAAAATTGTTAAGTCTATAAACCGCAGTGTCGATAATTCTTTAAACAAAAAAAAATAGTAGAATGAAACCCATTGGAAAAGGAAGAAAACATAACAAAAATTAAAGGAAAAATAAATTACGGGCGATCTAAGGTCGGGAAGTGGAAGGGATCACCCTCTTAAGGGAAAAAACGGTTTATCTCGATTTCCGGCAAAACTACAAGTCTTATGAAAAAAAGTTTAATGGAAAAGTTGGAGGTAATAAAAATATCTACAACTTTTGTATTTGCACTTTTTCACATAACCTCAAAATTTATTAAAAAAATTTAAATACCAAGATATTGATTTTTTATTTTTATTTTTTACAAAAATATTTTTTGTCACGAAATTTGGTAAAAACTTTTATTTAGAATATTTATTTTTTCACTTTATTTTGACCTAATATCAAAAAAAGGACCCTTATTTTCAATCGAAAATTCTCGCGTCAAAATTTCGCTTTTGTAAAAAAATCGGTGGGTTTTTTGTTCGTTGAAATCTCTACTTTCTGATTGTAACAAATATATATGTATATGTTACCGGCAATCTATATAATACTCGTACGGTATTCTATACAATACCTAGGCAATGTATAGAATACCTAAAACGTTAAGGTAATGTATGAAATATTTTTCATTTTATACTTTGCCTTGGCATTCCATACAATACCAAATGCGATGCCGGCAATGTGTGTAAAAGACGATAACAGGGAAGGGGGAGTCCGGGCAGGCAGTCTTAAAAGTAAGATTTTATGCACTTCAAAATTTCACAATAGTTCTTCATATTACTACATTTATTATTTAATTGTATGGTATTACCACATGGTAAATGTTCTCAGAAAATGCAAAGAAACGAAAAAAAACTCGAATCAGATTTTTTTAATCATGTACAATTTTAAGACGCAAAGAAGGTTAATGTGTTTGCGTCATAACGGCGCGAATGTCATAGAAAGTATAAAAATTTGGAAAAATCATAACGCCATAATGTGAAAAAGAAAAAACGAAAATCGACTAACTATGTCAAGTGGGGTATCGTTGAATATAGTCTAAGATCCGAATTAGAAGCGATCTTCACCCATCTGTTTATCGGATGAAAAGTAATATATAAAATTTAGTATGTTAAAAAATGTATTGGCAGTGGGTTGCCTAAAAAAATCCTGGCCACACAACGATTAATTAAAAATTTGAAACGTCATTTTAACCAGATTTTTTGTAGACAACCCTCTATCATCGTGTTCGTAATGAAATAGCGCTTATTTTGATATAAAGTTTTTATAAAAAACAAGTGGATGAAAATAACTAATATCAACATACCTGTTTATCCCTGATCCCTGCCAACCCAGTATTTAGGCCAGGAAGAAAGTAGACAACCCAACGTTTTTATATTCTATAGGCTTCATTCTTTTGGTTGGTATTAAATTTATTCGATAAACAAATAGGTGAAGTATTCACTAAAAAAGTCAGTTTTCAATTTTTGATTTATCATAGTCTGACCAGGAATTTTTTAGGCAACCCACTGTCAATACATTTTTTAACATACTTTTGATATGAATTACTTTTCATCCGATAAACAGATGGGTGAAGATCGCTTCTAATTCCGATCCTTAACTAATAGGTATTTAAAAATCATTTTTAGGTTTCTCACATCGTTTTTCCATCAGAATTACCGTTAACCAACTATAATTACCGTTATTTATTTCGTCGTTTAGAATGAACTTTGAATCGTTATATATCCTAAACGGTAATTCTGATTGAAAAACGATATGAGAAACCATAAAAATGATTTTTGAATACCTATTCAACTATACCCCACTTGACATAGTTCGTCGATTTTCGTTTTTTCTTTTTCGGCCATTTTGATTTTTCCAAAGGGGTACGAAGATTTTAATATGGGAGCCGGCCTGTGGCCGCCATCTTGGATATTTTTTCTCGAATGTGATGTCGCAGTTTGAAACCTAGTCAGATCGATAGAGGATGTTTAGGTGATCAAAAAGTAAAGAGGGTCATTTTTTCGTATCATCACCGGGAACCGAGATATAATTGATTTTTGTTAAACATGTGCTGCCATCTAGATTTTGTTTTAAAATTAGGTTTTTTCAAAATATCGCGAGTGTAATGATAGATACGCGCTATTTGATGACAATAAAGCCTTGTATTTTTTATTTTGTTCTTTTTTTAACCGACTTCAAAAAAGGAGGAAGTACTATGTATCTTTTTTTATGTATGTTCATTGATTTCTCCGCCATTTATGGACCGATTTTCAAAATTCGTTTTTTGTTAGAAAGAGTTTACTCTAGAGGTGAACCCACTGTCATCACATCAGGATCTGCTGATGGAATCCCAGGGAAATCGAGAGAAACCCTCGAATTTCGTAGACACTTACATAACTCACGTACTTTCTATTATTTACACTTAAAATAGATAAATAAACAAACTATTTACAAAAAAATTATATCGACTTTCAAAAAGCGAAAAATAAAGACGCATCATTTAATGTGCTACATTACCTACTGATCTATTTGAAGGCGGTGCCAAGTCAAATGAGTTTGATAGGCCATACGTCTCCAAAAGGATAAATAGGTACGTAGCGCAATAAATGCTTGTCTTTATTTTCGGTTATTGAAGTCGGTTTATTTTCTTTTTCTTATAAAATTAGTACGTTTTTATTTTATTGTAAAGAGTATAAGCATCTTTCACATAAGCCCCGTTAGAGATTATGGGCGTGAGTGTATGGATGAATGACCTCATTAGGTAGTTTATTGAAATAAAAGCCTTTATAATAATTATATTTATTAAATAAGCAGTTACAAATATAATTAACAAAATAAAGTCAAACAAAATATCAAATACGATATCACTTTACTTTTACAATTATCCTTACTAATATTATAAAATGTGAAAGTACATAATATTATGAATATAAACAGTTTTTGTTACACTAGCTTTCCACCCGGGACTTCGTTTACGGACTAACGATGAGTTTCTAATTAATTACAGACACGATATGAGGGAAGGAAAAACAGACGAACTTCCACATTTAGTTAAGATCGATAAAGAATTAAGGATAAGGGTTTAAAACTGTGATTATTTGTTTATTCGTTTGTTTGTTTTACCATCACTTTGTGACTGTGGAACAGATTAATTTGATTTTCTGCACCTAGATAGTAAGAGGTGTGCGCCGCGGGCGGAATGCTAATCAAATAAAATAATAACACGATGACAGCACCTGACTTGACTAGGTAAAGTAAATTAAAGTACAATGTGTATGTGTTTGTCGTGTGAATAATAATAAAACAAATGGAAATACATAATATTACACAATATGTTATTTATTTTTATTAACAGATGTATATAGAAATGGTGGAGCTATTTTGAATGATTTTTTTGTGAAAAAATAAATCTTTTTTTGTACACATGTAGGTACATGGGAGCGCATCAGGCTATACATATTGACCTTAACACCGGCTTTATCTCGCTCATAATAGCGCCGGCTTTCGTTGTACAAATGTTTCATTTAAAGTAAGACATACCACGAATAGGTCTGATAACAAAGCCGAAATCTTTATAACAATTTTGTCAACGAGACTCTTACCAAATTATGGTAAAACATATATTACTACACAGTGTTAAGGCGACTACAGCACCTAAATTACGATTTTATGATGCGTAGATAAGCATGACGCACTGCATAAAATCGAAAAAAAAATACTACGGTAATATTCAGGACATAAACTAGATAAGTAGTTTGCTGAAAACATGATTAGCACTTTTGGTTCGATAGGAAAAGCTCACAAAGTCACCTCTAAATACCCAATATTGTGTATCTTTTAAGCTGTAAAAACGATAGTAAAATGCACACAGGAACTTGAATTTGCTATCAAAATGTTCGTGATTGAACACTCTCGATAAGTAAGTAGTTAACGCATTTTTCGATTTAAGCTGTTACCTTTCCATAAATCTCATTTTTCTATTTTTCGAACTTGTTTTTACGCACGCACGCTTTCATAGTCCGTAAACTTCGTGTATCGACACTGTTCGCACTGCCGGCCCAGGCATGTTGAGAGACGGAGATGGCACCATTCTTATGTGTGATGCCTTTATCGGGTACTGTAGTCGCCTTAAGTATTACATACTATTGCTGGATGGATAAAATAAAAAGTAAGATTTAAAAGTACGTACAATAGCTGGTCTCAGCAGCAAACTAAAATGAAGAAGTACGAATACCGATTTAGTTGAAAAAAAATTGCATGATAATAGTTTATTCGTCCAGCCTACAGTATGTAAATCTTAATACTTACATATAATAAAGTCGTGTTTGTTCGAACACTTATAATTCGAGAACGGTTGGACTCAAATTATATTTTCATGGTTTTTGATTTGTTGTATTTTTCTCAGTCCCGAATAGCAGAACAACTATTAAAAACATTGGAAAATTGACTAAAAAATTCCCACGGGAACGAAGTCCCGGGCGAAAAGCTAGTATAACATATAGAAATATATGCGCTACGCATCATTCACCATTGTCTTGTTCATTCCCCTCATTATTTTCAGTCCTAGCCCATATTACGTCTAAGAAGGCCGCAGGAGGTCGGATGGGATTTTCTTGATGCCAAGCCCAAGCCATGTACCAAATTATGCACATAACGTGGGCACACCATCCTAAGGTTCGTTTCCCAACCAAACAATTACGGTAGTATTCGACGATTTTACGCCTCCCTTGCAAACCGTTGTTTATTAATATGTACACGAAATAGATTCGGTTACTTTGGTGTCTTGACTGAATTTTTGCTCTGAGAAGCCAGGGTTCAGTAGTGACAATTGGATAGTCGTTAAAATCGAAATCAATGGTCCTGTCTTCATAAACTTCGATTATAAAAGCACCGTTGGGCTTATTGTGTTCCCCATAGTAACTTTTTGCTTGCGCTACTTGGTATGGTCCCAAAGCTATTACTATTAAAAATAGGAAACTGTTCAAACCCTACGCTGCCATATATGGGTTGAAACCTAGCTCTTCGCTGATTTAAGTTATTGTCAATGACTAAGCTACTCAGTAAGTTTGGAGTGTCATATTTCAAATATATTTCATTAACAATCTCATCAACCAGGTCACTGTCAGTCAACTTTTTTCCATACGCGTTTATTAATGCACAAGCTATTCTAACTTCGTCAGCAATACGAGGCACTGTGTAATTTGAACACTGCGATCGTAGCTGGCGGAATTGATTCCAGCGGCCCAGCGGCATAAGGGGTTTATGTGAAAGATGCTTATACTTTAAAATAAAAGTTAAATATATTAAAAGAAAATAAACCGACTTCAAAAAGTGAAAAATCAAGACTAGCATCCCATGTGCTACGTACCTCCTTATCTGTTTGAAGACGCATAGCCTATCAAACTCATTACTTGGCTCTGACTTTAAAAATATCAGTAGGTATGTAGCAAATATTAAATGATACGTCTTTGTTTTTAGATTTTAGAAGTCGGTTTATTATTATTTTTTAATGTTTTTTTATTTTTCCATTTTGAGTTTAAATAGTAGAAAGTAAGTACGTGAGGATAAATCTAAGTGCCTATTAAATTCGAGGGTTTCTCTCGATTTTCCTGGGATTCCGTCATCAGATCCTGATGTGATGACAGTGGGTTCACCTCTAGAGTAAATTCTTTCAAACAAAAAAAGAATTTTGAAAATCGGTCCATAAATGGCGGAGAAATCAATGAACATACATAAAAAAGATACATAGTACTTCCCCCTTTTTTGAAGTCGGTTAAAAAAAGAACAAAATAAAAAGTCCTAGGCTTTATTGTCATCAAATAGCGCGTATCTATCATTACACTCGCGATATTTTGAAAAAACGTAATTTTTAAAACAAAATCTAGATGGCAGCATATGTTTAACAAAAATCAATTATATCTCGGTTCCCGGTGATGATACGAAAAAATGACCCTCTTTACTTTTTGATCACCTAAACATACTCTATCGATCTGACTAGGTCTCAAACTGCGACATCACATTCGAGAAAATCGGCAGCCATCTTGGATCACAGGCCGTTTTTCTTCGAACCCCTTTTATACAATAGAATCTGTTTATAACGACTACTCCTGTTAAATTGTGTTTTTGCTAGGAAAGCTATGGGGCAGTTCTGATTTCTTTCATTTTATATGTATTTTAGGGTACGGAATCCGAATCTGAGGTTTGCGGAAAAAATTTAGTGGCGGAACATTGAAAAAATCGCAAAAAAAGAAAAAAAATTATGCTTTTTTCTGGTTTCCTGCTTAAAACTCGAAAGCTATTAAATTTTAGTAAATGGTCTGTTTACACAAATTAAAGTACTTAAAATTCTCTACAAACATCACTTTTTAGTTTTTTTTTCAGATGAACCGTTTGCTCTCAAGTGCGGGTTGAAAATTGGAAATTTTCAGCAGTCTGCAAAACCTACTTTTTACATTCCAAAACTTTATTTTTTATTAGAATGCTGTTATTTGATAAATTTCTTTTAGTTTTCTGCACTTGTAATTAAAAAGAAAAAAAGTCTAAATTAAACAAATTCAGTATCAAAAAAGGTAGGATACTAACAAAATAAAACTTAAACGTAACTTATCGTAACTTATGATCATATATTAATATTATAAATTATAATGTACAAAAATTATACCAGCCATTGTCTTTTACAAGGTCCTGGCTGAGAGTTTTCGGTGACGATATGTCCCGGTAAATATGCTGCTTGTTCTGGAAAATAAAAGAGGTGGTGTAATTTCTCAAGGAGAGATGAAGATTGCAAAATATATTGTGAGATTAAACATACCTTCCGCATCGTGCTGACGTTCTCCGATGGCATCGGGTCTTAGCTCAGGGTCTGATTGATCGAACGTCAGCGTCGGGGGTCTTTCTCCTGGAAAATATTAAAAATTGTGAGACACTTTCTTGTGATCATAATATATCAAGGAGAAGTGAATGAATACAAAATAAATAGAGAGATTCGACATACCTCTGTCTCTTTCTTCAGTTTCTTCTACGTCTATGTCATAGCAGTCTTCCGGGGGCTCAACGTTTTCACACAGTCTCTCGCATGATGTGCAGATTGGGGAGCAATGCAGGCCCGCTTTCCTGCATCCACAATTGCGTTGGCAGCCTTTTTTACATTTACACGAAATGTAACGGAGTATTAAATTTGGTGCAGGGTCCAAATCGTTAAGACTGGTTTCTTTTTTTTTCCATATAGAGCCATGGTAAACATGTTTCTCAATACGCCAAACTCAATACTCCGGTACTGGTACATTTCATGTAATGTAAAAAGGGCTGCCAACGTAATTGTGGATGCAGGAAGGCGGGCCTTTATTGTTCCCCAATCTATACATCATGCGAAGGACTGTGTTACAACGTTGAGCCCCCAGAAGGCAGCTCTGACATAGACGTAGAAGAGACTAAAGAAAGAGACAAGGGTATGTTGAATCTCACAAGTTATTTTGTAGTCATTCATCTCTCCTTGATATTTGATCACAAGTCAAAGTCTCACCACCTTTTTTATTTTAACGACGCTGACGTAGAGTAATCAGACCCTGAGCTAGGACCCGATGCCATCGAAGAACCTCAACATGAGGCGGAAGGTATGTTTAATCTCACAATCTATTGTGCAATCCTCATCTTACCTTGAGAAATGACACCACCTCTTTTATTTTCAGAACATGCAGAATATGTACCAGGACCCATTGCCACCGAAGAAACTCAGTCAGGACCTTTCAAAATACAACAGCTCATAAAATGCTTGCATATTATAATTTGTAATATTAATAATATACGATCAAAATAAGTGATATTTTAAGTTCTGTTTTGTTAGAGTCCTAACATGTTTGATACTGAATGAAGTCATTTCAATCACTTGTGAGGAAAACTATGTGAAATTTATCAAATGAAAGCATTCTAATAAAAAAATAATGTTTTGGAATGTTAAAAGTGGGTTTCGCAGAGACTGCTGAAAATTGTCAATTTGGAACTCGCATTTGAGACGGAACAATTCATTTGAAAAAAAACGAAACAATGATATTTGTAGAGAATTTTAAGTACTTTAATTTTTGCAGACTATTTACTAAAAGTTAATACTTAGTTTTCGAGTTTTAAGCAAAAAATCGGAAAAAAGCAGAAAATTTTCTCTTTTTTTGCGATTTTTTCAATGTTCCGCCACGAAATTTTTTCCGCAAACCTCAGATTCGGATTCAGTACCCCAAAATACATATAGAATGAAAAAAAACAGAACTACCCCATAACTTTCTCACCAAAGGCCCTTTAAATTACAATTTGACTGAATCAGACGGCCAAGGAACCGGTTTTATTACGTCGTACTAACCGGAAGTCATAATAAACGAAACGACAATTTATTGTTTTTATTAAATATTTCATTATCACTAAATTTGCGCGGATATTAGCCAGCTTTGGTTTGCTACTCGTGCACAGCGCTCTGTTCAACCGACAAAGACTCTCCAGTCATTTTCCCGGCGACAACATCGTGTCTACTCTTGAAACAGTCCTACTAGCTGAACAATCAAAATTTAGAATGTTTAGCGTTTTAGCAAAAAAAACCTTAGCATAGGCCTATTTACGGGCATTCCTCGATAACGTTGCAGCTTTTGTTCTTGAGACAACACCATCACACGTTTAGGTTTTAAAACATACGCACTGAACAAAAGTTCTATCTTTAATTTATTTTTCTTGACTGTGGATGTTATCGAATAATTTAGAGTGAATTTCTACACAATCATTACATCTGACTCGCCAGCTTCTTGTATAAACTTTTTCGTTCGTTTTGGGCGGAGATAGCTTATCTATGATTTATTTTTAAACACGCCAACACTCATTGTTGTTGTAATCAGACAATTTTATGTAAAGTTACGTCGTTAAAAACGGACGGTCCTTGTAAGCGGAGTCGTGATAAACGGACCTACTTTCATAGTAGTTCATATTAAAACCAAACATATGCCTACACTAACGTCGTTAAAAACGGTTGGTTGTTATATGCGATGTCGTACTAATCGGATTCTACTGTACTTTCTATAACATTTGCGCCGTTATGACACAACACATTAGCCTCCTTTGCGTCTTAAAATTGCACATGATTAAAAAAATTCAGATTCGAGTTTTTTTTGTTTCTTTGCATTTTCTGAGAACTTTACGATAGTAATGTATTTTTTTTTACACCATCGGAAAGAAGAGATTTCAACAAACAAAAAATTCTGCGACTTTTTTAAAAAAGCAGAAATTTTGACGAGAGAATTTTCGATTAAAAATTAGGGTCTTTTTTTATAATAAGGCAAAATAAGGTGAAAAAATAAATATTTTAAATAAAAAAAATTAGAGTGTATTTGGGACACAAAAAGGTAAGTTTTCACCAAATTTCGTAAACAAAAACATTTTTGTAAAAGATAAAAATAAAAAACCATCTTGGTTACTTATTTGAATTTTTCACATAAATTTTGAGGTTATGCGAAAAAGTGTAAATACAAAAGTTGTTGATATTTTTATTACCTACAACTTTGCCATTTAACTTTTTTCATAAGACTTGTAGTTTTGCCGGAAATCGAGACCGTTTTTTGTTTCTCTTTCATAAATTGAATTGCGGCGCACCTAAACCTAACATTTACTTAACGTCAGTGATCGTCTTTAACTTTAAAATAAAAAGGACAAAATGTTTTGAAGTATTAGATCTGTAGCCCGGGGACATTTTTATTACAAAAAAGGTTACCGTTTGTCTTTTAGATTTCGCCATTTTATATATACTCCTGTTAAATTGTGTTTTTGCTAGGAAAGTTATGGGGTAGTTCTGATTTCTTTCATTCTATACGTATTTTGGGGTACTGAATCCGAATCTGAGGTGTGCGGAAAAAATTTCGTGGCGGAACATTGAAAAAAATCGCAAAAAAAGAGAAAAAATTCTGCTTTTTTCCGGTTTCTTGCTTAAAACTCGAAAACTATTAAATTTTAGTAAACGGTCTGTTTACACAAATTAAAGTACTTAAAATTCTCTACAAACATCACTTTTTAGTTTTTTTTTCAGATGAACCGTTCGCTCTCAAGTGCGGGTTAAAAATTGGAAATTTTCAGCAGTCTTCAAAACCTACTTTTTACATTCAAAAACTTTATTTTTTATTAGAATGCTGTTATTTGATAAATTTCTTTTAGTTTTCTGCACTTTTAATAAAAAAGGAATAAAAAAGGTCGAAATTATACAAATTCAGTATCAAAAAAGATAGGATTCCAACAAAATAAAACGTAAAATATCGTAACTTATGATCATATATTATTAATACTATAAATTTACAGTGATCATATATTATTAATACTATAAATTTACAGCGCGATACAGCGAGGAAACGCCGCCAGCGTAATGGGGACCTTTGGGCGAGTAGCCACGAGCGAGAGGGGGTCTCGACAAAATGTGTTATTTTAACACATGTTTATTTTTAATTTTTTTGACATGTAATCATATTATTAAGTAAGATTTAATAAAAATAAGCAAAATTATGAATATTAAATAAATATACGCTACACACTATAAATTATAATTTACAAAAATTATACCAGTCGTTGTCTTTCACAAGGTCCTGGCTGAGAGTTTTCGGTGGCGATAAGTCCCGGTAAATATGCTGCTTTTTCTGGAAAATAAAAGAAGCGGTGTAATTTCTCAAGGAGAGATGAAAGATTGCAAAATAGATTGTGAGATTAAACACACCTTCCGCATCGCATGGTTCTTCGATGGCATCGATTCCTAGCCCAGGGTCTGATTGAACCATCGTCAGCATCGGGGGTCGTTCTCCTGGAAAATAATAGAAGTGGTAAGACACTTACTTGTGATCATAATATATCAAGGAGAGGTGAATGACTACAAAATAAATTGAGAGATTCGCCATACCTCTAAATAAATTGAGAGATTCGCCATAAATGTAACGGAGTATTGAATTTGGTGCAGGGTCCAAATCGTTCAGACTGGTTTCTTTTTTTTCCATATAGAGCCATGGGAAACATGTTTCTCAATACGCCAAACTCAATACTCCGGTACATTTCATGTAATGTAAAAAGGGCTGCCAACGTAATTGTGGATGGCGGGCCTTTATTGTTCCCCAATCTATACATCATGCGAAGGACTGTAAAACAACGTTGAACTCACAGATGACAGCTCTGACATAGACGTAGAAGAGACTAAAGAAAGAGACAGAGGTATGTTGAATCTCACAAGTTATTCTGTCGTTATTCATCTCTCCTTGATATATGATCACAAGTCAAAGTCTCACCACCTTTTTATTTTCCAGGAGAACGACCCCCGACGCCGACGATGGAGTAATCAGACCCTGCACCAGGACCTCTTGCATCAAAGAACCTCAGCACGAGGCAGAAGGTATGTTTAATCTCACAATCTATTTTGCAATCCTCATCTTTCCTTGAGAAATGACACCACCTCTTTTATTTTTCAGAACATAAAGAATATGTACCAGGACCCATTGCCACCGAAGAACCTCAGCCAGGGCCTTTTAAAAAACAACAGCTCATATAATTTTTGCATATTATAATTTGTAATATTAATAATATACGATCAAAACGTAAGTGATATTTTAAGTTCTATTTTGTTAGGGTCCTAACATGTTTGATACTGAATTTGTATAATTTCGAACTTTTTTTCATTTTAATCACTTGTCAGGAAAACTATGAGAAATTTATCAAATGAAAGCATTCTAAAAAAAAAATAATGTTTTGGAATGTTAAACGGGTTTTGCAGAGACTGCTGAAAATTGACAATTTGGAACTCGCATTTGAGACGGAACAGTTCATTTGAAAAAAAATCTTAATAGTGATATTTGTAGAGAATTTTAACTACTTTAATTTTTGCAAACAGACTATTTACTAAAAGTTAATAGTTTTCGAATTTTAAGCAAAAAATCGGAAAAAAGCAGAAAATTTTATCTTTTTTTGCGATTTTTTCCTTTATTCGCAACGGGTCACACTGGATCCTGTCACCCTGTGACTGGTTGCGATAAATTTCGCATCGAGTAACCACTGTGACTCGATGCGAATTTTCGTTCTCGTCTAGTAACAATGGTTCGTGACTAGTGCTACTCGTTCGGAAAATGTATTCGCATCGAGTAACAAGTATGACTCGATGCGAGTGTTTTATTCTCATCTGGTAACACTCGTTTGTGAACTGTGAACATTTCCAAGCCAAGTTTTTTTGGCCCATTCTTTATTCCACGGTAGAGTAATATTAAAGTCTTCTGTGACGGTAGTAAACGCACGTCTAAACCTAATTTTGATAAAATTTGGTAGGATAGATAGTTTAAAAACCCTAGAAAATACACAGAGAAGTTTTATCCCAATTATGTCAACAGTGTGGTGATCGGTTAAGAATAACACCACCCCATCTCTTTCCGTAGGTGTCGTAAGAGGCGACTAAGGAAACACAAATGAGACCTGCCTCCTAGTAATCCATCCCAGGCAACGCCACTTCATTTTTTTTTCTGAATCTGAGGTGTCGTCCTATGGTCTCATGCGGTGTGGTAGGCTCTGTAAAGGGCCGTCTGGTTCGCGACCAACCTTCTACCGAAGTCCGACGCCAAACAGCTTGCTGTGTTCCGTCGGTGCGTGGGAGTACCAGTGCCTTTATAGGCATTTTCTGGGTTAACTCGCTCCATCGTCGACCTCATCTTTGACCTTATGGTCAAGATTGAGGTCAAGAGTTAACCCATCTTATAATAAAAAATAAAAAAAAATTATATGCTCCCTTGAATTACGGACACACGTAAATGAAAGCGACGCGGGTGAGGCGTAGTGAATATTGACTATTTTTAAACAATCACAGTACGCCCTATTTAACAAAAAAGAAGACAGTTTTTGTGACATATTTTTTATTATTCTTTAAATCAGTCTTTGTACAAGTCAAGTTTTGTTAGTTTCACTAATAATAATTGAATGATATTAAAAGTAACTGTACAAAGACTGATTTAAAGAATAATAAAAAATATGTCATAAAAACTGTCTTCTTTTTTGTTAAGTAGGGCGTACTGTGATTGTTTAAAAATAGTCAATATTTACTACGCCTCGCCCGCGTCGCTTTCATTTACGTGTGTCCGTAATTCAAGGGAGCATATAATTGCGATAAAACTTCTCTGTGTATTTTCTAAGGTTTTTAAACTATCTATCCTACCAAATTTTATCAAAATTGGGTTTAGACGTGCGTTTACTACCGTCACAGAAGACTTTAATATTACTCTACCGTGGAATAAAGAATGGGCCAAAAAAACTTGGCTTGGAAATGTTCACAGTTCACAAACGAGTGTTACCAGATGAGAATAAAACACTCGCATCGAGTCATACTTGTTACTCGATGCGAATACATTTTCCGAACGAGTAGTTACGAACCATTGTTACTAGACGAGAACGAAAATTCGCATCGAGTCACAGTGGTTACTCGATGCGAAATTTTTTCGCAACCAGTCACAGGGTGACAGGATCCAGTGTGACCCGTTGCGAATAAAGGGATTTTTTTCAAAGTTCCGCCACGAAATTTTTTCCGCAAACCTCAGATTCGGATTCAGTACCCCAAAATACAAATAGAATGAAAAAAAACAGAACTACCTCATAACTTTCTCACCAGAGGCCCTTTAGATTACAATTTGACTGGATCAATACTAAAAGTGAGGTTTTAATGACCGTAACCTGCCTTAACCATAATTAGTGATTTTTATTTTTTACATTTCTTCTTCATGAACCAAATGAGTCTTAAAATCTAAACCGGCCACAGAAATCATCTTAAAATAGGTATATGGTTTGTTCAGAGGGCCTAATAACAGATTTATAAATTTGAAAAGGTAACTCAAAAATGTAAATACGAGTAACTAGCATATATGATATTTTTTTACTTATCACTATACCCTGTTTTTTATTCTCAGAGACTAAATTGACATATGCAAATGTCAAATTTACAAATAATGTTACCAGTTTTTTTTAATAGTGTTGTACCTACATTGTCGATTTTTGAATCTAAACTTTAAAAAAACGTAATAATAATAATTTTGTCTTTATTAGATGATTAGCTTCTTAGTTTTCTATGATATTAACATTTTAAAAATTATTATCAAAATGAATTTATAATAAAACCTCTTTTGACGCTTATAAACAAAAAAAGACAGTTGCCATCAGTGTTGTTCCCAACAGTAAAATACGACAATTCACGCTCTTATTTATGACAAAATCACTAAACTTTTAAGAAATACGGCACTTATTTAAATATGACAACAGCAAACAACTTTAAAAAAAGAAAAATCTATCGGTAACTATTCTATTAGTTATTTGTGTATGTTAGCGAAAAACACGGTAATTTCTATTTTTGATACGGCAACCCTAAAAACGATTAGGGACATTGCGTTACGTTTAAAGTAAGTATTTCCTCCCTTCTCTTTAAGTAATATAAAACCGGCACTTAATTTTGATAACATCGGTTACCGTTACTGGCACATCACTATTTAAGATTTGCAAAAAACTGGCAACCCAGGTATTGTCAATTTAGTCTCTGAGAATAAAAAACTGCAGTTCAGGAAATGGAAGTAAAGTACAGTAGATAAGAATTAAGCAGGTGTATATTAATTTTATTTATAAACAGTGGTAAAGGCTTTCAAGTTAGACACACGAGTAAACAAAAAACAATAGGTACAATCAATCATATTCAAATTAATATGTCATATAAAAAACTGCCAGTGTCCTTAGAAAAGGCTTTATGTACAACACCTCCCCGTAATAAGGACACTAAAATATGAATATAAAAACATCTATCTACATTAACTACACCTTAACCTATACCTAACACTAACATCCAAACTATACACGTCAAACTATACACATCCTTAAAATAAAAAACAAATGACAATTCAAACTACATACATACAACTAAATTACACCTAATGACTTTGTACATTTTTGATGTTTTAACTTCTGAAGAGGTTTGGTTAAAACATCAGCGGGCATCTGTGTAGTGGATATGTATTTGAGAATGATGTCGTCCGGATGTGATCGTATGAAATGGTGACGAATGTCTATGTGCTTGGTGCGAGAATGGTAGGTGTTACTGTGAGCTAATTTTAAAGCACTTTGGTTGTCACAGTACACAGTGATAGGTGAGTTAATGAAAAACAATGTATTTACAATGGACCTAATGTAGATCGCCTCTTTGCATGCCTCGCTGAGAGACATATACTCAGCTTCCGTCGTGGACAGGGCGACTGTACGCTGTTTACGTGATTCCCATGAAATGGGACCGCCACTTAGCACAAAGACGTAGCCTGTGTACGATCTACGATCTACCAGACTAGATCCAAAGTCGGCATCGGCAAATCCTACCCCAGAGGGGGCGGGTTGCCGACTGAAATTTAATTTTAGGTGTTTGGAGCCTTTAAGGTAGCGAAGGACTCGCTTAGTGGCTCGCCAGTGCACCTCCCCGTAATGTGTGTTGAATTGGCTGAGAAGTGACACCGCGTGTGCGATGTCGGGTCTCGTGCCAATAGCAACATACATTAATGAGCCGATAAGCTGCTGATAGGGGAGATCAGGTCGCTCATCCTCTTTTGGGGGTAAAATGAGTTTAAGTCCCGGTTCGAGAGGGGTCGAAACAGTGATGGCATCATTCAGACCAAATTTAGAAATGAGTTTTTCTATATAATTAGTTTGGTCTAGTGTTATAACACTATTTATCTGAGACACACGCATCCCGAGGCAATCTTTAAGTGGGCCTAAGTCTTTGATGACGAACTTTTCCTGAAGTTTAACTTTGAATTCAGTTTTCATCAAATCGCAGTTACTAAAGATAAAGAAGTCATCAACAAATACCGCTATAATTAAAAGATCGTTGCCATTTCTTTTGAAATAAATACAGTGCTCCGTTTCTAGTTGTGTCATAGAGATACACTTCATCGCTTCACGAACCTTTAGGTTCCATTGACGAGGAGCCTGCTTTAAACCGTACAAGGACCTTTTAAGCAAACACACTTTAGTTTTGCCTTCGGAAGCATAGCCATCAGGCTGTTCCATATATATTTCTTCTTCCAGGTCACCGTTGAGGAAGGCAGTTTCTACATCGACGTGATCGATAGTAAGATTAAATTGGGCTGCAAAAGCTAGAAGGAGTCGAATTGATGACAATCTGGCTACTGGGGAGTATGTTTCGCCATAGTCAACACCGTAGACTTGAGTGAAGCCTTTGGCTACAAGTCGAGCTTTAAACTTGGCAATTTTGCCGTCAGTGTCCTTCTTAATTTTGAAAACCCATTTATTCTTTATAACTTTTCGATTATCAGGTCTGTCTACAAGTACCCACGTCCCATTCTTCATGAGGCAATTGTATTCCATCTCCATAGCTTTGACCCATTGATCTTTATTAGGATCCGCCATAGCTTCCTTGTACGATTCTGGTTCAGAATCGCAGGAAACCATATAGAGAGTCGACCTGTCGTTTTCAGGGAAACGGATAGGTGGTCGTCGCTCTCTTGTTGGATATCGCCTCTCACTGTCGATCGTCTCAGTTTCTGATGCTTCCAGTGGAGGTTCCGATTCAGCATCGGCAAAAACCTCTACAGGTTCCTCTTCGACAGTAGTCGGAGTGGGATCAGAACTGGGTTGTTGGGACACTTCAACAGGAGGAATAACCAAATTTGAGACAGTCGGTTCTACTGTCGGGGATGGCGGCGCTGGTGGGAGAGTCACTTGGGTAAGAGACTGCTGCATTTCAAAAAAATCAGGTACCACGTCGGAAGTTGATTCCACATTGGGCTTCACAATTTGGTGGTAAGGCATCTTGTCTTCGATGAAGACAACATCCCGAGCAACTATAATTTTGTAGGGATTTCCCGGGCTGATCAAGCGATAACCTTTGCTTTCAGTTGAATAGCCAACGAAAACGCAAGTCTGGGTTTTTGGATCTAGTTTATCCCGCTTTTCCTTAGGAATTAGTACATGGGCTTCACATCCAAAAATCCTCAGGTGAGAAAGATTAACTTTTCTCCCGGACCATACCTCCTCAGGAATTTTATTATTTAGTGCCTGTGTTGGCGAATGATTTTTTAAGTATATGGCTGTGTTAACAGCTTCGCCCCAGAAAGCTTTAGGAAGTCCAGCATCTTGAAGCATTGTTCTTGCTTTTTCTATTACGGTACGGTTAACTCGTTCGAATAATCCATTTTGTTGTGGATTGTAAGGAACAGAGGTCTGCTGAATGATCCCATTTTCCTTTAAAAAATTACGCATTTGAGAGTTAACGTACTCACCACCGCAGTCAGTACGGAGTGTTTTAATTTTGAGGCCAGTTTGGTTTTCGACCAAATGTTTAAACTCCACAAACTTCGTGAAAACTTCGCTTTTTGCCTTAAGAACATAGCCGAAGGTTTTCCGTGAGAAATCGTCTGTAAAAGATAAGAGATATAGAGCTCCTCCGAAAGAATGGGTACTCATCGGTCCACACAGATCCGAATGAATAATCTCTAACTTACAACTAGACTCTTTCGTAGAAAGTGGGAAGGGCCTCTTTGCTAATTTTCCTTGTAAGCATGGCACACAAGGATTTAGCATTTTGTCTTTGAAGTCTATGCCTATTTGTCTATTTTTTAAGACATTTATTGCCTTGACATTAAGGTGTCCAAGACGTCGGTGCCATAGCAACATTGTTTGTAAACATTGGTGTGTCAAATTTGCTTGACAAACATCCAATTTGTACAAATTATTATAATTAGATCCAGTTGCTACGATTTCGCCTGAAATTTTGCAGTTTTCCTTACGTAAAACTGTAGCACCACGCTGGGAGAATATAACAACATAGCCGTCACTTACGAGCTTACTTACCGAAAGTAAATTTGCAGCTAGCTTGGGAACATAAAGTACGTTCGAGATAGTGCTTAAATTACTAGAAGGCAAATGAACAGTACCTGTTCCTTCACACGAAACTTGATCATTATTGGCAACGAAAATGGGCTTACAAGTTTTGGTCATCGACTGGAAGCTGCGAGGATCGCTACACATATGTGAAGTTGCTCCAGAATCAAGTAACCAATACTTGTCATGCTGAGAACCTTGAGGAAAGTGATGAAAAGAAGATGAAAGTGTAATTTCTGCTATAATATTAGTTTTGTTTTCATTATTAACAAAATTCGATTTCTTACTTGCTTTTCTTTTTCTACAGTTATTAATAATATGTCCAAACTTTTTGCAAAAACTGCACTGAATTTTAGATTTAGAATTTGAGGTCGAAACTAATGCACTGGTCGAAGGTTCTTCAGGCGTGGAACGCTGATCTTCCTTCAGAAGTGTTGTTGCCACGGAGTCTGAGCAGATCTTCGCGCCAGAGTGTTCTAACGCCATGATCAAAGGCTTGTAGGTATCTGGCAACCCAGCGAGCATTATCACTCCAACAAATTCGTCGTCCAATCCAGCTTCAATCTCAAGAAGTTGTTCTTGCAAATCCCTTATAGCATTTATGTAGGTCTCCATATTGCCTGTCATCTTCGTGTTGAAGAGTTGCCTGAGTAAGCTAAGTTTGCGGTCAAGGCCTGTGTCTGCGTACTGCCGTTGCAGTTTTTGCCAGGTTTCCTTAGCTGTCTTAGCCGATTTCACCACTGAATACATGCGCGGAGACACGGTTAGGCAAATCTTCGCCCGTGCCTGCTCGTCGAATCTTTCGAAGTCCGGTCTTTCCGTAGCGAAGACGGTAGGTTCCTCGATGCACTTCCACAGACCACAATCTATAAGAAACATCTTCATACCGAAGCTCCAGGAGCCGTAGTTAGAACGGCCTTCTAACTTGGGTATGGTGAATGGGACACCGCTGGGGACGAGTAGTGCTCTCGTAGCCGCTGTTCCGTCGCCTTGCGCCGCACCAACAGCCTGTCCCGACGAGTTCATGTTTCTTGATTTTTCAAGTCACCGCGTTTACAATTAAATATTCTGCACCTGCAAGGTCAATAGGCTTTCTGGGCCCATAACCTGCAGTTCAGGAAATGGAAGTAAAGTACAGTAGATAAGAATTAAGCAGGTGTATATTAATTTTATTTATAAACAGTGGTAAAGGCTTTCAAGTTAGACACACGAGTAAACAAAAAACAATAGGTACAATCAATCATATTCAAATTAATATGTCATATAAAAAACTGCCAGTGTCCTTAGAAAAGGCTTTATGTACAACAAAAACAGGGTATACATATGGTTACGGCGGGTTACGGTCATTAAGACCTCACATTTAGTACATAAAATGGCGAAATCTATAATAATTTTACAAAGACAAACAAACTTTTTCGTAATATAAATGTCCCCGGGCTACAGATCTATATGTCAAGTAATTATTATTTTAACAATGTTACATAAAAATCAATATAAAATAGAAATTAGTTAAATATTCACTGTCAGTGATAACCATTTTTAGCCCAGTTGGACTATGGACTGCGTTTAGCCTTCGAAAACTCTGAAATAGTTTATTTTTCTGTACAGTTTCCGGATCATTTTCTCATCATAATGTACCATTTTGTGACATATTTAATTGTTGCTTTAGATTTTTTTGAAATGTGGTTAAAGTCGTTTATACAATCTATTTTTGTAACAATTTTGTGTCAAACTCATCCACGGATTTTTTAAAATATTTTTTACTTTAATACCCTCCCTATAAACTGCTAGTAATTAAATTCGTAAGAGATCACATGACAATATTGGTGTAAAGCAGGGGTGGCCAACCGGTCGATCGCGATCGACCGGTCGATCGTGACTGTTAGTCCAGTCGATCGTGGCAAGGCAAAAAAATAAAAAACATTTCAGAGTTAAGTTTTTTTCTTTTAATATAATAAATAAAAAATACTACATGATTGTGTACTGAACTATGCTGTTTCATTTAAGATTTCAAGAAGTATGTAATTGCGTTTGGTTCCCGTGGTCCGCCTCGTAGTCCACCCAGGTGAACCACAGGAAATTTTTTTTTTCCCGTGGTCCACGTGGTGTACCACAGGGATTTTTTTTACCCCGTAGTTCACCTGGGTGGATTACGGGAAATAATTTTTACCCATGGTCCACCTGACACTTACCGTTTTTTGCCTCATAGTTATTCAGATGCAGTTAATTAATAACGATATTTCTGTAGGCATCGCTTTAGAAAAACTACGTTAATAATTTATTTATTATCATGTTATCAATTAAGAAATGATTTAAAAAAATATTGAAACACTTTTTTATTCATAAGAAGATCTTTATTTTTATTTCATAATTTACTGTTAGAAACATATGGCTATGCAGGTAGACCACTGGAAAAAAAATTTCCCCGTTGTTCACCTGGGTAGACCACGAGGTGGACCACGGAAAACAAACGTGTAATTGGTAGATCGCACAGGGTTTCGTTAGTAAACAGGAGATCTTGGGTATAATCAAGTTGGCCACCCCTGGTGTAAAGAATACACTAAGTATATTTAATTTTCGGTTTTTTTACTAGTTATGTATGAGTGCTTTATTTTGGGCCTATTGTAAATTTCACTGGACCAAAACGACACGATATGAGTTTACAGTCTACGGAAGCTTCCTAGACACGATGCCATTGTAAATTAGAACTTTAATTTTATTTACCCTGTTTCAATTAAATACAAAAACTTCAGCTACAAATCTTCTCAATTTGCTAATAAAGCAACGGTCCAAAATGACACAGAATGAACTATAACTTTCTGGGTACGTATATTACCCACATTCAAAAAATTACAGACATTTAATAAGAACTTTAGAAGGTGGTCTATAGAGCCTTTTGCTAGCGCCGCTGGACCATTTCTCGAAGCTAGCCTAGTGTATATTATAAAGATATATTTTTGTGACAAATAAACTCAAAAGCTACTGGGCCGATTGCAAAAATCCTGTCACCTTATGCTACATTATCCCCGGGTACCATAGGCTACATAATTTTCCCGAATTTCCACGGGAACGAAGTTCCGGGCGTAAAGCTATGTTCAATAAAGACATAAATCGAGAAGCTTCTCCTTTTTTGAAGTCTGTTTAATGTTGCAAATACCTGTTTGCCACAATAGCAATGCCACTTGGAGAGAATGCCTATAACATTTTCTTGTGTTAAATCATCCAATAAATTGAAATCTGTGATTTGATTACAGTCACATTTCTTTATCTGAAATTAAAATTAAAGTAAATTACGTATAAGTTAAAAAAAAAATCTACAGACAAGAGCAGCACTAAAGCGTAGGTATTTTTATTTTGTTTTGACTTACAGCGATTACATTTTTACTTACAACTAAAGCTTAACTAAGGAAGGTCGTAACAAGTTTCTACGAAAATACTACAGAAAACTATATTCTGATGTGCTGTCATTTGTTGACCAGGGAGTAGTAACAATCTAACTAAACCTTCTAATATAAGACACAGATAACTAAAGCATTTTGAGAATTATTTGTCATACCGGTTTTTCTTTTAAAAACAACCACTGTAGTGGCTTCTCAATGTGGACAACGGGCATTGTCTTCGGTAGTAAAACACTGTACTCCACTCTTTTTTGTGAGCGCTCAAGAACATTATCTTCGGTATCTGATTTTAATTGTGCCTGTATTATAGGATTACTCTCGAACATACGAAGTATAGCTTCTCTAAACGGCGCGTGGGAACGCAATACCATGGTTAGAGGAAAACCTTTTTCTAATATCATCATGCTGTGATCCGACATCTGAAATACATATCAATTACAGTATATAGTTGTAGTTAGAAAACTCTGTAGATAAAATTGAATTTGATGAGCTACTTTGATACCGTCGCATGTTCTATAAACAATGATTACGTCTGTGTGTGCCCCGTTATGATAGAAAAAGATCAGACTGGCAATGTGCTACCCAAACGCCTCTTCTACTTCCTCTACCTATTTAGGTACGTTCATAATCATAAGCTATATGTATAATATGCTCATCAGATTCGGTTGTTTCCAACGCCGCCTTTCTAGTACGTAATTCTATTTTAAATCATTCAATATTTTATTTACTGTATATTAAACAGTTTAATGAAGCCTAAAGAAATCTAGTGCTGATTTTGTATAATCCTTACTAATATAATAAATGCGAAAGTAACTCTGTCTGTCTGTCTGTCTGTCCGTCTTTCACGCCTAAACTACTGAACCTATTTTGATGAAATTTGGTACAGAGATAGATTAGACCTTGGAAAAGGACATAGGCTACATTTTATCCCACAACTGGGCACGATATAACCTGTAGTCCACGCGGGCGGAGCCGCGGGCGGAAAGCTAGTAAAAAATAAAATCGATATCAAACTTACGCCTCCAAGATTATCAGACTTTTTTTTTCCAGATCTTTTCGGAGTCAACCCGCTAACGTACCCAGCAATATTCAGCAAGGGATAACCGATTTCACCTTCCTCTACTAACCAGTTGTTTGCCACCGTTATCAAACTCTCATATACATTTTTCGTGTAGTCATTGTATTTAGCTTGTATTAAAGCAAATTCTGGTGATGATTTACCTAAACAGCAAAAAATCATCATTAATATTATAAAGTTGTCAAAATCAAAACATGGAAATATTTTTTCTATATAAGTACTTTTAACTTCTTCTTTCTTGGTAAGTTTTTTTCTTGAATCTGAGGCGCCAATTTCCCCTTTCGCCAGTTTGTCTATCTCTGAAAAACAAGTACATTAAACATATTTATTCTTCATACATTATCACCAAAATCAGAAACCAAAAAAATACACCTGGCATCGACATGAAAGTCAGATTTTCGTGTTGT
The DNA here is from genome assembly GCA_949987775.1 of Aproaerema taeniolella. Lineage (NCBI taxonomy): Eukaryota > Metazoa > Arthropoda > Insecta > Lepidoptera > Gelechiidae > Aproaerema > Aproaerema taeniolella. The sequence goes on from OX465246.1 coordinate 15,793,080, forward strand.
TAATTTATGTATTTCTGTGTGTGTGTGTGTGGCTCAGGCCAGCAGACCCACGGAACTTAAACAATGAACTAAGGAATTCTATGTATGCCAATATATAATGCCTTTCCAGTGCCTATTGATGCCAAAAGAACCAAATCTAGTGCCATCATAGTTTAAGAAATGTAGGTCGTTCTTTGTGGGTCTACTGGACGGATATCAGCCCAGCAGACCCACCTCTCGTACACGGAAACGGCTAAAGTTAGAGACATGGTTCTAGTTCTAAAGTTTAATGCTTCATTAACCTTTGTAATACCACCGACACCATATCGAGTCGACAGAAAAATTACCTCTAAAAACCACCGACCCGATATCGAGCCACAAGACCTCGTGCTATTTTTTGGCTTATGCCTACAATAATAAGGATTCTTTTCCTATGCAAATGGCATACACTAATAGCTAGTGAATGTAGCTTCAAAACGGTATGCAATACTTGACGCTGATTGGTTCAAATTCGTTACAATTTCAAAGTGAAAATCAGTTGGCGGCAACTTTTGTCAGTGCTTGTGCGTGGGTGATAAAATAAAGAAATTACGGATAAATACTGAATATCTTCTTGAATATTTTGGTAAGTAACATTGTTTTACTAATAATCTATAATAAAAACATAACTTTATTGTTGAAATGCACGTAAATACATATAAAATGAGCTTTCAAACATGCTATCCAACCGTCTTAGAAAAAACCGTTGCCGCCAAAATTTACAAAGAGGGTGTTCATTTTTTTATTTATGATTTTAAGTATTAGCGTATATTTTGTTTTATTTGTAATGTAATCAAGGCTAAGAAAAAGATTTTTAGCATTTTTAAGTTGAATGCTAAAGAGGGGTAATTATGGGGCGGGTAAATTTTAGTTTTTTTGTTTATTCAATATTTATAAGACCTATTTTTTTCTGTTTTGGTTAGATTTTACCATGAAACCCTTTTTTATTTCTGTGCTCTATAGTTTCCTAAATAGTGTTGATATGGACATGATTTTTTAAAGTGAAAAGTTTTTTAAAAAATAAATTATATTTTAGCTAAAATGTCTCAAAGCAATCAAATTGATGTGGAGTCTGTGCCCGATGAGCCGGGTATTATAGTTCCGGTATTTCCGATATGCCGGACCCCCGGCGGAAGCCTCCGCGTGGCAGGAGATCCTGTCCTCGGAATAAGAAGAAGAGGAGAACAAGTGGTTTCAGTATGTATCAATATTTTCTTATCTACAATGTGGGATCCTTGGGGAAGTTAGTTATGGCAGTGGATGCTTACGGATTTACCGTGTAGGCGCAGAATGCCATAAGCGCAATATGACAAACGCAAAAAACCTCCGCAAAACAAAAGAGCAAAATGTCAAAAGCGCAAAATGTCAAAAGCACAAAATGACAAAATCGCAAAATAACAAAAAGTAAATTTATGTGTTATAACTGCCTAAATATAAAACTTAGTTTTCGCCGCATGAATTAAATTTTCGTTGTTTTGCTCCTGTGTCATTTTGCACTTACGGCACTCTACGCCTAAACGTCGGATTACGTAAATATAGTTTTAGTTTTTTCTTTCATCATCAACATCGTTCTTTTTAGTTATTTAGCTGCACGTGTTGGTTTTAGCTGTCTGTATGTCTTTATAAAGCTTGTGTGACTAACATTTGCATTCTGGTTCTATATGCAAGGTACTAACATTCATGACTAACATTATAATAAATAAACGGTGATAACTTTTATTTCTTATAACTTTATTTTATATGCTCGTGGGGTGGCCTCGTCAATACTTATAACTTTTTAGAGCATATCTAGCTAAGAATGTGGTGTGGTTTGGTTTTTGGAATGGTGCATGCTTTCTTCAGGTTTGGAGACCAGACCAGATTCCTGTAATGCTGTCCCCTGCGCCGTCTCCAGCGCCAGCCATGTCATCCCCTGTCGCGTCATCGTCAAGTGCTCTTCCAACCGAGCAACCTGCCCGCCGCCGCCTTCGGCCTCGTCGTATTACGTTACCCGACTACGACTACCTTAACGATTCGGGTAGTGAGTTGGAGGGAAACGCAAGCGACGAGGAGGACGATGATAATTTCGAAGAGTTTCGGACAATGAGGGCGTTGGCACAGCAGATTCGCGATGAGGAAGAAAGCGAACTGGGACCTGACAGGGACGTCGGCGGGGTTGACCTCGCCGGTGGTGGCGGCGAACAAGCAAGGGCTTATGTGTGGAGCGAAGACTTCACTACGTTCCAGGGGACGGAAGAAGTCTACATGCGCTCGCCGGGACCATCGGATGTTGTGGAGTCTCTGGATCCATTGGATCTTTTCACGCTTGTGTGGGACGCAGACATTGTCCAAAAAATTGTGGATGAAACAAACCGATACGCATGGCAGACCATCGCCGCTTTGTCTGAGCATGATGGTCTGTCATCAAATCTTGATTCTTGGCATGAGACGACGGTATCGGAAATATACAGATATTTGGGAATACTCATGTACATGTCCCTCAACTCACGAGGGGCTGTACATGAGTATTGGACCACTTCTGTACTGGGTATGCCTGATTTCCGTCGCCTCATGTCAAGGAACAGATTTAACATGTTAAGTCGTTTCATCCACTTTGTGGACAATGACTGCGTCCGAAACGACGTGAGGTCATACGAGCGAAAGATAGCAAAAATCGCTCCGCTACTGGAGCACTGCAACACAAAATTTTGCAGCATCTACACGCCAAACAAGCATCTGAGTTTAGACGAGTCGCTGCTTCTATGGAAGGGTCGTCTTAGCTGGGTACAGTGTATCCGGACTAAGGCGGCTCGCTTCGGAATCAAAAGTTACGAAGTCTGCGAAGCAGCGACTGGTTAATGCCATCGAGATCTAAAGTTTCATAACTAGTGCTTCAAGAGTTTCGGAGCTATAAAACGATCTTTGTGTGCCTGCTGGGCGGAGGGTTCAATGCAGCAGACCCAACATGATAGCTCCATAACTAAAAGGTAATTGGTATGAAATCTCAAATCGAGATTTAGTGTGTTATTAGTGCCTTAGCATAACATAAAAATATCCGTTAAATTTCACATCCAAACAACAGTTGAACCTCTCAAAGTTCTCCATACATTTTAACAACCGAGGTACAGTCACGCTCAAAACTCAATTTATTAGGTTACATATGTCAACATATTTTTTGAATCCATAATCGTTTATGTATCCTAATAGTAATTAACTACCTATTATATAGATATACCAACTCCTATATTTTGTAAAAAGGTAATAGGCGACAACTAGGTAATAAATTTAAAAAAAAATAATAGGCTACGCATCTGCATGTTGCTTAGATGGCGCTACTATTTTATGATCTGTGTCTCACAATAAGATCGTTAATGCATTTAAGGCTAAGCGCGGCCTATGCGCTGATAAAGGGTAGATGACTTTCGACACTTGGACTATGTTTTTGGTAAATCGTCAGACGGCTTAATAGCGCGAGCTTCCGGGTTCGAATCCCGATCGTGTCAAAAGTTTTTCACGCCTTTTATTTGTGTAATAATAAAAAGACACTATAGTTTGGGATTTTAAAGATTTTTTTCAAAAAGTTTATGCAGCGGCACGGCGCGGTGACAGTACGGGGCAATGTGCCATCTATGATTTTCTCATAGAAATTTGTCGTACCCACATTTTGAAATTCATTCTCGTCGAAAAACTCTAATTAGGTTATTTGACTTCTTCGTTATAATTTTTTTTCGTATAATCGATTCGTTTAGTAATAAAAAACCAAGAATAAATCAAGAGTAAAAATGGTTTTTTGATTAACAAGATTTTCTTTAAATGCTCTAAGATACAGTCTACAAAGACAAAAATAAACAAAAAATAAATCAAAATCATCATTACATAATTAACGAGGAGTGATCAAAAAGTAGCGATAACGACCCACTTGTACAATTCATCATTTACTCATTCATACCAATAATTAAAGATCATTTAATTACGAGGTTAGATACAAAAAATTAAGTCTTAATTTTAAGAAACATAGAAACCGTGTCTAGTTGTTTGACGAATTCCGACGTAAAATATCATTATGGAGAAAAACGAAGTGCGAGCCGTTATTAAATACCTCAGTTTAAAAAGTTGACGACGCAAGAGATCCAACGTGATTTGGTGGAGACTTTAGGTGAGTTTGCTCCACCATATTCTACTGTGGCAAGATGGTCACCTCAATTCAGGACTGGAAGAACATCGACAGAAGATGAGCACCGCTCGGGCCGGCCATCGACGTCAGTTACGCAGGAAAACATTGAAAAAGTCGAAAAGATTGTTCTAGATGATCATCTTGTTGCAGTGCGTTATTTAGTCCAGGAAACTGGCATTTTATATGGCAGTATTCAATCAAAATTAAAAGATTATCTGAGTATGAGAAAAGCCTCGGCGCGTTGGGTACCCAGAATGTTAAAAGAAGATCGGAAGAAAACCAGACTCAATCTTTCAAGGCGCTGGTTGGACAGATTTCATGTGGATCCTAACAATTTTTTGGCTCGATTTGTCACTATGGATGAAACATGGGTTCACCATTTTGATCCAGAAACAAAACAACAATCTTTACAGTTGAAAAGACCGTCGTCACCAACTCCAAGGAAATTTCAAACCACAGCATCGGCAGGCAAAGTCATGGCCTCAATTTTTTGAAATTCCGAAGGAATATTATTAATTAATTATCTTGAGAAGGGACACACAATAACAGGCGTTTACTATGCATCTTCAATCGCTAAATTGAGAGAAGCTATAAAAGAGAAAAGACATGTCAAACTCAGAAAAGGCATTTTGTTTCATCAGGACAACGCGCCGGTTCACACTTCTGCTGTGTTGCACTGGATGCCATTCAACAAGCTGGGTTCAAATTAGTGGATCACCCACCTTATTCGCCGGACTTGGCTCCCAGTGAATTTTATCTCTTTCCAAAACTAATAGAATACTTGCGTGGTAATAGATATGCCGATGATAATGAAGTGATAGAGGCCGTGGAAGGGTTTTTGGAAGGCCAAGAGAAATCATTTTTAAAGGGTTAAAAATGTTGGAGAAACGCTGGACTCGGTGTGTAGATAGAGAAGGAGACTATGTTAAAAAACAAATTTTTGTTATTTTAAAAATGTATTATTTTCTGTTTCATTATCACTACTTTTTGATCACTCCTCGTATGTGATATTAACTTACCCATTAAGAAATCATTTTTCAACTCTTAAATGTTTTATTGGCAATCTTATACACAGTCACATAGTACCGAGATATATTTGTATTATAAATTCTATATAGGATTCGAAACAACAAGTTAAGACTATAACGCACACCATAATAAAATCGGAACATATATTTTTATCGTATGTCAAAATCAAACTACATAATTTTTGATTTAGGTACTGTGCTGATAACTAATAAACCCCGCACGCAGGCAAAGGGGAAGACTTAGTAGGTACATAAAAGGTCACTTGGTGGACAAAACCCCCCTTACGAACATTGTATATAAAATAAAAGCTTGTATAAAATACATTGAATCCATATGTATCAACGATCACGTAAAAACTATTGATTATGTGCGCGGCTGTATTCATTTTGAAATGTATGCAGAACTTTCAGAGGCCATTTGTTATGTTTGGAAGTTAAATTAAACAGATAGGTATTTTTATATTAAGGCACTAATGACACACTAAATCTCGATTTGAGATTTCATACCAATTACCTTTTAGTTATGGTGTTGGGTCTGCTGCGTTGAACCCTCCGCCCAGCAGGCACACCAAGATCGTTTTATAGCTCCGAAACGCTTGAAGCACTAGTTTTGAAACTTTAGATCTCGATGGCATTAATGAAGCATTAAACCTTAAACCTAGAACAGTGTCTCTAACTTTAGCCGTTTCCGTGTACGAGAGGAGGGTCTGCTGGGCTGATATCAGTCCAGCAGACCAGTCCGGCGTCCATTAATTACGTGAGGCGTTTTGGGGGAGGAGGGGGTCGGGCCGGATCTCACTCAATCTCACGTGGGGGAGAGGGGGGGTCTCTACAAATATCACGTAATATTTTCCCCCAAAAGAAATAGTGTTAAATTGTGGGAAAGCTAAGTTAAACCAACTAAACCATGTTGTTCCAGTAGCCACTCTGAGTTCCCGTGGATTGAATTAGAACAAAACTTTTTTTTTCAAATTTAAATAGCTAAATCATAGTGTTTTTTATTGTTCGATTATTAAAAGTTAAAAAAATAACTAGGCAAATTATGTAAGTTTTTTAAATAAATTACCAATTAACGTATTTACACTAAAACTAAGCATTTTCATAAAACTCACGTGAGATAAAAGGGGGAGGGGGGGTGTCGAGCCAAATCTCACGACATCTCACCAGAGGGGGTGGGGGGGTCAAAAAAATCGCCAAAAACACCTCACGTAATTAATGGAATTTCTTAAACTAGATAGGTATGGTTCTTTTGGCATCAATAGGCACTAGAAAGGCATTATGTATGTATGTAAATTCTTTATTGCTCAAAAACAGTGTCATAAAATACATTTCAAAGGTAATTTAGTAGCAAAGGCGGACTTATCCCTGAAGGGATCTCTTCCAGTCTACCTTAGAGTAGTTGAGAGAGGAGACACAGGTGTTGCGGGTTGCAATGCAATATATATATTTTTTTAATTTTATGTATTTATGTATTGGCATAGGTAGAATACTTAAATTCATTGTTTAAGTTTCGTGGGTCTGCTGGCCTGAGCCACACGTATTTCTGGGTATTTATAATCGACGCTAGTTGCACAGATACCATGGTCATGCCTACCTTTTTTCCTATTATACGCTTCGGGTGACAATCTGAAAATTTTTAATAAAAACAGCAGTCATTTTAATCAATGTATTATTTATACCAATTCAACAATAACGGTATCTAGAATACGTTAATACTATCACCCTATTTTATAAACGTTATTTGAAGTTAATAGTCTAAAGTCGAATTTTAAATTCCGTGTCAAAAATGTAAACAAAGGTACATTTTTAGCACTATAGAAAATGTAAACACTATAAACAAAATTGTTATGCTTATGAGCTATGCTTATGACACTTGATATTTTTTAAGAAAATTTATTATTCGTTTGCATACTTGCTTGTTAAGTATCTCTTATCAGCCCATATACGTCCCCACCGAGGGGCACGGGCCTCCCTTCGAAACACGAAGGGGATTTAGGCCATAGTCCACCACGCTGGCCCAATGCGGGTTGGTGGACCTCTCGTCTTTCGAAAATGAATTTTCTTGGGCGGGCGGGTTTCATCACGATGTTTTCCTTCACCGTTGAGCAAGTGATAATTAGAAATCCGTACATAAATCCGAAAAGACGAATTTAGTGGTACAGGCCCGCACCAAGGTTTGAACCCACGACCTTCGGATTACAAGTCTGGCTCATTACCACCAACTTGTTAAGTATAATAAATAATTATAACACCAGAAACAAACGTCACATTACAATTATTCAGTACTAACTTCTTTGCAAATCAACAAATACTACATACTCAAAGTTGCAAATTAATAAAATTTAAATTAATCTATTTGACAAAAATGTTTTTGATAACTGGAATTTCAGTTTGACAATGACATTTCTTTGTTTACATTTTTGGCACGGAATTAAAAATCCGACTTTAAGGGCTGGTATTTCAATAGAAGCTTATCTCAAATTGATCCATGCTTGTAGATAGGTACCACTTATGTGTATTTCAATTTAGGTTTAAAATTAAGTGGCATTTAAGTCCATCCTAACTAGCCTTAATCTAAGCGGAGGATTTCTGTCGCTTAAGTTGCAATCTGACATTGGCATGTGGCTGACTTTGCTTCATGATAATCTATTTCTCACCTGCAAAAATCAACACGCTATGGTAATAATGAAATATTGGCTATTGCTGGTTTTAGACCAACCTTCATTAATTTTTGCAGCAGAAATATCGTGGAATTGATTTTAAAACTTCTTCATTCGCAAAGGAGAATGGACAAAAATGTATAATAATAATAATAATAGGTTTTTATTTTCTCCACAAAGGTACAATTTTTACTTACAGCTACTTATTGCATACGGTTCACATAAACCTTTGTGAGAGCTGGAGTCTGTACTAGGTTTCAGACAAAAACCTGTGTTACAGATCACCAGGCTCCCAACCACCTCGGATAGATTTGTGTCACATTTATTTTCAATAATATAGGATAAAAAATACATAAATATTTATAACAATTTTGTACCTATGACTTATTTTTATTAATATATACTTATATATTATATATACATTACACTTGAAACTATATATATATATATATATAGTTTCAAATGTATATTTGTGTGTGTGTGTGTGTGCGTGTGTGTGCGTGTGCGTGCGTGAGGGTGAGGGTGTGTCAGGTTTGAAATTGGAGCTTTATGAGCTTATGACGCTTTCCGCTTTATCATAATCTTGTTCAAGGAGCCAATTGGTAACAATAAATTTGCATTCTGTTTTGAACTTTGGATAAATGTTTAGTATTTTGTTTAATTTATTGTAAACAAAACCACCAAGATAGCAGAAACTCCCGCGTGCGAGTTGAGTGGAAAAGGAACTAGAGGGACAGACATTGTATTTTCGGCGTTTGTCAGCAAGTTTGTGTGGGTCATATGGAGTGAGGGAATGAGTTTTCATTATTATACCTAAAATGAATTGTTGTCGAACTGTAAGTACTTTGCAAGTGGAATAGAGGTCAGTAGTCGGATATCGGAATGGGAGGCGGAAACCTACTTTCAGCACTGCGCGCTGCGCCCGTTCTAATTTTAAAAGTGCGGTTTTAGTAGCACCACCCCAAGAAATTATACAGTAGGATGTTATCGATTGACAAAGAGCTTGGTATACTAATTTTATTACTGATTTGTCTGCTATATGAAGTAAGTTTTTAAAAATGAAAATGAGCTTACGAAGTCTGGAGGAGAGTGAGTCGATATGAAGGTGAAACTTTAGTCTGTAGTCAATTTGTACGCCAAGGTACTTAACGGAGTCTGTACAGCCCAGACTAGGACAATGGCAAGGTGATTCCCTGGGTTTGCAGTTGTGGGCCTTAATAGTAAAAGAACCAGTCGGTGGTTGGCCAGAGGTGGTGAGAGAAAAAGAAGTATATTTTGTTTTTTCTACATTTAATGAGAGTAGATTTTTATTTAGCCACTTTGAGATCTGCTCGAAGCCTGTCTGCGCATAACCAAAAGCCTCCGACCAGGTCTCTCCGTGAAAAATGAGGGCATTATCATCGGCGTAGGTGAATATTTTTCCATTTTGAAGGGGCTGTTTACAGAGATCATTAATGTATATCAAAAATAGAGTAGGGCCGATGATACTGCCCTGTGGGACTCCATATGTAACTGGGAGCTCATCACTAACCCAGTCATTGATCTTAACGCATTGTCGCCGTCCTGTTAAGTAACTTTGGAACAAGGTCAACTGAGTACCTCTGATGCCTATGTATTCGAGCTTGGTGAGAAGAATGGGGACAGAAACCGTGTCGAAAGCCTTAACTAGATCCAAAAATATTCCAATTACTTTGTTTTTGACATCTAATTCAGTCGCTATCTTGTTTGTTAAGTCTAAGACCGCGTCATTTGTGGAAACTCCTGATCGAAACCCATATTGATTTGATGATAAAATTTTATGTGAATTTAGAAAGTTAACAAGTCTTTTATATAATAATTTCTCCAAAATTTTCGATAAGGTGGGAAGTATAGAAATAGGTCTACAGTTATTTACACGGTCCCTGTCCCCGCCCTTGTAGATGGGTTGAACAATGGCTATTTTAAATGCATCCGGGAATACTCTAGTTTCGAAGGCTATAGATTGGAAAGGAATGTTAAAGGGGCTTGGTTTATGTTTTATACATCAAGCTAAAGTCTCAGGACTAAGCTAGAAACACATTAATATGCAGAACTATTTTAAAAAAAACAATTGTGTGAATACACCGGTTAGTTTAGGAAATATAGAATATACTTAAATGACTTTTGAAAAGCTTTCGTATCACAAAAACTGATGATGTTGACTGTGAATAACAATAGTTCTAGTTAAAAATGAGTTCACACTTATGAAATATACATCGCGGTTTATTTATATTTCTTATTATGAGTCTAACTTTGATATTCTATGGGAACTTGAGACTGCTGCTCACTTTTTTTTTATTTGTGATTATTTATAGACCAAAATTCCCATTCTGCTTTATTTTTATCAATAGAAGTGTCATGTAAGTCAATTTTATCAATAGAAGTGTCATGCAAGTCAATATTAGATGTCAATGTAGAACCAAATGCATAGACTTAGAAAAATGCCAAATGAAAGCAAAAATCATTGACAAATAGCGTTTTCTGTCCATTATGTTGCAATATTTTGACTTATCTCAGATTAGTTAAGAGGGAAGAATAGTACGTGCTCGTCCATACAAAAAGAGAAAACTAAATATTTTCAAATCTGAATGATTTTTTAAAATGTTATTAACACAACGAACCACTAAGTTTAAAGGTTTTCTATTCTTCAAAATTCGCTATAGATAGATTAAATCTTATAGGTACCTCAAATAACGTTATTTTTGTACTAAATTTTGTCGAATTAAGCCGTCTGTTGTACAAAAAGCAATGTATTTTATTTTTAAAAGCTAAATCTATAAACCTAGAATATATTGTGCAGAACCGATCGACACCAAAATCAAAGTGATCTGTTATGATTTAGTTAGTGGAAAACGTTTTCTCCCGAAATGCAAATTTCACCAAGAAAGTACTTATTGTCAATCGCGAGCTGCAACGGTCTCTATCGCACGCGATACCGGGCCGGGAGCTTGAGCGCGCGAGCGATAGCAAATGTTTTCCTAAATTCTTATTTCGCTAGAATCGCGAAGCCATTCTTCCCTCTTAAGGCGAGGAATAACCGGATTGAAATACATTTTAACCCTTTAAATGAGACTTAGCTTAAACGTAATAGGTACTTAACTTAAGCAAAGAGATAAGGTGACATTGAAATACCGGTCCTAAGATCCAAACTAGAAACGACCTTCGCGCATCTTTTTAATAGATGAAAAGTATTTTACATCAAATTTAAAAACATATCACGAGTGGGTTGCCTAAATAATTCCTCGCCAGACTATTATTAGTAAGAAATTTAAAAATGACTTTTTGAATATAAGATAAGTCTCTGTACACCAAGGTACAATTTGCATTGTATACAGGGTGTTAGGAAGAGCGTGTGCCAAACGATTGGGTCAAGTAGCTAGGTTCTGGCCAATCATACCCCAAGCATGCACCCAAGCATTTCTATAGTACATACAGGGATAACTGCCGGTTGGTGTCACATTAATAAATTAAATTGTCTAACCGGCCTCTGCGTGTTGGCTTTGGCCCCTCGCACGCACGCCTTCCAAAGGTCTGGGACATAATTGACTATGATTCCAAGGAATAATAATAAACGCTACACACTCAAAGCCCAACACCAAGGTTTTCCCTGGTGTCGTGGGTCCCATGAAACAAACAAAGATAGACACGAACACCTATGACCCGAGAACAAACATCTGTTTTTTAAACAAATATTTGCCCCGACTGGGAATCAAACCCAAGACCCGTCGATCAAGAGGCAGCGTCACTAGCACTCGACCAAACCGGCCGTTTAGGTGGTTGGTACCTAAACGGATTGGATCATGATTGCATATGCAGTCTCCTGAAAGAATAGTAATCTTCACGACGTTTTCCCTCACAGTAAGAGCATCAGTTCGTGTACTATCAATTACGTACCTAATAACCCATAAAAATATGTTAATACGTACATGGTGGTACTGGGGAACGAACTCGGTATCACTTGCTTACGAATTTGATACGCCAGTGACGCTAAGAATAAAACCTATCGAAATAAAATCGTACCCGTGTTTTTGATAATACTGCAGTTTTCTACTATCCAATCCGTATTGAATATAGACATTTTTTAACTCCGGGTCAGCATCTTCATATTCTTGATCGTCCATTGATTCAAAGTCTTCGATAATTTTATCTATTTCTTCAGAATCGTAGGTTTTTGGTTTGTTTTGTTGCCTAAAAACAAATTGGAATTGTGCTGCGACATTGAGTAGTAAAATTACAAATTGAGGTTTTTACCCTCATCCTATGAACAAAGTCTTTTTGTTTTAAGCTGTCTCTTCTGCCGCCTCTCTCTGCGGCTAGCTGATTCGTATTGTTTAGTCGTTTCTAACCGCTCCTCGGAGGGCGGGGATAACGCTTTGCTAATCTTAAATCTTAATGGCGGGCTTCGTCGTCAGACAATACGTATTTCAGCCGCCCCAATGTAAGAAGTTATTTACAGCGCATACCAAAATACAGATCAAAATGAGTTCATAAAATTTATGTTTAAAAAAGAGTTAACGTATCTCAAATGATTTTTGTATGCAATAGTATCAAAGTCATCGAAAATAAAATAAAAACATTGCAAAAGGTGGATTAACTCACTCTTCTAACAACTCTGCTTCACGTTGAGCTTCTTCATAAGCTCGTGCCCACTTGGCGAAGTCAACATGACATAATACCAGGTGAATACATTGGATTGAGCTCTTACACTGCAGGACTGAAGTCAAAACTGTCGCGGGGCCTTTTATAATACGACTTGTTAATGAATCGACAACAAATCCTGACCGAAACTTATCTATTCCTAAGTAATCGGTCATAAGCTCATGAATTTGTTCCTGTAACATAATCAAGTGTCCGAGTGCGCTAACGATGAGCCAATGATGCTTTCAAACTATTTAACAAAATCGCTTTCTACACCAGTCGTCTTAAACATTCTAGGTTGCAAAAAATAGCCACGTTCTGATTTTTTAGGATGTTGTTAGGATAGATATCAATAGTTTAAAACCAAATTTGCAACCTCGAAAGACCTGTGCTAACTTCATGGTGCTCGAAAAACCAAGGAATTTCCGGCTTTTTTTTAGTTTTTCGCTTACACCAGGGGTTCCCAACCTTTTTTTGTCTACTGCCCACTTTAAGAATAAATTATTTTTTAACGCCCCCCTTTTTAAACATACTTAAAAACCGCTAAGTACTTATAACTGATTATTGAAACGCAACTTTATAGTATTCGGACAGAGTATCTTTTATTGAAAATAAAACAAACATAATCAATTCTTATATAAAAACTAATGTGAAGGTTGAATCTGATGCTGTTCAATAAGTTTGTTGATATCAGGTTCCAATTTACTCAAAAACAGCCGCAAGTCGCCACGTTCGGTAACACGCAAACGATTTCTCTTTTTAGTAAGCAGCGTTGCCACAGCACTAAAACCACGTTCACACAAATATGACGATGGGAATGCTATCAAGAATCGTTGAACAATTGACCACAATCCAGGGTACAATTGCAGGATCGGTTTTTGAAGCCAAAATTCTTGATATCCATTTTTGAACTTGATTTTTATTTCTTCGTTTGTTGTCAATTCTATAAGTTCTTCTTCCAGCTGAGGTGACATTGCTATGTTGACATTTGAAAACGGATCCAACACCCAGTCTGGTATTTCCAAGTTTAAAATGTCCTGGTATCGTTCGGTGAAGTCAATGTGGAGGTTTTCCAAATGTTGGCAGTAGGCAAACAAGTCGTCGTTACTGCAGGATACTGATAAATTCGGAAAATTGTGAAACTCACGTCTGCCCATATTATTTTTGTGCAGAAGCAGTTTGGCTGCGAAAGCAGCAACGACATTTTTTGTTTTAATTAAATTTAGTTCATCGCCTTGCAGTTGGAGGTTCATGTCGTTGAACAATTTATACAGGTCTGTCATGTAAGCTATATCATTCTTTGATTTTATGAGCTTGTTGCGCAGTTCTGTATCTTTAGTTTCCAAGAACTCTATCACAGAGTCAAACAGGTTGTAAAATCGAATCAGACAAATGCCTCTTGACAGCCAACGAACTTCAGTATGAAGCAATAAACGGTTGAAATCTTCGTCATTAGTAACACAAAGCTGATGAAATAATCTATCATTCAAAGAGCTGCTACGGATTTTATTGACTGCTTTGATGACATATTGCAGTGATTGAAATAGTCGTTCACTTAAGTTTCTAGCAACCAAATGTTGTCTATGAATAACGCAATGTATAGCAAGGACATCTGGAATTTTATTTTTTAAGTACGCTATGAAGCCTTTATGGCGCCCTGTCATAGCCGGAGCGCCATCCGTAGCAACTGATATAATATTTTTCAAAGGAATCTCTTTCTCTTCACAAAACTTTTCCAATGTATTGAATATGGTTTCGCCTTTTGTATCTGTCTCCAAATTTCTGGCAAACAATAGTTCTTCACGTATTTTCTCATCTTTAATAAACCTCACGTAAGATAGCAACAACGCTTCATTAGTTGGTAAAGTGGACTCATCGAGCTGAATTGAGAATTGACTAGTCCTCAGATGATTGCACAATGATTCTTCAATGTTTTCAGCCATTTCATCAATTCGTCTTTGCACAGAATTATTACTCAAAGGAATTTTTCGGATAATATCTGCGGCCGGTTTATGAAGCACAGTAGTTATTACTTCCTTTATTGCTGGCAAAATTAACTCTTCTCCGATGTTGTGTGGTTTGCCTTTTTGAGCAATTAACAAAGAGATATTGTACGAAGCTCGAAGTCCGTCGTCATCTTGCTTAGCAGCCGCCGAAAATAGTTTTGATACACTTGGCTGAATATTATGCTTCTTCTCTAGGTCTTGAAAATATGCTACATTCTTGTCTTTCTTATCTGGATGCATTTTATTCAAATGATCTTGCAGTCTTGAAGGCTTCATTGCTTCGTTCGAAAATGTTTTTAGACATAGAAGACACAAAGGCGACGACGGGTTTGTGGGATTTTCAATAAATCCAAATTTAATATATTCCGCAGAGTATTGCCGTCTCTTCTTTTTTACTTCCGACATTGTTTTGTTTTGAGAAATACGTAAGTGTTATAATGAAGTACTGCTTATCTATTATGCGCGAAACCGCAAATGAAAATAAAATAAATTTACGTCGATTGCATAAGCAGCACGCACCAACAGGAATAAGACAAACGTGCATAAACTCGTTTATCTCATTCGACGCCCAATCGTACTCGACAAGCAAGAACAAGTATTATAGAACCAGCCGATTGATACAGGAATGTACAAATCGGATTATTTAACAAAAACTTGTTAAAACATGATTGCCCGCGGTCTATTATATCGAACCGAGTTTGAGCTACACTGGGCGTCAAAAATAAGTAGTACAGTTTTAAAATTGCGATTTCTCCCAAACTATAAAACTTAGACCTTTGAAACAAAAAAGGTTAAAAAGAAAATTTAATCTTATTCAATAAAAACTTCATGCATTATAAGAACTTATAATGCTTGACTTTAAAAAAAACGAATAAATAAAAACACTTTTTTTAAACTGTTGAAAGGTGTTGTCTTACTTAGGATTTTTGTGTTTGACACATTCGCTGCTGATAAAGCAATTGTAATTGAAAAGCATAGGTATCTTCAGAGAGTAAATTTGACTAATCATGCCTCTTTCACCAGAAGAATGTGCAAGAATCTTAGCTTTTCTCGAAGTGGGCATCAGTATGCGTCGTACTGCAAGGAGGGTGGGTGTAACTTTAAGAACGGTTCAGCGAGTAAAGCAAAGGTACGAAGAGACTGGAAACCATCTAAGGAGACGAGGTAATGGCAGACCCAGGTGCACAAGTACCCGAGAAGATCGCTTTATTGTTTCCACTGTGTTAAGAAATCGACACCTTAATGCAGTTGAGGTTCAGCAACAGCTTCTTCGGACCCGAACAGACTACATCAGTGAGAGTACAGTGAGAAGAAGACTTGCTGAAGCTAACCTGAAGCCTCTAAGACCAGCAAATGGCCCCAAACTTGAGACAGAGCATCGCGTAGCAAGACTACGCTACGCCCGTCAACACGTACAATGGGGCGAAGAAGAATGGGCTAGAGTTTTATTCACAGATGAGTCTCGATTCTCTTTATACACTTCAGATGGACGGCGGAGAGTCTACAGACGACCCGGTGAGCGATACATTCAAGCTTGTATCTCGGAAAGAGTCCAATATGGCGGGGGCTCTGTACACGTATGGGCTGGTATCTCTTCAGAGAGTCGCACAGAGCTTGTGGTAATAGAAAATGGGACTTTGACTGGTGAAAGATATGCCTCGGAGATCCTCAACGAGTATGCAGGGCCATATTTAATAAATATGGGTGATGGAGCCATCCTAATGCATGATAACGCCCGGCCACACACTGCTCACCACGTACAAGAGTACATTCAGGAGGTTGGCATCAACTTGATGGCTTGGCCATCGAGAAGCCCAGATCTCAACCCGATTGAACACGCCTGGGATGAGCTTGGGAGGCTAGTCAGAAGGCGCAGTCCACCTCCTGCCACACTCAGGGCTCTAAAACATGCGCTGATAGAAGAATGGGAAAATATTCCCCAACACCGCCTCCGAAACTTAGTGTTCAGCATGCCAAACCGGATCCAAGCTGTAATTAGAGCCCGAGGCGGCAACACAAGTTATTAAATTGTGAAAAAGTTCCAAAACGTGAAAATTAAGTGGTTGACATATCGTTAAAAATTGATACTTTTTAGTATTTATCTTAATTTTAAGTTTGAAACTTTATTCATGCCAAATAAAATATAACTTTAATAAACTTCGTTAAGTTTACTATAAACTGCTTTTTATTTCATAAGTGTAACTACTATAGTTTAGGAGTAATTGCAATTTGAAAAGTGTACTACTTATTTTTGACGCCCAGTGTATATCTTAATTAATATTAGTTGATGTTCACAAGATGTAGTCGAGAGTCGAGAGCTCAGTCGGTGTCTAAGAGTCTTCCTAGCTAGGTAGATGAAATTATAAATCGACCCCAAAGCCCTACACAACGCCCCCTTTTTTTTCTGGGTCTCTTACCGCCCCCCTTTAGGCCTGCAGCGCCCACAAGGGGGCGTTATCGCCCACGTTGGGAAAGACTGGCTTACACCATCTAAAATTGCATTTTACAGCGAAGTCATCTATGACACTTCTAAAGAAAATAAAATTATCAACAATTTGCAACTACAGCTCAGCAGGCCGAGTACGATAGTCACAGCGCCGCGACAACACCGCGGTCCTATGTCAAAATGTCAACATTGACAACGCCATAAGGCGAGCAAGCCTTTGCGCGCTACACCCTCGCGCAATTAAAGTGAAGTTTCAGTGTGAGCCGAGCGCGAGGTTGTCGTTAGAGCTGCTGTATGTTTAACAGATCACGAGAGTTAACAGTTCGAAAATATGTAAATTTTTCCAACAAGTTATAAATTTGTAGTTAGCTTTCGAACAAAACACTGTCTAAAATACTCATTCTACGGGAAAGTTATTAGAAGTTAAGTTATAGAGTAGTTATTTAGCTTTCATTTTTTTCTTTTACTCTTGTAAAAGAAACTCTTTAGAACCAATTGTTCTCATGTTATTAGGTTAAAATACGAACATTAATAAGGAAATCAGATGTTTAAACAAAGAAAATGATATTGAAATTTCCCATTTTCAAACTGTTATTTCTAGAGACTTGTTAAAGATACAGAGCTGTGTGGTTGCACTTAAATTGTTGCTAATTTTATCTTCTTTAAAAGTGTCATAGATGACTTTGCTGTAAAATGCATATTTTAGATGTTGTGAGAGAAAAACTAAAAAAAGGCCGAAAATTCCTTGATTTTTCGAGCACCACGAAGTTAGCGAAGGTCTTTCGAAGTTGCAAATTTGGTTTTACACTACTGATACTATCCTAACAACATCCCAAAAAATCAGGACGTGTCTATTTTTTGCGACCTGATGCGATTTATATGTCTACGGCGACTGGCGTATTCCGCATCCAGCACAGGTAAAGTACCTAAAACTAAAAATGTCTGTTTAGCGGCAAAATATGTGTACATCATTGAAACTTTGTGTATAAATTTATCACACTTAGCCGTGTGAGTCCCCGGCAGAGTAGAATAGGACCACCCTCTTTCTTACCGAGGTGTCGTATAAGGCGACTAAGGTAAATATGCAAGCAAGTTCATCTGCACACAGAGAAGGAAAACTCTGCAATTATATCAAAACCCTCGCCAACCCGTCTGCCAAGCGTGGTGAGTATGGCATTTACCCCTCACGTTATTGAGGGAGGCCCGTGCCCCAGCAGTGGGGACGTATATGGGCTGATGAGGTATAAATTTATCTTACCATTAGAAATGAGGATCTGCCGAGTCCTACCAAAATTTAGGGGTCCTACCCCCAGGGGGTAAGTATGGGCAGGGGGAAATTTTAAAAAATGTACATTTTACAAACTGGGCGATTAAAATCAAAACGAATGAAGCTATAAGTTTGAAATTTTGCGAAGATGATCTTAAATTATTGTGGAAGCTTACCTAAAAGAGATTACATAGAGTTCCCATGGGAACGAATTTTAGGGCAGACGCTGGTTAATATTTAAGTTTGGTGTTTCAGTCACAGCCCTCTATCTTTCAAACTATTAGAGACGGCGTATCCAAATTTTCAGAAAATACGTATTATGATGGCATCTATCGTGAAATATCTATATATATAAAAGAAAGTCGTGTTTGTTACAACACTTATAAAAAGGAGATAATCGGTCAATGTACAAGTATGTTTTTTTACAAACTGTTTTATTGAAAAATGTTGTTTTAAAACGTCTTAATTCTACTTTAAATGATTAGAAATTGTCGGGAAGACATTCCTCTTTTTCAAAGTATATATATAGTTATGTTAAAATGACTATAAAAGATAAAATTTTCGCATTTTCAATTTCGCTTGATTCGCCTGCTTTATTTCGCTAGTGCTTCCAAAGACAGTCGATAAAAACAATGTCGATAGAAACATGTTATAGGTATATTAGTGTAAAATATTACTTAATGTTACGTACAATGGCAAAAAAAACCGTTTTTATTTTGTTGAGTACCCATGATTATTTTTTTAGGGTTATGTACAAAGTTATAGTTTCGCCATATCCGTCTACTCGCAATTTTCTAAGAGACCCTTGATACTACAAAACTGTAATCACACCTTAGTACCTAAGCTTTTCAAGATAACAAGTAATGTTTGATTAATTTGCGCGTCGCTCGACACGCTCTTGAATGATTTTAGATAAATATTTAAGAGTTTACTAATCTTCATAAGAACAGTAAGACAGAATACCTAACCAACCAAATTTCTTACAACAGATTTCCAACCGACGAAGTTTAAAAAAAATGGCTTCAAAATATGAATGTTTCGAAGAATTGGACATCAAAGAAAAGCCACGAAATATGTTCGAAGCATTTTGACCCTAACTGTTTCATAGGAAGTAGGAAATTGTTAAAATTTGGTAGTGTTCCTACAATATTTGAAGAAAATGTTCAAGGTAAAGGTTATACATAAGGGTTACTAGAAACATGTCACGATCCCCGCTAAGGGATAGTAGTAGGCTTTATGAACTATTGAATAATATTTCAAAACTGAAAAAAGAGTACCAGTTTTGAAAAATTACATACTTTAACTTTTTATAAAGTAACACAGCTTTAAATATTATTGTTTTTGAAACTAATGCAAAAGATAAAGCTTATTTCTTTAGTTTGAGTCATGCTAATGTGAGAAAATGGTTTTATTGTTTACGCAAAATTGATGCTCTGCTGTAAGAAAAACAGATCATCTCATACTTAGGTACATACTTTTGGGGAAAAAGAAAAAATTAAGCTCTACATTCCGCTAGAGAACATAAATAGTCGACTTATCGACTTTTGGTCCTCACTTGTTAAAAGTACAACTTGAGCTGATTGCCAAGGCAAAGTAGGTACTAAGCACTAAGGCAAAGTACAACTTGAGCTGATTGCCTGCCTACCCCGCTGGGAATACATCGACTAATCGACTTTTGGCCTCACTACAGCGCCAAAATGGCGAAAATCAAGTGGTCTCGTTTTTGATTTGACAACAGCCAGTCTAGTGGTATTTAACTTATTTCTATGTCTATGACATACACTCAAACATTAATTTTTAAAAAAAGATGAAAAACAGTCAAGAGTGAGTCGGACTCAAGCTAAAGATATTTAAAAAGAAACTCGCACTCGAACTGTTTTTGTCACATTTACCTGGTTATTTATCGTAGAATTACTTTTATTATTTACAATATAACTCAGAAATTTTAGAATACGTGCATTCGATGTATATGTCTTCGTTTTATTATAATATCAAAATATTTCTATGACAAATAACCAGGTAAATATCACAAAAACAGTTCAAGTGCGAGTTTCTGTTTAAACATTTTTAGCTTGAATCCGACTCACTCTTGACTATTTTTCATATATTTTTTAATAATGTAAAGTGTGTTTTAAATGTGTTTAAATGTGTGTTAAAAATTATATATTTTTTTAAATAGAGCAGCTAGAAAAGTTGTTAAAAAATGAGATATTTTTGACCATTGTCGTATGGGGACCCCACTGTGGTTTTAGTTTTTATTTATTTTTATTCTATTTTACGATAGTCACTTTCATAATACGTATCTCCTGAAAATTTTAAACTGCTGTCTATAATAGTTTAAAAGATAGAATTCCGTGTAAACTCTTTTAGGTAAGCTCCCACAATATCTGAAGATCATCTAAGCAAAATTTTGATTTTGCGTGGAAATCTTTGTTAATGGGTAAAAAATACCGATTTTTCTTTTGTGTGGGAATTTCTTGAAACCCAGTAAAAATTTTGAACCCCAAAATTTTGGTAGGACTCGGCTGATCCTCATTTCTAAAGTTGTAAACAAAGTTTCATTGATGTACATATTTTGCCTTCAAAATATGCTATTTTTCTTGTGCTAATCTGTCTGTTTTTCCGCTAACTCCTTTGTCAAATAGACAATTTTCACGTAAGGTTGTCTAGTTAGAAATAACCTTAAAAGATACATCAAAATGCACCTGTGCGAAACTGTTGCAGCTGAAGTCGCTAGTGTTATAATAAATCATAAAATTTAACTGTGATCGATAAAGATTTCTATAAACGTCGATTCGGTAGTTTCGGTGCCTTAAAAACTTAAGATTTTTTACATTTAAGGGATAATATGTGGCAAGTAAAGTTTTTTTTTATTTGAGGAATAAATTATTATAGATATTTACCATTGGAAACAATGCCACGTTTGTGACTATTGTAGTGTTTAATACTTGCGATGATTTTTTTTTGTCATTTGCCTTAGAACGCGGCGTCGCTGCCGTTTTTAAAACAGAATATGCCTCTAATTTCTTCATAATTAAATCGTGATCGTCAAGAAATTTGTGATGTTGCTCTGTAACTGTCATTAAAATGCTGTTTCGAGAACTCGTTAAATATTTTTAAAATTTTTGAAAAGTACCATTACTTCACATTAAGTTCAGTAAAACAACTCGCCCTCGACCCTGACCCTGTAATCCCCCCCCCTTACCATAAAGTTTGTTATAAAAATACCGGGTAATCGGGACACGCTTCTCAGTGAAGGGGGTGGAGGTGGAGCAGGGTTGTGAGTTTTTAACACTACACCCAAAAGTATAATGTGACACTTGTTTCAAGACTTTTTTAATTTGTTTATAAGACTTGATTATTATACAAAGAACATAAAATGATAACAAAACGACAAAAACTAAACAATTATAGAAAAATAAATCATGGATATTAATGGATAAAAACTGCACAGAACCATCCCGAATTCCCACGGGAACGGGACTTCGTTCCCGTGGAAATTCTGGAAAATTGTGTAGCCTATGTTACTCAGGGATAATGTAGGATTCTAATGGCGAAAGAATTTTTCAAATCGGTCCAGTAGTTTTGGAGCCTATTCAATGCAAACAAACTATCAAATGGTATGTGTCTAAATAGTTCTATATTTGTTCTATCGAAATATACAGGGCTTTAGGTATCTCTCTTACAACATCTCGGGTGGTAAATCAGTCCATGAAACTGAACAACTTTCCCCAAGGAACATAGGTCAAAATACGTAAAGAAAAATAACCTCCCATACCAAATGTATATTATTAAATTAAATAAAAATAAATGAAATGTTAAATGCGCTATAAACTGATGAAGTTTGTATGGGAACTCAAAATTCTTTTTTCGTATTTTGACCTATGTTCCTTGGGCAAAGTTGTTCAGTTTCATGGACTAATTTACCACCCGAGAGGTTGCAAGAGGGATACCTAAAGCCCTGTATATAATATGCAATTTGTTCCGTTTTAGTTTTCATAAAAATTTACTTCACCTATAACAGTAAGCCAGCGACGTACTTTTAAATTTGCGTAATTTCAAAAAAACTAAATCTAGATAGGCAATTAGTTCTACATCAACTCTAATTACTAATCTACTTTTTACTTATAAAATTTATTACTTTTAATTTAAAAAAAAAAACAAAGAAAAGTAAAATACAAATACATCGCTAGATGTGTCATTGCGAAATGAAAATTATTCAATACTACCCTCAAATTATTTTGTAAGTGTCTTTTTTTAATTTATACACACACATATTTTTAACAGAACCTCACCTGATAGTAGAAACTACCTATGCTTAGAAAGAAGATTTTGTTTTTCAAAATACTTACCTACATTAAAAAAATTACATAACAAAATATTAATAAAAACTTATTTGAATTGTCAAGGGGACAAAACTGTCCCTATAATAGCGAGCGAAATTAAGTTACTTAGAAATACAAATCTAGCGATGTATTTGTATTTTACTTTTCCTTGTATTAAAAAAAATTTAAAGTAATGAATTTTATAAGTAAAAAGTAGATAAGTAATTAAGAGTTGATGTAGAACTAATCGCCTATCTAGATATTGTTTTTTTTTTTAAATTACGCTTTAAAAGTACATCGCTGGCTTACTGTTATAGATGAAGCCAATTTTTATGAAAACTAAAACAGAACAAATTGCGTATTTATTTCGATAGAACAAATGTTTCAAAAAAAAATGAAATTCCAAAATTTAATTTTAAAAGTGAAACAACTCTAGTAATCAATTGAACGGTTTGACATATTTCAAAATGAGAGTTTCATATAATTAATATGACATATTTGTAATAGAGCTGCGCAATAAGCTTAATTTAATTTGAATTATCTTTTTTTGGGTTTTTTGAAACACCTTGTAGAACTAATTATTTAGTATATTCGTTATAACGCAGGGCATGGTCAATCGTTACGTACAGAGACATTAAAATCTTTCCTCTTCATAATATTAGTATAGATAGTATCGAAAAACTGTGCCCATCAAGTGGCGATTCTGCGATTCAAGTGGCGATTCTGACGTAGTATTATGCTTCCAGATTAGTTTCGGGCTGATTATAAGTGGGGTCTTGATGTTCTCTGGCACGGGATCGCACCATTCTCTGTCTATCTTTCGAGCAAGTACCGCCAGTTTTCGGTACAAAGTCTCTCAAGATCTTTTAAATAAATGTGTTGTGCCAAATACAAGGTGTTTCAAAAAAACCCAAAAATAATAATTATTCAAAATTAATTAAAATTAAGCTTATTGCACACCACAGCTCTATTACAAATTGACAAGTATGTCATATTAATTATATGAAACTTTCATTTTGTAAATGTCAAACCGTGCAATTGATTAATAGAGTTGCGACTATTTCACTTTTAAAATTAAATTTTGGAATTTCTTTTTTTTGGGTTTTTTTTGAAACACCTTGTATAAGTTGTGATAACTTGAAATAAGTGATTTTATTTATTGCTAGCTTTCCACCCACGGCTCCACCCGCATGGACTACAGGTTTTATCGTGCCCAACTGTGGGATAAAATGTAGCCTATGTCCTTTCCCAGGCTCTAATCTATCTCTATACCTACCAAATTTCATCAAAATTGGTTCAGTAGTTTAGGCGTAAAAGACGGACAGACAGATATATGTATAGAGTTACTTTCGCATTTATAATATTAGTAAGTTTTTAAATTCATTTCAAGACTTCGTCATTGTTGCTGTAGCGGTACCTTAAAATGGCTTAAAATAGGCTTCACGGTTTATTGTCAATCCTCGATTTGTCGCTCTATTGTATACGATCCATGAGAAAACTGACTTCATAGACCAAGATCCCAGGGCCGAAGGTACTTCCAAAAACTACTCACTTGTCTTGAAGTCTGGGTGCTATAAAAAGTATTGTTATAGTTCCCTGAACATCGTATAAAAAAATCACGGCTCAGATTGTAGGTACAATCGCATAATTTACTTGCGAACTGTAAAGCGTCTGGCAGAAATTACAGCCGACGGAGAGTGTGTGGCGGTGTTGATAATTAATTTTTATATTTAATTAATTACATTTTATAAGACATCAGCACCCAGACTTTAAGACATGTTAGTAATTTTTGGAACTGCCTTCAGAACCTGGTAGCTAAAAATTGGCCGTTAGCCCAAGCCAACAGCTATTCATGTGTTAATATTCCTTACTAGTACTATACTTCCCACACTTTTGTTTACTAAGAAAATAAGTAAAGTCTGGCGGCCCTGGGATCACAGTCTATCAGTGAAGTCTGTCGAGAAATTCAGAACTAATACAGAGGCCTTTTGAGCGATTCAAAACTCTCGAAAAGCTCTCTCGAGAAGGAAATAACACAGATATACAAGAACGATAACAGCTATCTGTGACATCATGCTGTATACTTACTTATATTACACACTATTTACAATACGTACCTTCTTCTTCGATCGTTTTAAGAGCTGGATTTTCATAAGATTCGTTTAATGTAGTTAAAATTGAATCTTTAGCCGAACAAGAACTGTTAATTAGAGCCTCGACGAAACATCCATCGAAGTTTATTGTAGGTATCTTCAATCGCATACCAAGGCTGTAAGCCAGTTCTTTAGAACCACTTTCTGTAATTTTCAACGATGATTTAAAAACGTAACTGAATTTTAAACAATTACAATTTTTTCATACCTTATTAGCCAGTAAACAAAGCTGAATGGTTTTTGTATTCAAGCACATCGGATAATTGTTTACCTCACCTTCAGATGGACACCCATGCAGAAATATAATTACACCTTTAGCTGTTTTTTCCATGGATTCATCTTTTACAGAAACTTCAATTTCGTTGAAATTCAAAGGGTCTATACCCTCTTCTTTCATAATCCTTATCTCATCTAAAAACATTACGAGTGATTATTAAGAAATGACCAGATAAAACATACTCATTGCCTGGTTTATGTAATTATCATATGCGAAGGGATATTAAAACATGAATGTCTGTTTGTTAATAAATACGGCACAAAACTTATGAATATGAAAACGAAAAAAAAATATGTTTCGTCACTTCTGGTCTAGATGATAAAATATTGCAATAAAAATAAGGGACAATAAGTAACTCCATGCATTATGAATATTAATATGTTTGCTATCTACAAATATCACTTTCCATTATGTAACATGTAGGGCAGTCACATCTTTACCAAAGTTTACATTTAACACACTACTCATAAAAAACTCATATTAATTTAATTGTGTTCAAATCGCGAAAGTTTAAAGTGTTATAAAACTCATATCTTCTACTATATAAAAATAAGTCGGGTTTTCCTTCCTGACGCTATAACTCCAGAACGCACGAACCGATTTCCACGGTTTTGCATTCGTTGGAAAGGTCTCGGGCTCCGTGAGGTTTATAGGATACTTTTTATTTTATTTTTAAATTAGGACGCGGGCGGAGCCGCGGGCGGAAAGCTAGTTTTTAAATAAAAATAAGGGTAAACTTAAAATTTGCGAATTCCAATAGCCCGTCAACTATCACCATAATATGCCTCTTATGGCATACTACTGAGCTTAGTCTTCAGCTCTCCTCCTCCAACCACTGCCCGCTACCTTACGAATATCTTCACCCCACCTAGTTACAAGACGCCCCACGCTGATGCCGATTAGCGGTATCCATTCTAGAACTCGTCTGCTCTAACAGCCATCGGTTCTACGACAGAAATATACCAGTCTACTGCCACTTTAGCTTGCTGATTCCCCTGGCTATGTCGGTAACTTTGGTTTTTGGCGGATTATCTTTTTTATAATCCGATCCCTTAAAGAAACACCAACCATAGCTCCTTCCATAGCTCGCTAAGCGACCTTAAATTAGTGAATTAGTCGTACTGTGAGTGACCACGTTTCGGATTCGAACGTCATCACATGTAGGACGCACTGATTGAAAACTTTCGTTTTCAGGCTTTGAGGTATAGGTGACGCGAAGACTCAGCGGAGTAACGCTGTCCAGCCCAGCTGCATCGTCTTTTAGCTTTCCCTTCGAAGTTGTGTTACCTATGCGGAGCATCTGCCCTATGCACACATACTCAGAATCAACGTCGAGTGATACTCCGTTTATCGCGACAGGCCCTGGGTCAACATGTTCGTTGAACATTATAACATGTTGACCCAGGGCCTGTCACTTTGGTTTTATCCGAATTCATTCAAAGCTCTATTCGCTGAAACGAATTTGCTAGGCTGTCCAGCATCCGTTGAAAATCCTTCAGGCCATAATTACGATGTCATCAGCAAATCGTAGGTGCGAGATGTGTTAGCCGTTCATATTGATGCTGCACTTTTTCCAATCCAGCGTCTTGAGCGTTGGGGAACAGTTTCGGCGATATGACATCACCATGTCATACTACTCGAAGCAGGTGGATATGTTCGTTCTGGTAATTCTGTATTTGGACGGTCAACATTGTGGCTTCATAAAGACAACTATCCCTTAAAAAAATCACATGGATCTTTTACACCGTTTTTGATGCAGTTTAAGAAAGCATAGACCCACTAAATTAAACATTTTACAAAAAATATTCATTGAAAAACCATACCAGCTGCTATTTCAGCCTCAGAGCGTAATTCTTTTGTTTTTTTTTTGCTGTCCGATACTTCTTTTTCCGGTCTTGCACTCGATTTTTGTGATTTTGGACTCTTTCCTTTTCTAGAAAAAAGAACGGAATGCATATGGTAGTACCGATAGATACCTTCGCAAATTGGTCCAGTGAATTAAGTTAAAAAAGAAATACAACCTTACTTAAAGACCCGGTGTTAGTTCGAAGTTTCAGACGTGTTTAAAAAAAATTAACCACTTATTAATGAAAAATTACCCCTTTTCATCTTACTTTTTGTTTGGAAATTAAATTATCGATGTAAAAGTAACCTATAAGGTTAATGCATATAGTTGTTAACTTAATACGTACTTGTTTCCAGTTTTGGTAGTAACGCGTTTATCAAAAGATTGGGTTTCTTTTCTGAAAAAGATTCTTGTGATTAATATCATTACAGGTATACTTATATTTGTATGGGTTCTTCTTGTTTTCATTTACTTTGATATTGTGATTTTTACAACTGATACTTATTTTTGTTTGCACATTATTTGATATGACTAAACTCTAAACTACATCAAACAGTAGAAATCTAAAAATAATAATTTTACATTGGTAAAATCTTATTTACCCATGTTTATTACATATTTATTTATATTTTAAATATATTTTCATGTTAATAATAATCAATATGGTTTCATCTATTACTACAAAGAGCAACCACAATTTATAAACTAATAAGTGTCAACAACAAAACACATAATACGTGTGCCAATTAATTGATTTAAACCACAGACTTACTTTTTAACATTTGTTTTAAATCTTTTATAAAAGTTCAATACTTGTTGCGGTACCCATACTCCTGGCTTAATTGCCGATACTAACAACTCATCTGGTTTATTATAATACTTATTAAGCAACTGATATATTTCTTCCTCTTCCTGCCACTTACTAAAAATAAAAAAAATAGAAAATCCAAATTGAGAATCAGCCCTAGAAACTGAACAACTTTTATGAAATTCTCAAAAAAAATGTCGACTTCCCATATAAAAGCAAGCCAGCTGGTCGCACAGGTTGTATGAAGGCAAATTTTTTTTTGTATATTTCGACCTATGTTCTTCAAAAAAAACTGTTCAGTTTCGTGGGCTGATTCACATCCTTGATTTTTGCCAATTAATCTATAGTCCTCCAATATAAATTTTGAAATTTAAGAAATAAAAGCCCTGACTCTTTACCGCACAGTCTAAAAACTGGTTGACATTTTGCTCAAAAGTTTCGTTTATGATGATCATCAGGTTACTCCATTTTCGTTGCAAAACCGCTCTTATCGCAACAGTACAGAGTGCACGCTTGTAGTAATCTGATGTGAGGCCCTCCTTGAAAATTGTGATTTTTTCTTAATCACCAAGGAAATGAAATCCCAGGCTCCCTTTAGTTAGTCGCATTTTTAAAACAATAAAAATAACTGACTAGTCAGATTCTCGGCATCATGATCGAATCAGACATAGTGGGATGACTGTATATTACCCATAGCGAAACTTTAAGATGTAATTCTGTCAACTACACATGGATCCAAAGACAAAACTGGCACAACTTGTATACCGCAAGTTTTGATTTCATATTTTTTTCCCATATTCCCATGTTTACTAAAAAAAAAATTAAAATGGAGCTTGAGGATGAATCAATTATTGTGAAATTCCCACGGGGTGTATTGGAAGAGAGAAAAATACATTTATTCACCATATAAAGTAGAAGTCAAAACAACATACAAATAAAATATGAGGTGCTGCCTCAGCCAGGCTGTTTTTCAGACAGCACCTGGTGACTGGTGTGACTTCCAACAACATGCATGTAGGATGCAGCACGATAATTACTAAAAAGAAAGTATTGATAGAAACTTAAGATGGAAAATGTAACAACAATTACTTACTCGTCTACATGCGGCACTATAACATCAATTGGGAATGGGCATGGATTGGTGAGGCCGAAGAATAGCTCCGTAGTTTGGGCCCATGGCAGGGTCGGCGGAAAACTGACCTTGGGGCCTATAACATGTACTCGGGGCAACACCCCGTTGCCGACCACAGGGATTACTAGTTTATTTGGATTCATATGGAATCTAAATATCAACAAAGCATTATACGTCATCTGTAAAAAATGTAATTTAACAACATAGAAGTCAGCATTGGAGTTTACTTGGTTCAGTTTAACAATTTGGTAAAGAATAGATTGAGAAAAAGAAGCAGTAATCCTGCCCTTCGGACCACTTCGTAGCTAGTTTCGAAGCTGGCTTCCTACTGGGAATAAAATAATCCCGTTTTGTAGCCGGCTACGAAACGGGATTTGAAACAGTACCATTTCGAAGCTGGCTTCCTATTGGGAGTAAAAGTAGTCCCATTTCGTAGCTGGCTTCGAAATGTTATCTCTTTGGTAGGCTGATTCGATTTATTTATTACTCTATGAGTCAATGTAAGTGTCAACGCTACCATTGTCATATTATCGGAATACTATATTAGATAGCAGTTTAAATTATCTATTTTTCGATATTTGATTTGTGTTACTTGAACATTATAACGATGCATTATTCTCTTGAATATTGCCAGGCGTCTTCATCAAACGACAGGCATCTTCATGGAGAATAATTAAAACAGAATTGAGTTTATATCTTCTACAAGAGGCGGCGAATCGCTGTTGATCAATGGTCGTAAATACCACCGCAGAAAAGTTTACACCAACTCAATCTTTGTGGATCTGTGCTAGTACTTCTGGATGTAAGGGAAATACACTCGGCTTCAAAAAAATCGCACGTCCGTAAAAATAGGCTTTAAGCACTGTTAATCCTTAAGACAAGCAGTTATTCGTAGCAATATTGGTATCATTTGAGAGCCCTATAAAAACTCTTTAAAAAAATATCCATTTCATTTGATTAAAGAAAAAGCTTGACACTTTAAGTCACTGTGAATGACAATGGAACTGATTCTCCTCTTCAAATTTTGTTTGTATTGTTTTGTTTTTTGGGTATAAAAGGGTCGATACAGCTTATTGGGGGATAAATTTGCTACCAACAGTCGAAGAAGACACAGAAGAATATCTTTCATCAGAAAAACGTCCTTGAAGATGGACACTACTGCTACTGAAGCCGCCCAAGTTATCACACTACTGCAATCAGGACTACGTCTGTGTGATGTTGCTCGGCAATTGCACTTGAGTCGCTTTTCTGTTCGAAGAGTGTACCAGCGGTTCCTGCAGACCGGTGGCTTTGTCCGAAGGCGTGGGTCTGGTAGAAATCGCTGCACTTCTGCGAGAGATGACCGATTCGTCGTATCGAAGTCTTTGAGAAATCGGTTCTCTAATGCTGTTGAGTTGCAACAGCAGCTTCAAGCAGTTCGTAGAAGGGCTGTGAGTGTCTCTACAGTTAGAAGAAGACTAAAGGAGAGAAATATTGTGGCTAGAAGACCTGCCACGGGTCCAAAATTAACCGCAGCGCATCGGCGAGCACGCCTGCAATTTGCTCGCGCCCACGTCAATTGGACCCTGGACCAATGGAGAGCTGTTCTCTTCTCAGACGAAACGAGAGTGTGCCTTTTCTGCAACGATAGACGCAAAAGAGTATACAGAAGACAATGGGAACGTTTTGCCCAAGCCTGCATCCAAGAGACGGTAGAATACGGGGGCGGTTCCTGCATGTTCTGGGGCGGCATATCTGCCGACGGCAAAACTGAACTTTCTTCCGTCTCTCGGACCGGCGGTGCTCGCGGGCAAGAGTCGATGACTGCTCACCGGTACATCACAGAGATCCTGGAAGAACATGTGGTCCCCTATGCTGGATTTATTGGCGACGGGTTTACATTAATGCACGATAACGCTCGCGCGCACACTGCTGGAATTGTGCAGGGCTACCTTCAAGAGGTTGGGATCCCTGTCATGCAGTGGCCAGCGAGAAGTCCAGATCTGAACCCGATAGAGCACCTCTGGGACCAGCTGAAACGCAAGGTTATCCCGTGATCCCGCTCCCGCGACTCTTCAGGAGCTCCAAGACGCCGTTATTGAGGAATGGGACAGAATCCCTCAAGAAGAGGTCCTAAAGTTGGTGCGATCCATGAGGGAGCGCATGGAAGACGTCATTAGGGCTAGGGGGGGTAACACTAGGTTTTAGGTTAGTTTTAAGCAACTTTGTTTTGAAAAATTAATCAGATTTCATTAGGGTTTTTTAAGGATTTTTATTGTGTTGTAAATTTTTCTCAGTTCCAATAAAAAACATTGAATGAATTATTGTTTTTGCATTCTCTGTTTCCTTACCTTTCAAATGATACCGAACATTACCAATATTTCATAATACAAATACGATTGAAAGATGTTTCAAATAGATTTCTTAAAAGGTGCGATTTTTTTGAAGCCGAGTGTATAACATTGAATCTGGATCGAAAAAATATCTCAAAAAGTAAGGATCATTTGATTACGTGCACACCCGATTTAGCGAAACAGGTTGTACTGAAAGAGGTTAATAATTTGAGAAAAAAATGGATTAACAATTACGCACCCATCCAGAAACAGTATACTGAGATATGGTATGTAAACTTCAGAAAGATAATATACATTTTCACAAGCCAATTCCAAAATTTTATAG
This sequence comes from Aproaerema taeniolella, assembly GCA_949987775.1. NCBI lineage: Eukaryota > Metazoa > Arthropoda > Insecta > Lepidoptera > Gelechiidae > Aproaerema > Aproaerema taeniolella. The sequence goes on from OX465246.1 coordinate 15,824,513, forward strand.
TGTGAAATTTGCAACATATCGACAGAAAAACAAGAATTTACAAGTACCAAAAATAAAATGTAATGAGTCAGAAAAATTTGAAATACCACTACAATTTAAAGATTTTCTACTCGCTGACTACAGCTGTGAAGGAACAAGGATATTAGTACTAAAAAATATATAAAAAGCCTCATAGTCTTTCGTCATTTCTTTGCAGATGGCACGTTTAAGTCATATCCCTTTTGTACAAATATATACCATTCATGGATATAACGAAGAAACAGGATGTATATATAACACCGCTTTTTTATGCATTCTTGCATAAAAAGGACGTTGAAACGTACGAAATTTGACTAATCTTAATAAAGTCCCAAATTCCAAATTGGAATCCCTGTAAAATAACCCTAGACTTCGAATTTCTTTAATGATTTGAAAAACGGAAAAATCACAACTGGTCATTGTATTGAATTAATATGTCCATTTGTGATTTGAATAATTTTCCACGTCAAAAACGTAAGTCTAGTCACCGACTTCAATCCCAAAAAGACAAATTTTTCGATAGTTTCCCTCAATTTCTTCAGGATTCCACCATCAGATCCTGGTTTCCTTACCATGGGACCACCCTTGGGATACTTCCTTTCTAACAAAAAAAGAATAATCAAAATAGGTTCACAAACGACGAAGTTATCCGCGGACATACATAAAAAAAAAATATATATATATATATACGGTCAAATTGAGAAACCTCCTCCTTTTTTGAAGTCGGTTAAAAACGGAAAAATCACAACTGGTCATTGTATTGAATTAATATGTCCATTTGTGTTGTTTTGAAAAACGGAAAAATCACAACTGGTCATTGTATTGAATTAATATGTCCATTTGTGTTTTAGTTTTGATTAAGATTATATTTTGATAAGCTGTTAAGACTGAAATGCAATTAAATAATACTAAAGACCAACTAAATTTAGTCTTATTTTAAAGGGTTCATATTATTATGTTACGGCTTAAACCCAAAGTTCGCCTAAATGTCGGTGTAAATGTGTAAAGTTTTTTAATACCACTCCATACAAATAATTTTCTATGCTGCATCAACGAAGCTGTTGGCAGCGTTGACACTTAGGTAAATAGACTAAAAAAATCGAATCAGGAAGTACCCATTGAAAATTTTGTGGAGGTCCCATTTTGAAGCCGGCTTCGAAAAGGGATTAAAACAGTTCCATTTCGTAGCCAGCTACGAAACGGAATTATTTTATTCCCAGTAAGAAGCCAGCTTCGAAATGGGATTTTTTATTCCCGTATAGCTAGCTTCGAATCTAGCTACGAAATGGTCCGAAGGGGTAATCCTGCATTTGAGTCATTCCTGCTGCTGAGGCTATCCATTGCTATTTAGCGTGGCAACAATGCGGCGATCATCATTTAAGATCACTTTGACGATTTTTGTACAAAATGAATGAATTTATGACTGAAGATAGTGTAAAGTCTTGAAAATTTGATTTTTTAAATTAATATTACTGTAGTGCACTATCCCACAGCAGGATAGCGGTCTCTCCTCCCCCCTCGTCTCCTCCACGCGACACGCTGCTCTTTAAACATTATATTCTTCTTAACCGTACCAGACAATACTAGATTTTTTTGTTGACCATATTCATGCCAGTGCTGTCAAAAAGCATTCCGTCGCTTTGACCCTAGATCTAAATACATAGCAGACAATAAATTTATTGGACATCCATCTCTATACGGGTGTAAGGGACAGGTTAGCAGAAACTGAAACCCTTAACTCAGACCATAAAATACAATACAATATACTTTATTGCACTCCAATACAAATAAGGTACAGTTACATTTTATACTGTACATTTTATACTGTAAAAGTTATGTCAGGGTACAAAAGGCGGCCCCATTCTGAATGATTTTCCGATGGAAAATGTTTAATAACTTTTCGTGTTTTTTTAACATTTTACGCTTTATGATTAAATAATTTATTCCAATACACTTAATTTTCCAATAAAAAACAGTGGTAACAAGGTAAAACACGAAAACCAGCAATGTACTATCACGTTCATATATGGAGGCATAGTCAATACAAAACGCAGAAAACAAGTCGCTTGCGGCCGCTCGTGTACTCACACATGGACACAAATGACGTATACCGCATACCCCACTACGCTTGTTGCTCTGATAACAAGCATAATTTCACGAGCCAAAGCATAAGCCTTGGTGGCGCAGCGGAAACACTATCTTCCTGCTGTAGCAAGGCGCGGGTTCGAGCCCAACTGTCGCCTAATAGCTACGAAGTTTTGTTAGATATGTTTTGGTTTTCAAACATTTTTATAGTCATAGACCATACCATATAAAAATTGAATGCAATGAAGTTACTTTAGATTCATTCGGTTCGGTGTTCATGAGCAACCTGTTTGTCATTGCTAGATCATAAGCAAAGGTGCTCGTGTTTTCTTACCGTATCGGCAGCTTACTGTGATTTCTTTTTTCGACATGCATACAAATACATAATAAGTTTGCAGGGAAGGCAGTGTATTGTTGCGCTGCACAATATAGGATATAATATATCCCAAATTGCTAATGAGACAGGTCTTACAGTGAGTATTCTAATGTTTACTTAATATTAACACTGTTTTTAAATTTATAATTTATTTTGAGAACGTAAACATATCATCTAAATCAGGGGTTCCCAAACTTTTTCAGACCGCGGCGCACTTACAAGTTCAGAATTTTGTTCCGGCGCCCCTAACCCAGCTAGCTAGTCGAAATAGATAGGTACAGTTGAAAGAAATAGGTACAATGATACTAGTTAGGTAAAAAGGAACAAAAATTTAAATATTAACAATTTGAAGCTCAGTTTTTTTTTTTTTTATTAGAATACCTGTTACGTCCTAACAAAGGATAGGCGTGAATTTTGTTTATGAAACGTATATTTTTAGAATTAAATACAAATTACCAAAATGATTGCCTCCGTCCTCTAAAATATCCCGTTGAATCGTCCTTTGTTTCGTCATTTGTCAAGTCTTAGTCAAAAACTATGGCTATGCACGAAGGAGTCCGCAACAATACCAAATTAAAAGAAACCAGTTAAGAGAGAGTTACTATCTAATTAATAGTAAAGAGAGTTAGTAGAAAAACTAAAATAAAAACAGTAGCTACTTAGTCAATGTGGTGGGAGAGCTTGGTGATCTCCACACATTTTTCAAAGCGTGGCATTGTTCATTTCGTACCCGCGAATACTTAAGGGTACGGAGTACGTTAAAGACAATCGCCTCACGGCGCCCCTCTGTACTTTCCACGGCGCCCCAGGGCGCCGCGGCGCACAGTTTGGGAACCCCTGATCTAAATGATAAGCTTAACTATTGTAATGCATTTTATTAGTGGTGCATAGTTTTTGTTCCTTATTATATTAATCTTGTTATTTTGGTTTTAATGAAGGATGGGTGAATCATTACGGAATGAGGGTAACGTGTAATCTCGGCCGCGCAGTGGACGATCGCGAGTTATCAATGAATCAGCGTGTGGTGCAAATGTATAAAAATAATGGATTCATACGGAAGATAAATGGAGTTCATCGATTCTAAGGCTTAACAAGTTTAATTAAATATTTTTATGTGTAAAATTGTGATATTTATCTATAACTTATTCTTTTGTTATTATAAACTATATATCTACTGCCTTGTAGTGCAAGTTGAATATTAATTTTTGTTGAGGTTTAGCTTCAATACTCTTTTCTTCACGAAAACGAATTCTTAAGCTATAACCTTAATAAAACTGTAAGTGATCAAGTTGCAGAAAAAAAATGAGATTTTGTTAGGAAATAAAATTACCTAGTCGAATTTCATATTTGTTTTATTCAAATACTTTATCACTGATACAATAATGTAACATTATTATTATTAATGTAATATTATGTGTGAAAATAGTTGTTAATGCTTTAATAAACAAAAATAAATTACAAAAAGAAATTACTCGGCTGGGATTAGAACCCGTGAACCTTTCTCCCTGCTAGGACAGTGCTTATCCGCTGGACCATACATAACGCTAGTAAGATCGACAAAATAAAGATACACTACGTCATGTTTACATTACCGATTGTTTGATATGACTCAACAGCAGCGGTGAGTGGAGGACAGTACAATGTCGGGTGAATGCGTCCTACAAAAACTTCACCGAGGAGCCAAGAGATGTCGCTTAGCAAAATTATGTTCTTAGAGGAGGCTACAAGCTTGTGTGCGTGAGAAATCGTTCGAACTATGTTCATAGGAACATAGTCCCTATTGCAACGCGCTAAGTGGTTTAACTATGACTCCATTAAAGAACGCCACTGTACATCGCATTTTTACAGCAAAGCGACGCGGGAGGATCGCGCGCGGGACGCGGTTTCGCTTTACATTACAAAGCGCCAAAGTAGGTAAGTAAATTACGAAAACTCCTTAACTGTAAGTTTTCGGGAAAAGAAATTTTTTTGTAGCCGATCTTAGTTATGGGTAGATTCCACCATTCAAGTATTTGCTAAGCTGCCCCTTACACCCTGTATATTGGCTGACTTTAAATAAGTTCCCAACTAAACTGAATGACTTCCTCGAAGATGCCTCTACCAAACTCTAAAAAAATCGCCCAACCTTTCATACAGATTCAATTTTCTTTGGGGAAAGTGTTCAGTTTAATTTTGCTAATTTATTTAAAGTCACCTTAACTTTATTCCTTGATAATAAGCACATGCCAACAGCAGTAGGCATATGCCCAAACTGACCTCCATTGTGGGTTTAAAGGAAACACTAAGCCAGCCTCCTTGACCGGGCTCATATTTTCCAGAACTATCTAATATTATCAGTGGATTTGGCCCTGATGACTTCAACTTTAACGTGACATACCAGATGCAAACCGGTTTACCTCTGGAAAACGTTACAAATTTTATTTTTTTTAGCTTACATTGTGTCCCACTACTGGGCAAACGCCTCCCCCTCTTTCTTCCAGACTTCCCCGTGTGCTGATGTTGTGTTCCACGATATTATAAGCGTTCTGAACTATCGCCTTCGGGGTCTCCCTCGGCGTCGTCGGCGCCTGTTGTGTTGGGAGCCCTGATATTGCTAGCTTAGTAATGCGGTCAGGACTGGATGCATGCGGTAGACATTTCTTGTCCGGTTCCATTTAAGCCTTTTTTATCAACATCAATGCGCGTGTCCTGGAGCACAGCTCCTCATTCCTGATTCGATTAATCAGTTTCATGCTTAATATGCGTGAGCATATATATTTTTAAAAATCTTTGTAGTACAACTGCCGACAGTCATACCAAATCACAAATATAAAATCAGCCAAGTGCGTGTCGCGCCACAGGCAGTGTAGAGTGTGGTTGTAACTAAGATCTTTATTTCAGAAATGTTTAATGATATTTTAAGAAATTTTCCTTTTTACACCCGATACCATGTAAAGCTAAATACTCACTCGTTTTTCAATGGAATAGATATTACTATTTTATCTCCGCATCTAACGAAGCCAAAATCTATTTTTTCGACATTTGATTTCAAGTAAGGGACCGCGCATAATGCTTTAATTTTAATTGCCATACTTGGACCAAATGGCATCTAAAACAAATTAAATTCCGACAATAATATTTATCTCACCACATGAAGATTAGGTTTATTTTAGTATTGTATCAGGTCAACTTTGTATCAGGTCAATTCAAAAGACTTCCTGTGATTAGCATATTTGCTAACTATCACGTCCAGGTAAAAGGTTCCCGTGTATTTGTAGGGAAGTTTCCATACAGTTATCCGTCGGTTCTGTCTTTTTGTGCTTTAAAATTTGTCATGTGCAACGAATGCTCTGGTAATAAAAACTAGGTAAACTATAGTTCAAATGGCTATAAGGAAGCTTCGCGCCTCAAAAAAAAAAATAAAGCCCTGAATCACTCATCCAGTTAAAAACGCGTAGCACAAGGATCTATAAAGTTAAAATATCTTGCATAATTTAGATTAAGAATAAGGACTAGATTTTTGGGAATCACCAAGGCATGAAGTCCCGGAGATCCTCAAGCATTATTGGAGGGTTTATAAGTGATATAGGTTATTTTTTCATATTTTTTCACGCGGTAGAATTTTCTGGCAGAAAGCTAGTATACCTATAACTGCATAATCAGTAAATCACCTCCAAACCGACAGATGTCTCAAACTCCTGTTCCGACTCTGGAAACGCAGATGACACAGGCGTAAAACCTATTTCTATTTTTCCTTTTTCGCCGGCGCTTAATTTACCGCATAATTTGATACTTAGCCAGAAAGGTAAAACTGTATGTTTAAGAAAACGCAACTTTGTAGCAATAGGTCCGTAGTTAACAACTTCAATAGTACATAATACCTATAAAAGAAATAAAAGGATATTATTAGAGCTGTTGACATAAGCAAGTACTAATACATACTGAAATTAAACACCAATATATTTACCGTGCTGCCCGTAATAACCACTCCAAAGTCTACTAAGTAAGGTACTGTTTGAAATCCAGGAATAGGAATCAGCTTCGTCGTGTTTGCATACATAGATAATATATCAGGTCGGTTTTTTATATGTTTCACCACCAAATTCCTCTCTATCGCCATATCTATGTCCATTGTGGAAGGATAGCCATCCTGCATGAATTAAAAATCATCAATGACCAATAATAATAAAACCTCTAGCAGCACATAAAACAAAGTAAGTTGTTACCCAAGCGGAACATATATGCCAGCCTTCTTGAAGATCCGGATCTTCAAAATGTTTTTCAGACATAGGTGATATCAAGCGCTCTGCAGAAACTTTGGTAAAAATATCTTTAACAGCTTCTAAGTATGCATAAGTCAGTGTACTTATTGCTTCATATCCTATCTCTGCCGACTCCTGACGCAAAAAAATGGTTTTGAAAATACAAACTGTAAATCTGCAAGCTTGCCATATTCACTGAGGTCATTGTACTGCTTGTAAAGAACTTAAATAAATTATAAAATAAGATTGACAAAATTTCGAAATTTTTAATTTTTAATTTATTTTCATCGACAATTAATGCACACAGCACTAATCCATCGATACATTATCGATACTCATGCACATCCCTATTACATGGCGTGTACGGTTTTTAACTGATCAATTTAACTTACACGAACTATTTGCTGTCAAATAAGAAAAAGTAAAAAAATTGACATTGGCACAAGTTTTGGCAGAAATGGTTGTTTGTTTTTTGCAAAAATTTTCATAAAATTGCCATTAATAGTCATTGAAGTATTATGTACTAGCGTATAAGTAGCGGCACGTAAGTTTAGCGCTGAGTGAAATGTAGAGGGGATAGCTGCGCATAGGTACTGTCGCGCACGCAATACAATTATAACTTTAATAAAATAATTTTAAGAACGTTTAAATGTACTCTTTGTCAAATAGTAAGTCTAGCACTAGTGAGTGAAATGTTGAAGATATTACGTAACTGAGCATGAGTACAGTCGCGCATGCAGACGTTAATAAATAGTAAATTTTAAAGTATTCCATAGCTTGTAACAGGATATTTTAAAAGAAAAAAACGACTTCCATACAAAGTGATACATGACAGAGTGATTAAGTTTATGGGGAGTAAAAAAAAATATATAATAGAATTTGACAATATTTATTTATTGGTTTCTTTTTTAACAAAACAATGAACGTCATACACCATTTTTCTTGCCTGTCTTTTCAAAACAGTATTTCTTCTAGCCATATTCACTGTTTAAAGTCACAAACAAAGAAGACCGGCAAAAGTCGACTTGATGTTTTACAAAGTCATGCTGAATCGGAAACATGCTCAGTAAGTTAAGTGATAAACCTTTAATTTATTCCAATAAAAGCATTTTTAAAGATCGGAATAAAAAGTTAAATTATTTTCGAAGACGTATCATGCAATGAAAAAACTAAACGTTGAACGGACACGATCTTCCATTCCAATCTTTTTTATGCAGAAATATAAAAACTAAGGCCAAACACATTTAGTTTATGACATTTGACAATGAAAACAATGACATTCACGTAATCATGTTTAGTTTGATGCGGATGAAATATTTTGATTTTTTGCGTGTTTAAAGGACTTTTGAGTCTCGTTTTTACGTTGAACAGCATTCCCCCTGGATTTTAATTTGCATGTGATTTGGTTTCGTTAAAATGCGGCTTCGATGTGTACATTGTTCTTTGCGTGTTGATCGAATAAGGCGACATCGTTTATCCGAAGAAACTGCACAGACAATGGAAAGAATAAGGAGATGGGAGGCCAGTAATCAAATCCTCTCTGCATTTAATGGCATTGACCAATATGTTTTAAGAGCCAGAATAAAATCTCGTCATGTGGGCAGTAAATCGTATTTCACATATATAGTGGTAGATAGAGCACTTCAAGGACGTCCAGCTATTTTAGGTTATTATTGTAATTGTGCTGCAGGTAAGCGAACAGTTGGCTGGTGTTCGCATATTATGAGCATATTATGGTACTTGGGATTTGCAAGACGTCAGGGTAACTTTGAACCCCCTGCTGCATTTTTAGACAATTTGTTAATGATTAAATAAAGACACATAACATTTCAGGTTCCTTTTATTTATTTTAACCGTATCACATTATCGTATCATTGTTACTTTATCAGCATAAGAAAACAAACAACATTATGCTATACATTTTATTTAGAGAGTACTGAATAAAATTGATTAATGTGTATCTACGATCTAATGCCCGGTTTATACGAAGCAAGCAATAAGTGGTAAGTAGAGGTGCATTGCTCGCTTCATTAGAGATACGGGAGACTAAATATACTTCTACTTATCACTTATTACTTGCCTCGTGTAAATCAGACTAGATCGAGGCGGCTATATACGACAAATAGCGGCTTCTTCATCTACGAGTAACTGTACTCAACTAAAAATTAAAACTTGAGTCTCTTGCATTAATACGGGCCTAAGTCTCTCGTATGTTAGCCTTAACCAGTCTCATCATAAAATATAGTTAGTAGAAGCGTAATAGCTTCACTTTGAGTAAATATTATTTAATCTGAGTACAAGGCGTGACTGTTGCGCAGCCTTCTGAAATCAGTACCTAGATTTTTGTGATTTTCCTAGCCAGCTTATACTGGAAGTATAATATATGGTTACTTCGAAATATTAAAATGTTGTAGGTTCCTATTCATTTGTATTAATAAGTATTTTTAATTGGAAGTAACGTTTTTTGTAAGCAACATCAACGATTTAACTCCTAACCTCAACATTTTTTGGTAATTCATATCTCTATAATCCTAACTTTTTAAAAGTAGCAACGATTAACATTTTTGTTAGTTTTGCTTAGTTCTTCAAGTACCATTCAATTTCTCCCACGCACGGGACCTCCAAATCAAAGTCTGAAAATACATAGTACTTCGTCGGTCTTCTTTAATAAAAAACCAACAATAACAATCGAACTCAAACTTAACAATGAACGGCAATAACAATAAATTTTAGAACGCGACTGTACAGTCAGAAGTCCGCGCAGCGTCGTGTCAGGGCGGGGGACGGAATACGACTGGCTAGCCAATCAACGCTACGCACGCGCTCCCTTCGTCCCTCTAGCCCCCCATAGAGACCTAATTTTTGACTTCTGCGCAATAACGGTCAGCGCTAAACTTACGTGCCGCTACTTGTACCAATGTTAATAGTACCTAAGTTGACTTGAACGCGGATTTTTACCGGTCGCGCTTACGCCACGGGGCGATATGTAAAATTACCAAGATAACACAATGGATCGGACGTGATGGCCCAGTTCCCTTGCCATCGCGATCCCCGGACTTAACTTATTTGTGAATGAGGAGATGTGAAAACTTGAAAAGATTTGTGTACACGGAGGAAATTGAATGTATTGATGTGATACGGAACATAATTTTCAGTGAACCGTAAATGAATCGTAAGGAAAGTCATCAGAAAGTCATCATATTCACCAACTTAGACCAGCTTGATGAAGACTGGCTTACTTTGAGGCATTGCTTAACTGTGTCTGCAATCCAAAAAGTGCTAGAACACGTATTAGTTTTGTTTTGTTAAAATAAGAATTTCCGTCTCTGCTAGATTGTGTTTAGTGCGAAATGATGGGTACTCTAAGATGACTATGACCGCAACTGCTAACTAGAACTTAGAATACTGTAAGTACTGTGCAAATAAACGTGTAAATGTTGTAAATAATGTCATTTATGCTTTTTACTTCGCCAAAAAATCCTTATTTCTTAGTAGTAATTCCGTATAACTCTAAAATTAAAAATGTTGTATAACCCCCGACATTTATTGCGTATAACTTTTAAACGGCTAAACCGATTTTGATTAAATAAAGCTAAGAACCATCTTAATCACGGCAGCTTTCAAACAAAAACCCGCATCGAAATCGGTTGATTCGTTTATGAGCTACGATGCCACAAACAGACACTCAGACATACAGATACACAGAAACTTATAACATACCTTTTTTTGTCAAGGTCAAAAAGTAAAAAGGAAAGTCTGCAATCATTTGTTTTGTTTATCATTTGATTTGAGATAAACGAACATTAGGTAAATTTCTATTGCTCCTAAAGTTAATATGGACAGGAACAACATTTATGTAGTTTATTCCGGGCCACACTTTTAAAAAAAGTTTTGTTTAATTTTAGTTTTTCATAAAGTATTCCATTTTGGAAGTTCTCGAATAAAGTAGGAAACATGACTTATTATCACGTCGGTGAATATGGCAAGCTTGCAAATTTGCACCCTGTATATAAACAATTATTCTTGTATTTTTTAGAAGAGTTAGATATTTTAACCATTGTACGTGGGCGTACCCAAAAGAAACTGGACACTTTTTTTTTTAAATATGTATTTAATTTTTGAACAAAAAACATTTCGTTTCCTTCGAAGTAGTCTCCATTGGAGCTAATATAGCTCATTGAAATCGTGTTAAAAACGGGTATGGGTCGTGGTCCACCTGCTTCGTTCACCTGGGTGGACCACGGGCACTATTTTTTGCCGATGGTTCACCTCTGTTCACCTGGGTGGACCACGGGCACTTTTTCTTGCCGGTGGTCCATCTTTATAATAAAATAGTAGCTTTTCCCGCGGCTTTGCTCGCGCATAGAACTTTTTTAGTCACCCATTTAATTCTCTAAATCTTTCTTAATTCAGTTCCTTAATTTAAATGGAAAATAAACTTCTTATTTTACACTTTAACTCGAAACTTAGGAAATATATATCTTAAAGCAAACGAACAAACATTTGATTCGTGATTTTTCAAAATTCACGACCTTAAGAGGTCGAAATGAGTTTAAACCTTCGCGTGCTTTTTGAACACATGGTGTAGGTACGGGATTTGTATCGTACGCGGCGTAAACAAGCACGCGACGACGGGTTACTAAAATTAAAAAGGCAACGTCCTGAAACCCTCACTGATTCGTTAACGCCCAGCTCAAGCTCTTAGACTTAGGGAGCTGCAATTTTTTACATGGGTTTAATAAGAAGGGGAAAGGTTAAGGAAGGTTATCCGTCATGAAGTCGTATTAATGTGATGTCGTAAAACATGTATTTTTTGGTTTGATTTAAATTATTATTTGTACTTTTTTTTATACGGTGCTGTATATTTTTTTCTCTATACACAATGTTCACCCTCATGTTTTAAGTAAAATTACGAAAATAAAAGAAAACATGTTAGAACATTTTAATTCTAATTTAGATTTTTAAACATCTCGAAAGGTCAGGACGTAGTAACGTACGCCCATTCATTTGTTTCTGTATACAGACTTTGAACCCCTTTTCATAGGGGGTAAACTCCTTGTTTAAAACTTTCAGATTCCTAAGTCTGAGGGCTTCGGCTGTGCGTTGATGAACAGTAAGTATAATTCAGGACCTCGCAAAATGTTTTCGTTTATATTCCGTGAAGTTTAGACTCAAACTGTAAAATATGTTTTTCTCCATATAAACTTACAGCCCCCATTTCACCCCTTTTAGCCTCCGGAATCACAGTGAAATATTTGAAAATTCATTAAAATATTGGACTTTTTTTAGTTTTACTCAATTTTTACCACCAAGGACCTATGTTACAGCAATAGTTACATTTATTTATTTATTTAGTTTAGGATCTCCAACAGTGGAGTCATTTACATCTTTTAGTAGACTAAATTTACAATAAAATGAGAATATTTTGGTTTTGGTAAGCCAAACATAAAAGTTGCCAAAATTTCAAAAATACGTGTGAAGTCGAAACTCATGAAATTACGTCTCATGGTATTTTTACCTTTGACCAAGGTTGTATGTTACAGTTTACCGACTTAACTATTCACCCTCACAACCTTTATAACAGCAACATGGATTTACAATACAACTTCGAGATACCAACTTTGAACTATATGGTGAATAACATTGTGAATCAGGCATTTTCATAGGCATTTCGACCTCGCACGTATTTTTGAAATTTTGGCAACTTTTGAATAGCCGTAACTCATAAACTGTTTGGCCTACCAAAACCAAATTATTCTCATTTTATTGTAAATTTAGTCTACTAAAAAATGTACATGCAACTATTGCTATAACATAGGTCCTTGGTGGTAAAAATTGATTAAAACTAAAAAAAGTCAAAATTTTTAATGAATTTTCAAATATTTGACAATGATCCCGGAGGCTTTCGAGGTCGAAAACTTGGATTTATCGTCACCCGTTTCATCACTAACAACTCATAAAAAAATCAGAACTACCTCATTTGATGTAAGGCAAAAAATGTCAATTCGATGGACTAATACACTTAACTAGTCTTCTGTTCCATTGCTTAAATTTTTTTTAAATTTTTCTTCTGTGATGCCTGACAACGCCTCCGTCGTTTTTTTCTTTACCTCGGAAATGTCGGCAAAACGCCTTCCTTTCATCTCTCTTTTCATCCGTTTGAATAGAAAGAAGTCACATGAAGCAAGGTCAGGTGGATAAGGGGGTGGGGGACTGGCACCATGTCGTTTTTGGTCAAAAATTTGGGCACCGATAGAGCTTTTTGCGCGGGCACGTGTTCGATGAAAAAACCAGTCGCCCGACAACTACAAATCAGGCCTTTTCCGCAAACTGTTACGCAATCTTTTCAAAACTTTAAAATAAAAAGCCTGATTAACTGTCTGACTCCAGAGTTATTCAGATATTAAGTCAATTAAAATTAAAAGTAAGAAAATTTATATGATTGACTTAAAAAGAGCGACCCTCGGAGTTTCTAGCCTATTCTTCTCCTGAGGAAGACTGCACCTTTGCGAATAGGCGCAAAGTCAAAAGTGCTAATGTGAAATATTGACGTGTTCAAATATGTTTAGCACTTTGGTGCAAGTCACCCTAAAACTCACTTACTTTATATGTTCAATGAAATAAACACTTTTGACTATTGACTTTTGACCCTGTGGAACAAACTCTGAAAGAACGACGCCTCTCACATCAGCATGGTATTAATATTTGATTTCACTTGGCGAGCTTTTTTGGGGCGGGGTTCGCTTCGCTTGGAGTCTTCCATTGATTGTTGCTTAGATTTAGGATAGTAACCATAGTACCATGTTTCATCACCTGTAATGATCTTGGAAAAAAGATCACTAAACAACTTCACCGGTTTTTACAAGCAGGAAGCAAAACTTCACTGCCGCACGTCATGTTGCTCACGAAAATCAGCCATAAAAAAACGGCAAGCGGGCGAAACAACTATCATGATAAAATACATACAAGTAAAACACAACGTTCTCCAGCAACGATACTTGGGATACTGGCTCGGAAAGAGTAGCTCTACACGCTCCTAGCGGCTGAAGGTGCTACTAAAAGACTCCGACCTCCAGAATTTTAGTCCGGTTACTTTTGTGTACCCCTACGTACAAGCTCAAAATTGCAGTGAAATGAAAACAGTTTAAATAACGTATGTTTTAAATAAGTGTATCGTAGGTATGTCCTAGTGTGTTTAGTTTAAGAACTTGTTAAAAATTTAGTTACCATTTCACTTAGGCCTGGTCTCGGCAGTGACAAATAAATTTGAGGAATAACACCCCAACCATATATTTCAATAGGAATATGCTTTAAATACCCAATTTGGAGCAAAAACATCCTGTGAAAGTAGCCAAGCACACCAGGTCGCATCACCACTGCGACTTTTACTTCTTCGTCTACTTCCACTCTGTGCTCATTAGGCACTGTCTTAAGTATAGTAGCGAACAACTCATTTTCAAATACAGGTTCATTTAAATATGTTTTATAGTTGATTGGTAAATACGCAGTGTTTTTTATGATCAAAAACTCTGTAGCGTTTTCGTGAAAAGATCTGATCTTGAAATTCAGCGTCTGAGTGTTTAAGTTAAACATTAGATCTGAGCTCTGACCCATAACTGTCAGATATTCGGCTGGTCCTCCTAAAACTTCACATTCTAAAATGGCAGTAACATTAATATTGGGCTTCGGCATAAACATAACATGAACATGTAGAAGTTCATCTGGTCTTAGTTTGCCTCTATGCGGAATGATTTGAAACATTTCACTAATATCAATTTGTCTGACAACATTTGGTGGCTTTTTTTTAAGTTTATGTGCCCATTGAAAAGTTGAAACGTTATCTAGCGGTGGCAACATAGGTCCAATTTTCTTCATAATTTTCATTTTCATCCGCATATCTTCTTGGTGAGGATCAAGTACCTCATCTTCTACAATTGCAGATTGTTCTGGTACAGACTTGTCTTCGGGTTCTTTTTCTATGTCTGACTTTTCGAGTTCTTTAATTTCAGATTCAATATTTTGGAATTCCTTTTTTTCCGGTTCTTTACTTTCAGGTTCTTTATCTTTTTCGGACGATACACTTTCTGGCCTTAAATCGTCTGGACTTACTGAAAAAATTTGGAAAAATATATCGCTAAATACCCTCGTTTCTTTTGGCTTAAATTACTTTACTAAGTAAAATCAAAAACATACCTGAGACATCGGTAACATCAGCAAAGGTTCCTTCTGACAGAGTAATCGATGACTTTTTTTGTAGTCTTGCTATGTCGTACTCTATTTTTTGAAGTTCGGGCTGTTCTCCATAGAAAGAAAAAAAATTATGTTAACTTATAGAAAAAATATTTAAAAATGACTGAATAATAATGTTCAAATTTTCTTACCATAACAAGATGAACTAAGTTACATTTTTTCCACCTAAACTGGAAACATACTGTTAAAGGCGTCGGATTGTGTATCTGAAATGCTTTACTTTCAATAGTTCCATTCAATAAGCAGTGGAAGTCTATCTTCGATGCTAGTAATACTACATTTGGGTAATTGATTTTTCCTATTAATTTTACACAATCCTGTTAGGAAAATAATGTTATTAAATAAAATATGGACATTATCACGAAAGTTAATGTACACACATCAACACGGTCTAGGGAGATTGCACGACTTTTCATACAAAAGAGGTCTGTTTGAGAAGCTATAAAATCATACTCGAGATATATGGAGGGCTATCAATTATAATCAATAAATTTTGATTTACTTGAAATTTGTGAAAACGTGACGGAAACGAAAATGGAAATGCAGTTTTGTCGAATTTACGGAATTTTTTTCACTTTCGTCACGTTTTCATAAATTTCAAGTAAAATAAAATTTATTAATTAGAATTGAAAGTTCAAGTTTAGTACTTGCTGGTCTGAAAATTATAGCCCTCCATGTATCTTGAGTATGCTTTTGTAGCTTCTCAAACAGACCTCTTTTGTATGAAAAATCGTTTATTATCCCTAGATCGTGTTGATGTGTATATTTGGGTTTTTCGGAAACGTATTTTTATAATGGCACTAAATTGGGTTCTAAAAACATGGGTGGAGACAATAAATGAACGGAAATTTTAGAAATAAATAAAATCTTAAAACACAGTAATTCTTGTAATTGAGTATCAGAGTAATAACGGTTTACGACTGTAAATCTTCACGACTATGATCATAAGCAAAACCTCTCAAGTTAAAAGTTATTTTACCTTATTTTTATGGCCTTTGAATCTAAGCCTTAATACGTCATAGAACGTTTTGGATTTCATTGAGTGGTGCTTTGTTACATCAAATACAAGTTGTAATTTCATTATTTCTTGATCATCCAACCTCTCCTCTACTGCGTTTGTTAAATTAAAAACCTTTTTTATTTTTTCTATATCTTCGAAGAATTGCAGCGGTTCTTTACGCAATGGTCCTAAAGGTTTCATTGTTAAAAAGTCTATATAAGGTTTAGACGGCCCACCAGAACCTTCGACGGATTCTAGAGCTGAATTTGTGGGATTGTGCGATATACAACAACACAAGTCTTCATCTTCAGGAGCTATTTTATATGTGTCGGGTCTATGAACAATGGCGAATGGTGGTTTTATGCTGATATCAAAATCAAGAGGTAACTTAGATACGTTTTTTATAGTTAATATATCTGAAATGTTAATACTGAGATGTAAACTCACAGGAGGCGTTCAGTCACATCAAAACTGACAAGTATATTACACTTCAAAACATACCTGTTATTTTGTAGAGTTCGTTGTATGGACCAGAATCAATTCGGAATTCCATCTGTGTTGCAGAAACAATTATTTTTGGTTCTACAAACTCCGCTTTAAATATACAAGATAAAAGTAATTCTTTTTTATTAACAGACTCTACACTTCCCACTAAATGCCACGTTTCCTGGACGGTACACACTTTGGTAGGCATAGCGGTGACCTTTAATTGTATTTTCTCGCCTGCTTGCATTTTGATAGACAGTGGATCCAACGTGAAAAATGAAGGCCTGAAATATTCGATTTATAATTAGTTGTGTAACCACTTCGATCACCTATAAAGAACTAGATACACAATCCACAACAAAAAAGTTTCCTCACTAAATGATCACCCACTTGACGTTTTGGGTTGTCTTTTCGTTTAGTAGCATTCGTTCGTTCCAAAAGTAACCATGCCTCAGTGCGCAGTGAAAAATTGTAAAAATCACACCTCCAGAACATTAAAGGAATATGGAATGACATTTTTAAATAAGTAGTTTTGTAATTATTATATGATAATTGAAATTATCTTGGTATTTGGCCAAGAAAAGGTTATAAAACTTTTTTTAGTTTAATTTAATAAAATTCTGCGAGAGTATAACCCTTTAAATTGAATAGACACTAGCCGAACTTACAAATCCATACCGTTGTATTTCAACATCATTTGTTCGGGTTATGCAGTGACTCTGTTCTCGTTTGGGCTACTTGTAAATCCTACCAAGTCTCAAGTAATGGTTGTAGGGAGTAGTAGGTTGCGTGTCAGATGCGATGTTAATAGTTGTCCTGTATATTATAATGGCATTAATATTCCGTATACTGACAAGGTAAAAAATCTGGGTGTGATTTTCGATAGCTGTTTGTCTTGGTCAGCGCACGTTAGCGAGTTGAGTCGGCGCATGCATTACTCTTATCATTCTCTCAAGCGACTCCAGAACTTCCTTCCATTTAAAACTAAAATCCTACTAGCCCAATCTCTTCTACTTTCGATTCTTGACTATGCTGATGTTTGCTATTTAGATGTGAGTGAGGAGTTGCTTAGCAAGCTAGAACGACTCCAAAACCTGGCCTTTCGATTCATTTTCAGTCTGAGAAAATTTGACCATGTGTCGGAATATCGGGCACAACTGAAATGGCTTCCCATTCGATTCCGCCGCGATGTGCACCTTCTGTCCTTCCTGTACAACGTCCTCAAGAATCCCTCCTCTCCTGATTACCTTCGTTCCCGTTTCCAACTGTTACCTCCTGATTCTCGTCCACGCCGCTCCTGTAATACCAACGTGTTGCAATGCCCCTCAGCTAGCACAAATTTTCGTTTTAATTATTTTACTGTCCGTGGAGCACGGATGTGGAACAAACTCCCGACAGCTATACAAGAGAGTCCATCTATACATTCCTTCAAAAATAGAGTCAAAGAATACTACATGTCCCAACTGTAATGAGCAAATTATATATTATGTATGTATGATTTATTATATTCGTTTATATGTATTATATATGTTAGTATATATATTATTCTTATTTCATTATATTTAAGTATTAATAATATAAGCCCTTCTCTTATTTGGTATTTTCTTACGTTGTGCGCAATTCTCTGTTCCCGTCTCGTACACTATTTCTCACCAATTAGGTTGGCTGGAAGAGATCTCTTATCTCTAGTAATCTCTAGAAGTAGAGATAAGCTCGCCTTTGTACACTATTTTTTATGTGAAATTTTTCTACTGTGTTTGTGCAATAATATAAAACAAATAGAGACGCTGTTTTTTTCTACTGATTTTTTTATTTTCATCTGTGTTATATAATTTAAGTGTAAAGAGTATATATATTAATTCTGTTTTCTATACTTACATTAAAGGTATTATGGCAAAACATGTAATCATACAAAATTGAATTAATAAAAAATTTAACGTGCGTGACGTTTACAAACATAAAGTTTTATTGGATTTTCTAGAGATCCTGTGCGATGTGGACAGTAGACGTCCGTAGTCGCACGTCAAAGATGTGAAGATTTTTTATTAGCCATCGCAAAGTAGTGTCGTTTGCTCCAAGCATTTTTTAGAAAGTGACTCGTATGTCACTACAAAAGGAATCAAAAGGTTACACAAAACAGCTGCACCTCAAATAGTATGTATCTTTTTATCACTTTTGATTTGGAGTTTCTTGTGTTGAATAAAATAAAAAATATATGTTTCATCTTCAGGACAAAGATGATGACAGCGAAGAAGACAAATGTTTTTTTTTGAGTTGGTTGTTTTTTTTTAATAAATTATTTCTTGTACTTAAATATCTATTTAGTTTCATAGCTTATTTCGTCTCTAAATCTCAATAGGTCATTTCTGTTCAAAAAATTATATGTGTAATCGGGAAGACACAGTTCTTTTCTTTTTTTATAAGTTGTTTCATATTTCATAAAAAATAAACATGAAATATTATGTTTATAAGCAATAATTAAGAAGAATGGCGGCGGCTGTGATTATCAATTGTAATGTATATTAATCGTCGGTTAATTTGAAATGAATGTGATATTTTTAAAAATAAAAAACCGTAAAAACTAAAAGTAAACGGCTGAACCAATTTTGATAAATCATATCTGAAATCCAGCGCAAGAAGAAGCTTTCGAATAAAATAAACTGCACCATTAACATCATCCGTTTAAGAGCTATGATGCTCATATAAATACACAACACAATCAGGGGTTAAAAAGAAAACCACACCAATTCTTAGCATTTTGAATTTGTTAAAAAGTTTGTACGAAGATTTTTTTATGTGAAATCGACCCAACTAAAATATTTTTAAAATTAACAAAGGCAACTCCACTCCTCCCATGTTCTATGTGACAGCCAGTGTCATAAAATTGTCTTACGTTATCCTTTGTTCAAAACCAAAAGTGGTATTTTACAAATTAAACAGATTTTATTTTCGACCTTATAATATTACGTTAAGGTTTAAATTAGATTAAAATGTTTGACACTTTAGAACGTTTTCATAATACATGAAGTGGTATACAACTATCTAAGTACGTATTGTAGTTAGGACACTTTAAAATTTCATTTTGTATGGGACTGTGTATCTAGTTTTTTATAGTTGATCGAAGTGTAACCAGATCACTTAATTTAGTTACTTTTTAAAATTAAAACTTAACGAAATTGGACACGACCGTTATTAAGGATTTCTTTAATATTTCCTAGATAATATTTTTTATTAAGCCTTATAAGTACTATGCGGTAATTTAACTTCATATTTTTTATGATTTTCGCGATTTCGAAAGAATTCAGATAGAAATCTTAGTATGTTCAAATCTTGTAACTGTAAATAAGTTAGCGGACCTTTAGGGTGATTCTCCCAATTAAACTTAACAACTTCCCCCAATTTTTTTTAATATTCTGACCAAAGTTCCTTGGGAAAAGTTGTTCAGTTTAGTGGGCTGATTCAGATCTTTTATTTTCGCCTATTTAAAGCCACCAAAAATGAAGTTGGACCTTATTAAGTGCACATATAAAAAACATGAGAAGCCACACATTAACAACTCATTATCTTTTTAAATTAAAAAAGCAGGTCTTGACTCACTGACTCATCAACCAGCCCAAACCCTTGGATCTAGAAAGCATTTGGCTCAAAAGTTCCATTTATATCGTAGGCAGAATTTTAATAAATTCGAAGTACGCTAAATCTAAACACTACTTACAGGAGAATACTCTCTAATTAAAAATCTAACAAGAAGAAATAAAAGGATAAGAACAGACTCTGGTTTAGGTGCAGTTTTTGATGAGTTTCTCGCTTTGTACTTGTCCAACCATTCGAGAGAGTGCATTCGAGTGCCGCAATTTTCCATGATGACTATGTACTCTAGCGGTATTTTGGTGAAGTGTCGTTTCATATCCACATGATCCCTATCTGGTCCAACCACTATACTTGTGCCTACGCCAATAGCAGACAGAGGCACTAACTAAAATAAAACGCATTGCATTAAATTTTGCACGCAGTCGTGCGAAATACTGTGGACTGGCTGGTTGCAGCAGAGTAGAATAGAACCTCCCACATTTTATCGTAGAATCGTAAGACTACCAGCTCACACAGAGAAGGAAAAAATTTACAAAAAGAAAAAATAATAATCTTAGCATCGTGTCAAAGGGGCAGCAGCTCGAGGTTCTAAAAGGCTTGCTTGCTCTCTGGCGTTGTCAATGTTGACATTTTGACATAGGACCGCGGTGCATTACGCCCGCTATCACCATCGCACTCGAGCTGCTGAACTGTGTACGTACGGCCAGTGGACGAGTGTAAAGGGCAACGTTAGAATAACAGTACCTATGTTATTGTTTTTTTTTACCCTCACGGGAATGAATTGACCAAGGAAAGACTAATCATTTTCATAGACAAATATTTTTAGGTTATAATAATAAGATGGATTATAATACTTACAATGTCTTTAACTTTCTCTAATTGTATCAACGCCTTGTTAGTATATGTATTTGCATCAATCAAATAGAGATCCAAAGTAAGTTCAGTTTCAGATTCAGGTTCAATTACTCCTTCATTTGGAAAAATTTCAAATCTAGAATCTCGGTTCAGCTGAAAAAAACAAAAATTCTTCATGTGTCTGGGTCGAACCAGGGTCCACTGGCAATTGCGATCCTAAAACCAGTGTTTGCAGCAAACTGGTACATATAAACCTGGTAAGCTTTATTAATACCTGAATTCATTAAGCCTCGTAACTAATCGTCCAACTCCTACCTTATAGGTAAATCAAAGAACCATCCTAGCATTCGCTCAAGTAGAACTTGTTTGACCTTCGATCAATCTTATAAAGGTTTGACCTAAGATCACCCTTTCTGGTCTCGACTGTATTTATACAAAACTTACCAGATTTTCGCTCTACATTTTTTTTATTTACGTAAAAACTTAAGTCTAAATACAGTAAAATGTAAAATAAACAGTTTGTGTACTAGGCATTTAAAAGTAATACAAATTATGCTAACACTAAACAAAAATTTACGGATTACAAAATGGTTAGTAGGTCAATATGCTATTGTGATACCTAAACTAAGTATATGTATACTTGCATCTTAGGTATCGTGAGTTAGTAATAATTTTTTTCCTATTTCTAAAATATTTCCATAACAACAATAAATAAGAACAACTTAACATTTTATAACTAAGCAGGGGCAATCAAAATAACAATTAACATTACGTATAATTTGTACAACAATATTATAATTATATTTGCTTTTCGTAAGTGAGTTAAGGATTGGTATGTGTTGCTGAAGTGGGTAGTATGGCGGTCTAGGGGCCTTCATATTCAATATAACTCATGAACCAATTTTCTGCACTCTTTTTTGCTGCTGGACATTACTCGTCTCCCGTTTTATGTGTACTTGGCTTGTTATATCGCTTACATGTTGCACATTTGGCTGTTTCGGATTTGTGGGCACATTCTTTAATCGTATGGCCGGCACCTCCACAGTGTCCACAAGTGGGCTGAGAATCTCTGCAATACTTTTCAGTTGACAATTGTAGCACCGCGTAACGATAGTGAAATCCCTAACCGGGCATGAGGTCCACTTTATAAAAAACTCGTTCCTTTTGAATGAGTACTTTTCTGAGTTGTGCTGTCATTTCCAGAATATAGTTACAGGACGGTGACTCCTTCTTACCAGATTTGTGACTCAGTTTAAGTGAGCTGAAAAAAATTTCACGAGTAAACTCCGGATGGTTTTCGGCTAAATTTTGTTCGTATAGGCACTCGAGTACCTCCTTTTCGCTTGTATTTTTAGGTACACCTAATAATATTATTTTAGGTCTCCTTTTCGTAGTTTCTTCTACTTTGAGCCCAGATGCCATAAGAGGTATTGACTGTTTCAACTTGTCAAGGTCATCTTTTCGTTCAGTACTTATTATAACACCTCCGTGTTTCGTCTTCTTAACTCCGCGTATATGAAGCTTCAATACTTCGGGCTTGATTATTGTTTGAACTTGTTTTCTAGTTTCTTCACTGGACTGTTCTTTGTCGGCTGGATAGCAATACGACTAGTGCTGGGAGGTCTTACCTGTGTTGTATTATTGTTCTTTTTAACAACGTCGGCAAAGGAAAAGGAGGTCTGCGGCAAGGTCTTTGAGATTGAGCTTATATTTTCCTTTAGTTCTTCAATTTTTTCGGAGATATCTATTTGGTCTTGAAAATTATTTTCGATAGTACATGCTGGGATATACACTCGGCTTCAAAAAAATCGCACCTTTTAAGAAATCTATTTTAAACATCTTTCAATCGTATTTGTATTATGAAATATTGGTAATGTTCGGTATCATTTGAAAGGTAAGGAAACAGAGAATTCAAAAACAATAATTCATTCAATGTTTTTTATTGGAACTGAGAAAAATTTACAAAACAATAAAAATCCTTAAAAAACCCTAATGAAATCTGATTAATTTTTCAAAACAAAGTTGCTTAAAACTAACCTAAAACCTAGTGTTACCCCCCCTAGCCCTAATGACGTCTTCCATGCGCTCCCTCATGGATCGCACCAACTTTAGGACCTCTTCTTGAGGGATTCTGTCCCATTCCTCAAAAACGGCGTCTTGGAGCTCCTGAAGAGTCGCGGGAGCGGGATCACGGGATCTAACCTTGCGTTTCAGCTGGTCCCAGAGGTGCTCTATCGGGTTCAGATCTGGACTTCTCGCTGGCCACTGCATGACAGGGATCCCAACCTCTTGAAGGTAGCCCTGCACAATTCCAGCAGTGTGCGCGCGAGCGTTATCGTGCATTAATGTGAACCCGTCGCCAATAAATCCAGCATAGGGGACCACATGTTCTTCCAGGATCTCTGTGATGTACCGGTGAGCAGTCATCGACTCTTGCCCGCGAGCACCGCCGGTCCGAGAGGCAAGACAGTTCAGTTTTGCCGTCGGCAGATATGCCGCCCCAGAACATGCAGAAACCGCCCCCGTATTCTACCGTCTCTTGGATGCAGGCTTGGGCAAAACGTTCCCATTGTCTTCTGTATACTCTTTTGCGTCTATCGTTGCAGAAAAGGCACACTCTCGTTTCGTCTGAGAAGAGAACAGCTCTCCATTGGTCCAGGGTCCAATTGACGTGGGCGCGAGCAAATTGCAGGCGTGCTCGCCGATGCGCTGCGGTTAATTTTGGACCCGTGGCAGGTCTTCTAGCCACAATATTTCTCTCCTTTAGTCTTCTTCTAACTGTAGAGACACTCACAGCCCTTCTACGAACTGCTTGAAGCTGCTGTTGCAACTCAACAGCATTAGAGACCCGATTTTTCAAAGACTTCGATACGACGAATCGGTCATCTCTCGCAGAAGTGCAGCGATTTCTACCAGACCCACGCCTTCGAACAAAGCCACCGGTCTGCAGGAACCGCTGGTACACTCTTCGAACAGAAAAGCGACTCAAGTGCAATTGCCGAGCAACATCACACTGACGTAGTCCTGATTGCAGTAGTGCGATAACTTGGGCGGCTTCAGCAGCAGTAGTGTCCATCTTCAAGGACGTTTTTCTGATGAAAGATATTCTTCTGTGTCTTCTTCGACTGTTGGTAGCAAATTTATCCCCCAATAAGCTGTATCGACCCTTTTATACCCAAAAAACAAAACAATACAAACAAAATTTGAAGAGGAGAATCAGTTCTATTGTCATTCACAGTGACTTAAAGTGTCAAGCTTTTTCTTTAATCTAATGAAATGGATATTTTTTTAAAGAGTTTTTATAGGGCTCTCAAATGATACCAATATTGCTACGAATAACTGCTTGTCTTAAGGATTAACAGTGCTTAAAGCCTATTTTTACGGACGTGCGATTTTTTTGAAGCCGAGTGTATTTTTGTTTCAAAGATTGATACTGAACAGCAACGCGAGAAACATCTCCCAGTACATTTCTACTGATGGTGCTAATTTTCAATTTTTGTTCTGAGTTCAGTTTTCCTTCACTGGAGATGGTGCAAATTTCATGTAGATAGTGTTCGATGTTCGTAATCCAATTTTGAATTCCTGGGGTCGTTATTAGGTCGGATGTCGATGGTGGTTCTGGTTGAGTTGGTGGCACTATAGGTCGTCTCTGGGGTGGCGGGCTTCTTTTTATAAGAGAGCTCCGTTGAAACGGGCTATCCATATTAGAATTATATCAATTATGACGTCACACAATATTCACAATATTTCTCTCCTTTAGCTTTTCATAGCTGTTTCACCGGATGACATAGATTTTAACTCACACACAGCATAAACGCACTAAGTACTAAGCTGACACAGTTACAATCATTTATTGCTGTTGTTTAAATTTAATTACGAATTGCATTGGACACGTCCATCTGCAACCGTATCTGAGTAGTATCTGAGTACGTGTTGTTCCTAATACCTTGTACTCGATGACGCAATGAATGACGACAAAGTTAGTTTTCGAATGCCCTCCTGGTGTGTCACTATGCATTGAAACGTGAGCCGCCTACACACGTTAAAATAACGCAGTTTTAACAAATACGTTTTAGTAGGTACGGTGGCCTGCAAACCTCACTTTTTTCAGACTACTGATTAAAATATTATATTCACCAATGATGCGTGAAAGCGAACTGGGACAGGAGAGTCATTGCATAGTGTCACTGTTTTTTGAGATCTGGTGAGCAGTTTGACTTGCCCCCACTGAATAGATATGGGATTACAAGTGATGATGGGTCGCACACCATGCCCCTCGATGTTGCAAATATTTATCGGCTCCAACAATCCAAACAAGTTCATTCTGAAATGAAGAATTCGTTTTTTTTAAAGATTTTTATAGATAAGCGGTCTTCTGTGTGTATCTATGTGTACTCAAAAGAATGAGTGCTATCAATGTGTTTTTTTGTGTGAAATTTTGCTTATACAGGTGAAATTTTGTAATGCCACCTGAAGAGAAAGTACCTACTCTTAATACTGTAGATAGAAAATTGTACTCAAAAGAAAACATTCCTTTATTTTTGAAAAGAAAGAAAACCGCATTCAAGGATTTTCGTAAATTCGCTTGCCACACCCGGGAATCGAACCGACTAAATAAGAATTACGCCCTGTACTTTAATTGCATTGGTCGTTAGGGCGTCCACTGCGTTAAGCGGGTGCACGGCGCGGGCGCCCGCGCGGCGGCGTGCTGTTTCTTGTAATTTCATATGAGCCGCGGGTCGCCCGTCGCGCGGATTACTAGGAAACAGCACTCGCGGCGGGCGCCCGCGCCGTGCAGCGTGCACCTGCTTAACGCAGCGGACGCCCTTAGGGTCATCTAACGATGAAATATCTCTAAAAAACTTGGTAAATTAAATGAAAGGAAAACCATGAAATTCTGACTTATAAATTCAAGAAAATGGAGCCCATTTTGAGCAACTAATTAGGTAGTTAGTTTACCATTTTTTGTAAATAATTAAAATAATTTAAGATTTCATAGTTTTCCTTTTATTTTATTTACCAAGTTCGTTAAAGAGATTTCATCCTTAGGCAGTTGTCCCACCGGCAACGATGAACGAGTAGCGAGCAGCAGTGCAATCGCGCTACAAAAGTGGATTGAATCGCAATTGAAACGCAGCTGGGGGGCTACCACCTAAGCGAAGCTGATGCTGACTGAACGAATGGAATGATGTACATTGCTGTGTTTGGTTCATGTCGTTAATCAAGGTCTCCTTATAAAGAAGCAATCGACAACGTTCCATTCGTTTACCCAGCATCAGCTTCGCTTAGGTGGTAGCCCCCTAGCTACGTTTCAATTGCGATTCAATCCACTTTTTTAGCGCGATTGCCCTGCTGAGCTAGAATGTAGAAACGAGTCGGCGTGCCGCGGGGAGCGAGTGCTTATAGTTTCGATAGTTGTGTAGCTCGGCTATAAGCGAGCGTATTTTCGAGTGTACTTTCAGATCCGCACTGTACAGAAATGACCGCTGGTTGCTCTCTCGGCGTGAGTTCTGATCGCTGAGCGAGTGTTATCTTTCCTAGTTCTTGTCGACCAGCGACAAACTAGTAAAGCGAGTCCTCGCGGGCAGTGTGAACAGTCAGCGATCAACTATTTGTATTATGCATCTCTTTTGTTTACACGGAATGTATATCTATTGTACGTGTCTTGAGCGAGAAAATAGCCGATAGTTAGTCATTTTCTCGCCGGCGGCAGTGGGACAACTGCCTTATAATTGACCCTAATGATCGATGCAATTAAAGTACAGGGTGTAATTCTTACAGATTTTAGTGGCAAGTGAAATTTCGAAAATCCTTGAATGCAGTTTTCTTTCAATTAAAAAAAGGAATGTTTTCTTTGAGTACAACTTTCTATCTACAGTATAAAGAGTACTTTCCCTTCAGGGTGGAATTACAAAATTCCACCCTGTATACTGACCAGATATCCTTTCTTCCTTTTTCATATTATATAAACGCGAAAGTTTGTATGAATGTTTGTTACTCTTTCACGCAATTATGATAAAATTTGGTATGGAGGTAGCTGACACCCTGGATTAACACATAGGCTGCATAATTTTCCCAAATTCCCACGGGAACAAGTCCCGAGCGAAAACCTAGTTTTTATAATACAATTTATGTTATTATTATGCATTTATCGGGTTAAAAATTCGTCTTTACATTTAAACGATACGATTATTCTACATATCTGACAAGGAGCTTATGCATGTTATGATTATTCTTCTGGATATTTATGTCCCTTGAAGGAGAAGTATATGGACTGAATTTTTTTTTAAAAAAGTACCATTTTTTTATTAAGGTTTTATTTAATTTATTTAAAGTCGTAATTTTTTTTTAGATTTACCAACGTTTACACCGCTAATACATAAGTAAACATACAATCTTCAAACTAAAAACTAAATGAGTAGACAATTAAAGGTAAATACCACATTCTATATTAAGAACACGTTTGTGTGTTGCAATAATAATAATACATTTTTTACAAGGTTAACAAAGTTTTAAATGTTTCTAAGCTGCTGCATGCCTTTCTTACGAAATAGTGGCAAAGAGTCCTCAAAGAAATCAATTGCTTGGTGATACTTATTTGCTAGGTTACAAAGACGCGGAACAGGAGAGTTGACGCCAAGGACAGTCTTTCTAAAAGGAGCACTGAAAGGAGTGACGCTGGATCTGGGAAAGTGACCGGTATCCTAAAGTTAATTTGGCTGAAAAGTTGGGGACAGTCTTTCATTACGGAGCAGTTTGTATAAAAATAGTTGTCTACGCGCTGTGAGTGCTACTAAGTTGAAACTATTTAGTATTTTCTCGTAAGAGATTTTTTTGCCCGATAGTCCAACTGATGAAAAGGAGAGGTGCTATAAAAACGTTTCTGAATGCGCTCGAGTCTCAGAGAAAGCACTGCGTAGTGTGGTCTCCAAACAACGCTATAATATTCTAAAATACTTCTGACGTAGCTATTGTATAAGAGGATCTTTGTCTTGGGAGGCGATTCAAATCTTCTTGAAGTAACATACAGTCTTCGAGTGCTTTTATAGATTTTACAAATTTGAGATCATCAGCATATATAAACGGTGTGGCATTGTAAAAACAGTTAGGAATATCATTAACTAGCATTCCGCTCGGGACTTCGTTCCCGTGGGAATTCGGGAAAATCATGTACCCTATGTCCATCCCGGATAATGTAGGATTCTAATGGTGAAAGAATTTTTCTAATCGGTCCAGTAGTTCGGAGCCTACTATTAAATACAAACAAACAATCAAATCTTTCCTCTTTATAATATGTATAGATAGAAGATAGATAGATAAAAACATTGAAAAAATGTTTTTTATTTGTATGCATCTGCTTTAAGCCAAACATGTGAACTTTGGGTCGACCAGTTAAGTTTGCCCTTACATTTAAATCCACTACTTTATGTGTTATTAATGTTATTATAGACAAAAATTATAATAAATAAAGTTGATCACACAATCATAGCTTCAGAGTACTACCACAAAGTTGCGAGTAGTGTCTAAAGCGGGTTTGTTCTCCTTTAACGACATCCAAATTGTTGGTCCAACCGTTCAAGCTAACCTGCTGTCCTTTTACATCAGGTTTCGACACGCGGTATAAATACGTGATGTCCGGCGATGTCGAGAAGACGTACCGGCAGATCGTCGTGTATATTTTACTTACCAAAACCAAAAATTATGTGAAAAAACCGGCCAAGTGCGAGTCAGACTCGCGAACGAAGGGTTATGTGCCATTATATTCGGCTTCGTCCTCCGAGATTAGCAAAGGAATTCAAAAACTTGTAGTATCGCATAGCGACTACCATTCTCGCACTATTTTGAGGGTTACGTTTTGGTTCCGTTCTTTTTCTTTTTTTTTAAGGTAGGCAGGCAACAAAGTCTAGCTCGGTTATCGTTCGCTTAAGCCTTTCATTCGCACTTTAGTGCCTAGCCATTCCGTACGCGCTCATAACAGCAACTTAAGAATATAATAAAACATTTTTTTAATGTTTCAAAAAATGCCTAAAAGAAAGCTTAGTGTTAAAGTTTACGACGAACTATTCAAGAAATTAAAAAAAATAGAAAATAAATTACACCGAATAGTAAGAAAGTGAAACGTCGCCGCTTGCGTATTTTGTCGAGTCCTTCGAGTTCATGCCAGGAATCTTCAGCCTGCCGGTCAGAGCCAGGTATTGCGGGCAGTTCGAGGGGCTGTCACGTACCTATCATATGGTGTTGCGGGTAGCTTTTGGGGCTACTTCTTCACCATCTACGCTCTGCTTAAGCAATAGTGTGCATGTGCAATATATATCACATTGTAGTTTTACGAATAATTTCACAGAAATATTCGTTCACTACTTCACGTGTAAGTTAACAAAGAGAGAGTGGGTGGATCACGCTTGTTTCCTTATGTATAAATGAAACATCTTACCGTGAAATTAAGTTTTTAACCGACTTTAAAAAAGGAAGAGGTTCTATGTTCGACTACAGCATACGATCGAGTCCGGTGCCTCCCATATCGGCCGTCGGCGAGCAATAGCAGACTTCTTTCTCGCAGTCGCCCATTCCCGATCCGACTCACACTGAAGATAATACCACAGTCGAATTAGACGCGGACATACTCGAAATCCTTGGTGTGGACCCGTCTAAGATTGAGAAATTTAGTAAAAATATTCATAAAGATATCGCTACCCGCCTCGAACACACGGTTACGAGCGGACTTACTAAGGTGGAGCGAAAGGAATTAACCGATAAGTACCTGATACCTGAGAATTGCAAGCTAATTAATCTTGAAACCTTGAGATTAAAGCCGCTCTCTCCGAAGCGATTGTCAAACGCGACAAAGCCATCGAGTCAAAACAAAAATTCATAGCCTCGGCTCTCTCGAGTCTTGGCAAAGCGATAACCTTTATTCTATCGTTTAAAGAGAAAAATAAGGAATTATTGCGCCTAATCATCGATACTGGCCGAACGATGTGCTATTTGATAATGACACTCTCGCTAGACGCAATTACATGCTTTTATCTGTACTTAAAAAAAAGAAGATGAAAGAATCCTTACAAAGTACTAAAGCGGACAATTTTTGGCAAAGACTTGTCTGAGATATTTAAAAGTAGCCAAGGCAATAAATCGATCTGGAGCCGATTTAAAATCTGCACCTACACCGAAACCGTCGACGAGCAAAAAGACAACACCCACCAACGGTTCCAAAAACTGGAAGAATTCCAACTACTCGAAACGCAAGCCGCCGGCCAACTTGAAGACGAAGGAACGATCGAGCTACTCCGGCAGGTCGCACACTCAGCCGCCCGCACACACCCGCCGTTAGCAGCTGCGTCGCCGCCGCTGCTAACGGTAAACAATGGAATCCTATAAATAATGATCCGGTAATCCTTTTGTATATTCAAGGTTACCAAATTCCATTTTCAAAGCCCGTGTTCCTAGAACACATTCCACCATTTAAAACTTGTTCAAATCATGATAAAGTTAACATAAAAGCTATTAATGAGTTATTGTTACGAGTTATCTCGCAGTGTCAATCATGTAAAGGACAATACATTTCTAGTACCTTTTTGGTGCCAAAACTGAACGGAAAAATGAGGTTTATCTTAAATCTAAAATGATTAAACAAATTTGTAGATACAAAACATTTCGCGAACAGCTTTAAAATAATATCTAAAGATTGCTTCATGGTTAAATTAGAAATTAAAGTGGCATATTTCTTTATTAAAATTCATCCATATTTTTAAAAAAAACTTACGTTTTCAATGGGATCAAAAACTTTATGAATTATAACGTAATGCCGTTTGGCCTTAGCACTAACGTTGGTATGTGTTGTTTACGCCTGATCGTCACTACTAACGCCATCTAGCGGCCAACGGCGAAAACCGAAAGAACACTCGAGCGACAGTGGCGCCCTGCTACGGCGTGAGGTGGAGACACGACCAACTGACACCTTTTTGAAATCTCATTCTGCGACAATCGTTTGTTCAATAAACATCTTTTTTTTTTATTATATGTTTTAAAATTGTTAAAAGTTATTAAACCAGCTGTGCATCAAGAAATCTGTCTCCTTACTTCACCAAGACCAGAATCACCAACATAAATCTGGTCCTCCGGAGCCGAACGTGTATCAAGATATCAGCGCAGCAGCCGTGGATCTGGGGAGTTAAGGAGCACGCCATACGGTCAGGTCGATCATTTCCTCTCCTTACCTGTGTCTTATTTGTGCTAACACCGAGTTTCGCGATAAAATTTACGTTTATAGTGTTAATTTCTTTGTTAGTGCCACAGTGAATCTACCTTCATCTTGAAATAATCATCCGATCTTATTTAACCGTAAGTACTTATTTTACTCTTTCCTTCCACATACACACCAAAATGCCGAAAAAACGTAATTCTTTTGATCACGAAGCTACTGAAGAATTACTTCGTGAATTAGTTAAAAAAAGGGGAGCACATTATCTAATGAACTAAGTACCTTCGTTCATTAGATAATGTGCAACCAACTGAAATTCAATTAACAGAATTAGAGACTCGTTTTCTAAACTTTCAATCGTTACTTGATCAGTTTTCAAACATTCAGGATGAAATAGATTTAAATGTTTCGTTTCACGAACTAGACAAGGAGTTACAGGAGAGAGAGACTTTTCAAAATGAGTACTTTCAGATTTTAGCTAAGTGTAAATGTATTCTCAAAACCTCGCAGCCACCACCTGAAAATAAAGAATCATCACTTCATAAAATCATTAAGTTGCCCACTATCACTTTACCAAATTTTGATGGATCATATGATCATTGGCTCGAATTTCGAGACACATTCACATCACTTATTCACAGCCGTAAAGATATTGATAGTATTCAAAAATTTCACTACCTGCGCTCCGCATTGACCGGAGACGCTTTACAAGTTATTAAATCTTTAGAATTCACTTCTGATAATTACGTCACTGCTTGGGATTTACTAGAGAATAGATACAATAACGATCGTTTATTAGTTAATAATCACGTAAAGGCTTTGTTTTCGGCGCCATCTATGAGTAAAGAAAGTGCTTCACAAATTCGCACACTCATAGATACTATTTTGAGAAACATTCGTGCCCTTAAAACTTTAAATGAGCCTACGGACTCTTGGGATACCCTAATAATATATATCATGGTCTCAAAATTGGATTCATTAACGGAAAAGGAGTGGGAGCTACATAAAAGTACCCTAATTAGCTCTTATCATAATTCCAAAATATCACTTACAGATCTAATTAATTTTCTTAAAGATAGGGCAAACGTGTTAGAAACAATAACCGCATCTCAAAGTAAATCATCCTCGGACACAAACGCAAACACACAAAACAAAAAACAGTCGCAGAACAATCAAAAATCACACAGTCACTTAGCTAATACTAACACTAACACACAAAAAGCTAACAATAAATGTAAAAATAATTCTAAGTCGAAACGTAGTTTTTCATGTGTTATGTGTAACGCAAATCACCCCATTTATTCTTGTGAAACTTTCCTCAACCTGTCCGCTAAAGACAAATTAAATTACATTAATGAAAAGAGTCTTTGTCGTAATTGCTTGCGCGCTGGACATGCCGTTTCAGATTGCTGGTATGGGCCGTGCAAGCAGTGTAATAAAAAGCATAACACACTTATTCATAGCGAATGCGCTGAGGGAGGTGTTACGTCACAATCAGCTGCTCCTCAACGGGCTCCGTTACAATCGCACAGCCAGCCCACACACACAAACACCGCTTCTCACACTACACAAATTCACACGCTTTATAGTACAGACGACAGCACGCCCTCGCATTTCTTTTCGAATCCTGTGCTGCTGTCTACTGCTTTAGTGGAGGTAGCGGATCATAGTAATAAATATCACACAGTAAGAGCACTACTCGATAATGGAAGTCAAAATTGCTTTATCTCTGAGTCTTTGTGCAAAACTTTAAATATTTCATTGATACAGTCCACTGTTCAAATAACTGGCGTGGGTAATTCTATTACTCAATCGACACAGTCATGCGAAGTTCAAGTGCGATCTAAAACTAGCTCCTATTCCACACGCATTAACTGCTTAGTTTTACCTCGCATCACAGCTCAAATGCCGTCTTTAGGATATAATCCAAACATTAAAATCCCTGAAAATATTCAACTTGCCGATCCTCACTATTTTATGTCAAACCAAATCGACATATTGATAGGCGCGGATATATTTTGGGAGCTCCTAAATAACGGTTTGATCCGATTACCAAACGGTCCATACTTACAAAACACTAAATTAGGTTGGATAGTTTCGGGTGTAATGCATAAAAACTCGCGCATTAATCGAGTTCAATGCAATTTATCACAAACACTAGATAGTCAGCTTAGAAAGTTTTGGGAACTGGAGGAGCTGCCCAGTCGCTCTCTTCTTACCAAAGATGAAGCAGCATGCGAGAGGCTCTTCAAGGAAACAACCTTTCGAGACAAAGATGGTCGTTTTTCAGTTCGCATACCACTCCGTGAACCTGCAGATACGTTAGGGGACTCATTTACTCTAGCCGAAAACCGGTTCCTTGCACTCGAACGCAAGTTACTTCGATGCGCACCAGATTACAAACAAATGTATAGCGACTTTTTAAAAGAATATCTAGGTCTGGGGCACATGAGTCGCATTGACGAATATTCACAACCTTGTTATTTTCTGCCTCACCACGGAGTTTTTAGGGAACATAGTACTACAACTAAACTTCGAGTCGTATTTGATGCGAGCGCGAAAACGTCATCAGGCAAGTCTTTTAACGATTTACAGCTGATTGGTCCCTCATTACAAAATGATATTTTCTCAATTTTATTACGTTGTCGACAGTGCCGGTACGTAGCATGTGCTGACATTGAAAAAATGTACCGCCAAATTTTAGTTCAACCGGATCAAAGAAACTTGCAGTTGATTCTTTGGAGAGAAAATCCACAGGATGCGCTCGGTGTATATCGCCTTAACACTGTGACTTACGGCACAGCGTCCGCGCCATATCTCAGCATTCGATGCCTTAAACAACTTGCAGCCGAATGCAATGATGACGTCATCGCGCGCGTAATCAGTGACGACATGTATGTGGATGATTTGATCACAGGTCATGATGACAGAACCCAATTATTGAAGATATGCGAAGGAGTGTCTAATGTCTTGAAGTCCGCTTGTTTTCCGCTAAGAAAGTGGGTCTTTAACTCTTCGTTCACGCCTTCAGATTCACTACTTTTATCAAAAGAACTCACCTTTGGTGAAAATTGTCAAACTAAAACTTTAGGGTTAGGATGGTTTTACAATTCTGACGAGTTGCATTTTACTACAAAATGCGCTCAAGACACAAGTAATGTTACTAAACGCACGATTTTATCCATTATTTCGCAAATTTATGACCCGTTAGGTTTGTTGGCACCTGCTATAATTATCATTAAAATATTATTACAAAAATTATGGTTATGTAAATTAGGGTGGGACGATCAAGTACCCCAGCATGTCTTGAATAATTGGCAAGTCTTTTTAGATCAATTAAAATATTTAAAGACACTACGTATTCCACGTCATGCTGTCGGAAAAAACACACGAAATATTGAGTTACATATCTTTACCGACGCGTCGCAGGATGCATACGGTACTTGCGCGTATGTGCGTAGCTGTAGCGATGACAACTCGTCAGTAGTAGTGCATCTATTGTGCTCCAAGGTCAAAGTAGCTCCAGTGAAATCAGTTAGTATACCACGGCTAGAACTGTGCGGAGCTCTGTTGGGTGCAAAATTATACGACAAGGTTGTGAAATCGTTAAGATTAACATTTGATAAGGTGTATTTTTGGTCGGACTCGACTATAGTGCTTGCGTGGATAAAAATGACCCCTAGTTTGCTTAAAACTTTCGTGCAAAACCGAGTTGCGGAGATAAATGAGTTAACCGGTGACTTGCCGTGGCTTCATATCTCGGGTAAACAAAACCCGGCCGATTTAGTTTCACGCGGAGTACAGCTCGAAGCGCTACACGAGTCTGATTTATGGTGGCACGGACCTTCCTTCCTACGGGAACCGAATTGTAGTTGGGCACAGTCACCTGGCTCCAATGAAATAAACTGTAATGAGTTACCTGAACTAAAGCCACCGAAAACCGTAATGGTAAGTCTTTCTCATACAAATAAGGATTTAAACAATTTCCCTTTCGATCGGTTTTCCGCCTTTTCACGCATGCAGCGGGTCACTGCCTACATTTTACGTTTTATTAAAAACACACGGACTAAAATTAAGTCTGAACGTCACACAGGCTTGTTAACAAATGATGAATTACTTGATTCAACAAAAACTTTAGCTAAACTTTCACAACAGCAATCATTTCGAGACATATATGATGCATTAAAATACAATCAAACGAATAAGTTTTCCCGAAATGTCTCAAGTCTCAATATTTTTATAGATAAAGACCTTATTAGAGTAGGAGGCAGGTTGCACAATTCAAAAATTTTTACATTCGACAAGAAGCATCCTATTCTTTTGTGTTCTAAACACCGGTTCACACGGCTTCTCTTCCAGCACCTACATAAGACTTTGCTCCATGCTGGGCCACAGCAGCTGCTGGCGACAATTAGAGAGATGTGGTGGCCTCTTCGCGGTCGCGACCTTGCCCGGCAGACTGTACATAAGTGCGTCAGGTGCGTGCGTTTAAAAACAGAGCCTTTACACATACAAATGGGTAATTTACCAGCTGAAAGAATCGAACCTGGTTATCCTTTCTCACGCTGCGGCGTAGATTACGCTGGGCCAATGTCTATTTTGCATAGGAAGGGAAGAGGGGCAAAATTAGAAAAATGTTATCTTTGCTTGTTCATATGTTTTATTACACGAGCCGTACATTTAGAGTTAGTCACAAATCTTTCAACAGAAGGATACTTGCTTGCTTTGAAAAGGTTTCTCTCTCGTCGCGGCAAGCCCTATGAAATTTTCTCAAATAACGGCAAGAATTTTGTTGGTGCAGCTAAAGAGTTTTCCAAATTTTTAACTGACACTAAGGATAACATCATTGAATTTGCACACAGTAATTCAATTAAATTCACTTTTATACCGCCATATTCTCCGCATTTTGGTGGTCTGTGGGAGGCAGGAGTGAAGTCTTGCAAATTTCACATCCGTCGCGTAATAGGTAATGCGAATCTAACTTACGAGGAGTTTAGTACGGTGTTAGCACAAATTGAGGCCGTCCTGAACTCCCGCCCCATGTCTCCTATTTCCACAGATCCTAATGATTTTTTGCCTCTCACTCCCGCTCACTTCTTGATCGGCCGGCCGCTGACTGCTCCCGCGTACCCGGACCT
Organism: Aproaerema taeniolella; assembly: GCA_949987775.1. NCBI lineage: Eukaryota > Metazoa > Arthropoda > Insecta > Lepidoptera > Gelechiidae > Aproaerema > Aproaerema taeniolella. The sequence goes on from OX465246.1 coordinate 15,860,754, forward strand.
CACCGCTACGCCAACGCAGCGCCTCACCCGCTACAACCGAGTGGAACAGATGCGGCAGCACTTTTGGCAGAGATGGGCAAAGGAATATATTACCGAACTGCAAACAAGAACAAAATGGCAGAAGAACAAAGATGACCTAATCCCAGGCACGCTGGTCCTGATAAAGGAAGACGGTCTCCCACCGCTCAAATGGAAACTTGGGCGTATTATACAGACGTTCATCGGCACCGATGGCCTCTCACGAGTCGCCCTTATTAAGACATCTACTGGCATCATAAAGCGGTCTTACCCTAAAATATGCCCGCTCTTACCTGAGGATGAAGAAGATTCTTCCTAGATGTCACTGATGGCATCATCACAGCATCCAGCTAGTCTTCATTTTGGAACCTGGTGATTCCAAGGCCGGGAGTTATGTTTACGCCTGATCGTCACTACTAACGCCATCTAGCGGCCAACGGCGAAAACCGAAAGAACACTCGAGCGACAGTGGCGCCCTGCTACGGCGTGAGGTGGAGACACGACCAACTGACACCTTTTTGAAATCTCATTCTGCGACAATCGTTTGTTCAATAAACATCATTTTTTTTTTATTATATGTTTTAAAATTGTTAAAAGTTATTAAACCAGCTGTGCATCAAGAAATCTGTCTCCTTACTTCACCAAGACCAGAATCACCAACATGTGTTTACTAAAATAATGAAACCGGTAGCTAAGCTGTTACGATCAGCTGGTTATGTATCCACTGTTTATTTGGACGATTGGTTTCTAGTAGCACAAACTTATGAACAATGTCTAGACAATGTTCAACAGACTAAGACCATACTCACTTAATTAGGGTTCTTAATAAATGAAGAAAAAAGTATAAATGTACCTAACCAAGATTGCTTGTTCATGGGAAATATTATTGACTCGAAATATCTAATCTTCACGACAAATTGCCGGAAGTAAAATTTTTCCGAATAACTAAAGATATTGAAATATATTTTTTTTATTAAAAACATGTATAATTAGAGAATTCGCTCGTTTCGTCGGCCTTCTCTCTGCATGTCCAGCCATAGAATATGGCTGGCTGTACACAAAACTATTCGAACGACTAAAATATATTTGTTTACAACCAGACGATCATTACAAAAAGTCTATGTCTCTTCCGAAGTCCATAATACCGACCTAAAATGGTGAAAAAAATAAATTCTAAACCCTGTTATCAAAATAAAACACGATTTTTATCGATGATACGTTACAGAGCATGAGTACGTATGAGTCCTTTTCAGTGATCAGTGTTATAGTTCCAAAAAATATATTTTTTATTAAAATAAAATGTCCCACCACATTAAGCTAAATAAGATAAGAAGCTGTTTTTAACTATCTATAGTATCACTTTCTATATAAAAGGTGTAAGGGACAGTTTTGCAAAAACTGAAATGGCAAAATTAAATCATAGCTAAGATTTTATAGTTACCTACGTTTAGAAAATATATTAATTTAATTAATGTTATTCTGTATGATTATTTTTTACCTTAGAATTTTTTTTTCTTTTAAACTACATTACATTGGTTGGAGATTATTGGGAAAGATAATTTGAAACCTCATAAAGTACTGCACTTAAGCTCGTTACATTTCGAGGAATCAGCATTTAATAGAACCCTGCAAATTGTAAAACTGCGGGATGATGCTGTGCCTTCTGTTTGTTTTTGGTATTTTTTTTTGTTTATTTTACCCAATATTCGTTAAAGGATGATGGGAATTTTGTTATCGGTATTATTATGGAACTTGGTACCGGCACCAATTGAAAATGCGGGAAGCTCGGTCTTTGGTCTCGTATCACGATTTTGTATGGCGACTTTTATTTTAAACAAAATATCTTTTGTATAATCATTGTACAATAAAACACATACATATGTCACCGTCAAATTGTCAAAGCCTTAGTAAGAGTATAAACTCTGGGTACTTTGTGAACTGGCCTTTTTTTTCACATTGACAAATTGTAAATAAATGCTGTGATTTTGTTTATTTTTCAATTATCATAAGTAACCATACTCTGTACCACCTATCAATGGTTGAACAAGTATCGATATTTTGATACCCTAGCATGTGCTTACTACAGGCACGCAAATTTTTGTGAAATTTCCTGTCCTTATACTCTTTAGTAATTGTAAATGATACGTCGTTTGATTTGTCATGATGGCGCAAATGTCATAATTTTTATTATTTTAAAATTTGGAAAAATTAAAATGGCCGATTTTGGACGTCATATTGTGAAAAAGAAAAAAATGAAAATCGACGAACTATGTCAAGTGGGGTATCGTTGAACAGGTATTAAAAAACATTGTTGGTTTTTCTTACCGTTTTTCAATCAGAATTACCGTTTAGGATCTATAACGATTTAAACACTGCGCGCGCTCTGCCCTCTCTCTCAAAAATGGTTCAAGATAGTAAAAAAATATTTAAACAAAAGTTGTAGAGAATTTAATCTTCTACAATATTTATATAAGTACAAATAGCATAAAACCCATAGAAAACGAGATATTTGCAATAAATGTGTAAAAAATTGATTTTTTGACCTTTGACCTAGGAATTTCTGTAAACGCGGACATCCTACGATATGTAGGTTTTGAGACAAGTTTTAGGGTGTTAAAATAAAGGTTTTACAACTTTTTTAGCTATCTCTCATTCCGAGATTCTCACCCTCATTTGACTAATTTTCCTGGATAATGCATAATAAATGCGAATCTGGAGACCACGTGATACGCGAAGAAAATACCATGTGGAATATGGATGACGTCATGGAACTCGCAGAAGAAAATTCTTTCATAATAAATGTAACTGGATAATTTAGCGATACTGATTAGTGATTTGAGTATTTTTAAGACAATTTGATTCTATTGAACTTAATTAAAATTTATTTTTTGAAAAAATATATTTGAATTTACTCCTCTGTGAATGCACCCTTACCTTAGTTGCACCATGGACTATGGTTGCACTGATGACTCACTATTTTCTTAACGCGAATGGACTATAGTAAACCCCTTCTATCTTTAAAAAAACTATACTATGACACCCCACTCGATGATATTGGCGAGAAAAAAAAACCATCGGCTTTTCACGTCAATGTGAGACACCCGAAAAAAAATTGTTTTCTACGATTTTACTCTACAGTTCTGTCGGCGTGATTAATATGTATGACCATGCCAAATTTCAGCTCTGTAATACCAAGGGTTTCTTAGGAAACCCGCGGACAGACGGATACAGCGAAACTACAAAGGTTCGTAGATTACTACGGAACCCTAAAAATTACTTTGTTTAAGACAATTTGAAACTTACTTTACAATATACTGTTGCGGTCCAAAACCGTATGACGTTACCGTTGCTGGCAATGTTATTGTGCTATTTGGCCGAATTATACCACGTTTCATGGATACTTCAACGATAAGAGTATCATTTTCCTTAAACAAAATTAAGACATTGACGTAAAAACAAGAATGACTTCGTTCTAGTGGGAATTTAGGAAAATTATGTAGTCAAATGAAAAGTTTAATTTAATCCCGTTCGGTAGTTTTGTCTGAAGGAGTATCATCCATCCATCCAGCCATCCTTACAAAGGACATCTATCCATCCAGCCATCCTCACAAATTTTCGCATTTATAATATAATAAATGCTACACACTCAAAGGCCCACATTAAGGTTTTCCCTTGTGTCGTGGGTCCCTCGGAACATACATAAAGACAAACACAAACACCCATGACCCGAGAACAAACATCTGCTTTTTACACAAATGTTTGCCCTGACTGGGGATCGAACCCAGGACCCGCCGATCAAGAGTCACTCGACCAAACCGGCCGTCGACCAAAACGGGGATATTAGTAGAAACACTTCAAACTTCAGTTTTTAATGGAAAAACTAGCATTTTCCTCTCTTTCTCTTCAAGCTTTGTCCCGTTTCACTGTCGGAGTACTTTCAATAGAACAACTGCCATTGAACCCTGGGACAGGGTTATCTTATCTGAAAGTGCCGATTTCGTCCAGATATTTTCCATCACCAAACTGTCATTTTTATCCAAAATAATTTTAACTAAAAAAGGTACAATTACTTTAGGTGGTTCGATAGTGTAAAATCCCCAGAACTCGTTGCTCTGTATTGTGATGTCGTAGTTATAGGAGTATTCAACAAAACAAGATCTCAATTTAATGTCGCGCGCAGGCGTGATGTACGGAACGTTTGCTTCGTATGAAATGGGCAAAGTGATCGGTGAACTATCTGACTTTTCCAACTCCAAGTCCAGGTTCGTATTAACTACCCTGACCAAATTTGCCGTCAACGTAACCTTTAATCAAAAAGACAATGTTTGAAGTGATACTTACTTCTTTACAATTTATTTACCTAATCCAAGTACAGAAAAACATAATCAAATGTTTTGAATTTTTTGAAAGGTAAGAGTTTATTGTATAAATTACTAGCTTTCGATCCGCAAAAAAGTCATATAAATAGACCGGATTATTACGATGTGCTATGGCACAACTTTACAATAATATACTTAATACGTTTCATCAAAAAAGTAGCAAAAATCTTCACAAACACGTTTATAATTTACGAATGCGATTAAAAGCAGGCATGTAAAGTACGCATTTTAAATTTTTAATACGTTACACAAATCCAGCCTACAAAACCAAGTAATCTACTGTTAAGTCGACATACAACCACAGACCACAGACCTTGCGCTATGCTTATATGCGACTGACAGCTACCAATACCTGACCTGCAGGGCAATCGCGCTAAAAAAAGTGGATTGAATCGCAATTGAAACTTCATTCCATTCGTTCAATCAGCATCAGCTTCGCTTAGGTGGTAGCCCCCCAGCTACCTTTCAATTGCGATTCAATCCACTTTTTTAGCGCGATTGCCCTGCTGACACTTATTGGTATAGCGCAAGAAAGAGAAAGAAAGATGTACTGACATCCGATCTATGTATCATTCGGAAGAAAAAGCGATTGCCGACTCAGATGCACATAAAGAGCATCCTCGTCGCAGTCAGCCACTTTCATCCCTTGTTGAACAATGTATTATTTTGTTTTTGAGGACTTCATATGGGTTTATTATTATTTAGTGTTTATTTTACACAATAGACATATAAAAAGAAACATATAAAGAGAGAGATGACACAACAGGCACTGCTTATTTCTAGGATTTCATTAGTTTTTTTTTTTTTTTGGGTGACTTAATTCAGTCGGTCACTTTATATAAAAATCAATACATATTTGTTTGTTCGTACTTTATGCGCGGCCGTACCGGCCGTCTGAATGGGATGTTTGGCTTCGGGTTAACTTATACCCTTTAGGGTTATAGGCTACTTTTATTTTATTTATTAAACATTACACGTGTTAAACTCATGGTCTGGAGCTGGTTAGTAATAAATAAAATGGTGTTTTAGCTACCTCATAAGTAGTAACTTTATCTTTTTTTATAGTGACCCCATGTTCACTCTTGACCACAATCTAGCTCAGGGGCGAAGATGTAGTCGAAGATGCAGCAAGCTCACTCAGAAGTTTCTTTTATTGCTAGTACTTTACTACATAGTATACTGCTATTACCAATCGCATGCCGATAAACCCGTAAGGCCGTCTTTGCGCATTTTTCATTTAGGTTTTTGATTGTTAATGAGTGAGTAACAAGGGTAAATGGTTGAAAATAAGACACTAACGCGTTTAAAGCGTGTTACTGTTTACACTCTATTTAAACCAATAAGAAACACCGATTGTAGACTCTATTGTAGGAAAACAAAATGCTCTGCCTTACATCTATAAGGAATAAATATAGTTGGTTGACTTATCGACTTTGGGTCCCTAGGTTTAGCTTCCGCTGCCACCTCAAATGGCGCAAAGCGTTTGATCTAGTTTTTGATTTTACAACGGCCAGTCTAGTGGTATTTAACTTATTTATTTGTCTATTAACACGAATCATAAATTACCTTCACTGTCATCCTGGCATCCCCTTTTAGTTCTATTTTATTGGGTTCAATGTTGAATTCTTTCGGCCACTTGGCCATTTCGAAACGCATGTTCTCCGAAGCTTCACAATCTTCTAGAGTGTAGCTGCTTACTTCGGGGCCGTCTGAATTTACTTTTATATTCGCAGCTATAGTCACTTCTGACTCATTAATTATTTCTACTTGAAATGTTTTGGGAACACCTGGAAACGAATCGGTTATATCAAACATGTATCGTGTGAGGGAACCCTGTATCGTTTGACCTATTAGACCTACATAATTGAATTAGGGCTCAAACTGTCAGGAATTTTGTACACTTTAAAAAAGTAGTTGTGACTTTTGTCGTCAGAGCCTTCCAATGTCGTTTTTTTGGCACAAACTAAAAAAGAGAAAAAAAATGGTGGTTTTTCAGCAACAACTCAGCGCGCGAGAATTTCAGACTGCTGCAAATCTGGATTAATACTATCTTGTGGACCCAAACAACATACCAAAAGAGCAAGTTTACCGCAATCATGTCTATTTTAGAATTATTATTTGTACGATATGACTGGCCTACATTTTCTACTACAAAATATGTATCGGCATTTGTAAGAATACGTAAGAATACGGCATAAAATTATTAATGTTCTTTCTTTTTTATGCATAAATTTTCACCCACTTACCGACACTGACTCTTCCAAAATCTAAACATGGAATACTGAATGACAATGTAGGGTAAATAACGTCCCCTCTGAAAAGATATAAAATACATTTATTTCATTAATCAGGGAAACTGTAAATTCTTATATTTTCTTTCTTTACGTCGCGTGTCGTCGTGATTTGACAGAGCAACGGATCGACATAAGTATTTTTTTTAATAGGTATATTTCTACCCCATGTAGACGTCAAATTAGTTAGCGAAACTTAAGGGGGTCAATTTCCTTGGAAAACTGAGAAGCTTTCCCAAGGAAATTCATCTGAAATTCTTAAAACAGTTTTCAACTTTGCATACTAAGGCAATCAGGAGCTGATCGATCAAGTCCTACGGCGACGAAACATTTTTATTTTCATATTCGTTCTATTTTCCTAGAGAGAAATTGTTCAGTTTAGTGGACTGATTCTCATCTCTTATTTTTGTTTACTAATTTGAAGTCACCCAGCATACATTTTAAGTTTAAGTTTACTTACTTCAAATAAAGCTTCCGGATAACATCGGTGTCTTTAATTGAAAATATTAATTCCTCAAAGAAAGGTCCTTGATTAGAATTAAAAAAAGAGACAGTGAAAGTATTCTTATCTCCGGGTCGCAAGCAGTGCATTTGTGGTGTGACAGTGATGATGCTGCCGAACAGAGGAGGGGTCTCCTTATACATAATTTCACCATTAATATGTCCTATCAAACGAACAAAAACATTAGTAATACTCACTAATAAATAACATATATATACAGGGAGTCCCAAAAAATAGTGATAAGCGGAAGCCAGGGGGGGGGGGTAGACCATCACCAGAGGCATCCAAATAACCCCCATGTATATTTTACGATTTTTTGTAGTTTAGAAGTTACAAGGAATTTAATGACTTTTTTTCTTAATTTCTACCTGACATCGAATTTTTTTTTCTCTTTCTTTTGAACATTTAAGAATATGATTTTTTACGACAATTGATAATAATAATATCAGGTACCACCACAAAAATTGAAAAGAACCTTGGCATTGTGGATCATGGTTTAAATTTAGCCCAAAGTTCAAAATTGGACCCGGAACACAGCCGACCAGGAAATTCAAGTAAAAAATAAAATCGCTCCACTAGCTTCCAAGATCATTAAAAAACCATTTTTAAAAAATGCCCCAAACGCATAAAAAATGCCAAACGCAATGCCTAATGGACAATATCACTGACTGAATAGAAAAAGTGAAAGTGGTACCTTGCTGCCTAACCCAAAAGAAACGTAGCGTGAAGTTTAATATTTATTTTTTACCTTAGGATCATTTTTATGTAATTTGATAAACAGCGCTCTCCAAGTTATTACTACTAGGAAAGCTCCTGCAACGGTCACTGTTTTACTTTAATCGCGATTTACGAGAAAAAAAGCCTGGTTAAGTACCACTTTTTTTGCATTATTCTTAAAGTTAAATGTCTGCTTAAGTTTTTAAAATTAAATGATCTCGGAAGCTTGTGGAGCGATTTTATTTTTATTTTTCCAATTTTGAACTTTGGGTTAAATTTAAACCATGATTCGCAATGCCAAGGTTCTTTTTAATTTTTTGTGGTGGTACCTGATATTATCACTATCAATTACTGCTAAAAATCATATTGATAAATGTTCAAAAGAAACAGACAAAAAATAAAATTTGATGTCAAGTAGAAATTATGAAAAAAGAGATAAAATGCCTTGTTACTTCTAAACTACAAAAAATCGTAGAACATACATGGGGATGATTCGAATGCCCCTAGTGATGGTCTACCTCCCGGCTTCCGCTTATCACTATTTTTTGGGACTCCCTGTATATATAAATAAAGGCCCGTATTACAGAAGGATCTATACTTCAGTATTGATTGTTTTTTTCTATCACTATCAAAATGACAAAGACGACTGCTACTAAAGTATAGACTATGTGTTGCGTTATATAACGCCCTTTGTGATTGTTTCCGCTCTAGGTAGAGATCAAAGCCTTGGTGAAATTCTCACAAACGCTTCTCATAGGTTGTAAACCTCATATTTACTTTCTCTTATAAATCCTAGGATACTCTATTTATGATTTACAATCTTAAGGTATGTTTAACCGTATGTTTAACCTTCATAAAAATGTAAAATAATACCATGTCGTACCAAAATTGTGGATAGATATGTACTCGAAGAATATATTCCCAAAGATTCCCGGATGCCAACACAACCCAGGAAAAACAGGCGGAAAAAAGTGTTAAGTAATTAAAAAAAAAACAGTTTTAATATATTCGTATCTTTAGTATTAAAATATTTTAAATCTAAATAATTACAGTGTTGATGTAGTTACGAGTCTTGTTGCCTGAAATTAATAAAGAAAAAACCATATAAAAAATAAAACCATACCTTTGTTGATGGCCACTATTTCGTAGTTGTATTTCGTGTTAATATATACATTGGTCACATTTAGTGTTTCTACCGTTAAAAATATTTCAGGAGGCATAGAAGTACCCTTCATCCGTAAAGATAAACGGTCGAATATACCGTCGATGTCCAAATAAGCAGTGGCTAAAAAGTCCCCTATTGCCTTCGGACTAAACGTTATTGTCAATTCTGTCGTATAATTTGGCAACAGTTTTCCTCTCTAAAACAGCAAAAAAACATTTAGTTCATGACCATTTCCAGCTTAAAACGCACATCGAGTACACTTCGATTCCTGATTGGCGCAAACGTTTGTGTAAAAAGTAGATGTTTATTCCTGGTAGAATTTAGTTTTTTTATGAAATAAAAGTAGGTATAATAAATCTTTTTGACCCAAAATACTTGCGAGCTATGGATTTCACCAAAATCGTTAAACCCTTCGAGAAACCAATTACATATCAATAAATATACCTATACAATATTAGCTTGTTTAATAGTATAAAATATAATAAACTAGCTTCCCGCTCGGGATTTCCTTGCCGTAGAAATTCGGAAATAATATGTGGCCTATGTCACGAGAGCTTTCTATTGGCGAAATAATATTTAAAATTGGTTCAATCGTTCCAGAGATTACGTCCTACAACCAAATTACAAACCTTACGTCTTCATAATAATACTGTTATAGTAGGATAGGATTCTTACATCAGGTGATATAGAAAAGTGCGGATCTTGGAAAAATAAAGATTCATCAGCGACCAGTGACTGGATCTCGTCGTAGAAGATTCTCGTGTAAACTCGCTCGTGCTCGTTGCTGCTCAAAACGTCGTATTGAACCAACTTGCTAAATTTTACTGATTCACTTTGCTTCAGGTCATAAAATATCGTTGCAAGTTTCATTTTGTCTTCAAAATCTGTATCAGACAGAATGTTTGTTAAACAAAGTCTCCGTGGTACTCTAGAGTGAACCCGCTGCGCTATTCGATATGTATTTTTTGGTATTTTAGCTAGAGATGGCCATGAATGAATAAATGAATGAAATATGCACACCAGAGACAAACAAAAGTAAATGAACAAGCAAGTAGTATGTACAAAAAAGGCGGCCTTATTGCTAAGGTAGCAATCTCTTCCAGGCAAACTTTAGTTAGGATATTTTCCGAGAGGTAAAAAAAGCAAATCGGGTGGTGGCTACAAATAAATTAAAAAAAAGAAGAAAAAAAACACATGTTACATAAAATAAATAAATCTAATATAATGAAAAATAAATAAAACGTTTCGCACTCAAAGGCCCACATTAAGGTTTTCCCTTGTGTCGTGGGTCCCTTGGAACATATACAAAGACAAACACAAACACCCATGACCCGAGAACAAATATCTGCTTTTTACACAAATGTTTGCCCCGACTGGGGATCGAACCCAGGACCCGCCGATCAAGAGGCAGCGTCACCTACCACTCGACCAAACTGGCCGACCAAAACTAAGTAAGTAAACAGTTACATAAAACTAAGTAAGTATAAATAAAAAAAAGAACATACATATAATATACTAGCATTCCGCTCGGGACTTCGTTCCCGTGGGAATTCGGGAAAATTATGTAGCCTATGTCCATCGGGGATAATGTTGCTTTCTAATGGTGAAAGAATTTTTCAAATCGGTCCAGTAGTTTCGTAGTGTCGAACGTCCTGTATATCGAATAAAGAAATAATAATTTTTGGGGGTACAGCCATGGTACACACAAACACCATTCGATCTTTTTCCGGGGTCGCGTAGTTTTCTTTTTATTGAAATGTCGCTCTGTACGCGCAAACTACAAATACATAATATAATCGGTTCATAAATGAATGTAAATATAAAAAAGCTATTTTAGAGGTTACCGTCTCGGGTACACTAGTTTTAAATAGTGATTCAGACCATTCCAACAATATAACTAAGGGTACCTACAGAACGAGTTCGTCCTGTACGCGCCAACTTTGATTGAAATTTATATGGTATTCATAATAAGTACGCATTTTTTTGTAACAAATCCAAGCTAGTACACACTAGTACGCTTGTTTAATGTTTCAGAAATTGAAGTACATGTTTTGGCGGGTACAGGACGTGGGACACGTTTCGGAGACTATTCAATGCAAACAAACAATCAAATCTTTCCTCTTTATAATATTAGTATAGATACATACTTATACATACATACGTATACATATTATACAGCTATATTATAAGGAGAGGTTAAAAATCATTGGGAAGAGGAGAGAGTGTGGTTATGTAGGAGAGCTTTCGGATGATAGGTGAGGTATTTCATAATTTCATCTATGACCTTGGTCAAGATTGAGGTCAAGAGTTAACCCATCTTATAATAAAAAAATAATAAAAAATTCAGGGGTAAATTCCCGGCTCTTAACAGCGTCAAAGAAACATCCGGGAAGCTACGAGTTACATAAAGCCTTGGCATTCATAGGACTTGATACTCGTAGTTTACTACGAGGCTACGAGTTGTTACCTGTACATACAGGGACTTGTTACCTGTAGACTACGAGTTCCGCTGGGAGTCGATTACGCTTAGTAGGCTACGAATTACGCGAGGCTTAGGGATTCGTAGCAGACTACGAGGTTACGAATTACTCATGGGTTTGGTATTCGTAGCAAGCTACAAGCTACACGAGGCCTTGGTATTCGTAGCAAACCAAGGCCGAGGCTACGACTTATGCATGGGCTTTTTATCCATAATACTACGCGTAATACTACGACTTGGCATTCCTAGTAGTCTAACTACGAATTTCGCGAGGCGTTTATATTCGTAGCCGACTACGCGGCTACGATTATACGAGGTCTTTGTATTTGTAGTAGACTTGACTTGATAACTATTACTTTTAATTAGTACTCACGCAAATACTTGTAAAACGAAAGCGGTCCATTATTTTAAAAATGATAAACTGTAAACAGCCATAGATCCCTGTTGTGTTCATATTATACACTCCTATATATTGTTAAGATGGACTTAACACTTAATATAAAAAATATATAGGCAAATTAAAATTATACCTTTGATGATACAGTCGTTCTTCATACAAACATAGGTAAGCGTTTCATTGGAGCTGTTGGTCACTTTGAAAATTTGTTGTCGCACCATCGTGTTGTACGTATCTGAGAACCTGACCATGGCCTTTTCTAGTTCTACTTTTACCAAAAACGTGGATCCTTTCACTTTTATAATAAAATTTTCCCCTGTTTAAGAAATTAAGTCACTTTTAAACTGGAACTATCGTAAAATCGGTATGCAGTTACGCTTCCTTACGAGTCGTCCGAGACCCAAGTTTATATTTTACCAGGATTTAGCTTCAGGAACTTTAGATCTACTTCTAAATAACTTCCTTTTTAGAAATCAGTAACTGAGTTAATATTCTTTCTAAAGTTATTTATACATCGATTAAATATACCTGTTTCGTATGTTAAAATAAGAGCTCCTTGTGATTCACCTTCGCGCATTGTTTTAAAACTAACTTTTATCTCCTTTTTTTCAGTGGGTTTCAAAAACATAGATCTCGGATGTACTGAGTACGGGCTGAAAAAGAAAGCAAATTTTGTACGTGATATGTAAGAAAGAGTTGTACAAAACATATTAATTTTGCTCTTCATACATAGTTCTTCCTTTAATAATTTTTTTTAAAAACACTGTTTAGAAAACCATTTTGTGTTAGCCTTGCTTTTAAAAACTGTAAACATAAATTTCAAAACAACGTGTTTAAAGAAATATAATTTTACCATTTTGTGGTTAGTGAAAAACCTGCGGTCACAATTCCTATATTATGGATGGTTATTGGAACTGAGCTTTCCACCTTAATCGGTGTTCTTGGCACTTCAATCTCATCCGGAAAGTCAAACATAGGTCTGGGTCCCATTCCTGGAAATAAAGCAACAAGACTCACTTTTGGTGTAAGAAAATTGAGCTGTATCTCCTATTGCCGATACGAAAAAGAGGAAACAAACTAAGACTCGTTGCAGCATACTTGCATAATTGCATCTTTTTAACTCGTGCAAAAATATATTTTCATTCATTGTAAATTACTGTATGTGTTTGTACTGTGAACTGTGCAAGTAGTTTGCTTGCGCGGGTGGCTCGCTAGGGTACAATAGTACAAACTTCGTCTACACCGTGCTTATACAAACTTGGAAAATGCCTCAACATAACATAAATACACGCGCTCTACCACATATACAAATGTTTATATTGATTATATGGGTTAACTTAAAAACCGAATAAGTTTACCCGTGGAAGTTTACTCCATGCAACTCTCAACCGACCAGCAGATTAGTTTCACTTTTTTTTTTGATTCCTCGGGGGAATTTGTTCAGTTTCATGGGGCGAATCACCCCAACACTTTCGCTAACTATTTTAAAGTCACTCTTGTTTCTCAAGCCAAAATAAATATTAGACAAGGAAAATAATGTCTTACCTATGAGTGGAACGATATACTCATCCTTATCTGTAGAGAAAGTGACCCGGTGGCCGTAATCTTCGTATTGTGTCGGGAGGAAGGTGATCATAAAGGTCACACTAATGCCGGGAGCCAGCCTCGACAGCAACTCGCCGCCGAGCGGCTTTATCGAGAAGTTCAGTGACTCCTTGAACACTAAGTTCAGATATGTCGTCGCCTGCAAGAAGATACGACTATGACTGCCCTGATAGCTCAGTTGGTAAAGACGTCGTGAGACGTCGCCTTCTGATCTGAAGGTTGTGGGTTCGATTCCCGACCAACACAAAAATTCGAAAATCGTTTTTCAAGTATTTGTAAAGAGTCTGGTTTGTTTTGCATATAATCTTTAAGTATGTATTGGAAAAAAAAGTACGAAAGTAGTATATCAGTTATCTAGCACCCTTAGTACAAACCTTGCTTAGTTTAGGGTTAGATTGCGCTGTGTGAATTTTACAAGACATTTATTTAAATGACACTTCTCAATACTTCACGGAACAAATAAAATAGTTTTTTCAATAAATTAGAAAAAAATTGACAATAATTAAAAAAGTTAAAATAGGGTCTGTAAGTGGGATGCAAGGGTTTTGTTGTATAGTGGGCGAAAAGCTGACCACCTCTCACCATTATACAACTTGTTCCATCTGTCTGATAACCCTCACAATTTGTGTCAAACGTGACATCTAGTGGCTCTAGAACCACTGAGGCTCAGCCTACCCCGTTAGGGATTATAGGCGTGAGCGTATGTATGTGTATGTGTTAAAATAAGGAACTAGACAAAAAATTATTTAAAAAGTTATATAAAAACACTTTACTTACAACGCCTACGTTTTTAACTGAGAACTTTGCTGTGAGCCTATCGTTTGGGTTGTAGTTTTGAAATACGATAAGTCGTGGCGTAAAGGCCAGCACCGGTTTCCCATCCTTAGTTTTAGTTTTCCAGTTGTCTATTATAATACTATTTAACTTTTGTAGTCTCTCCGTAGTGCTTAGACGCATCTCCTTCAAATACTCAGAAGGAATAATCTATGCGGAAGAAATATGAAAAGATCAAAGCAATTAATGAATTTGTTTAGATTTTTTGGGAATTCAAAAAAAAACTACTACGTACATAAGACTGGAACCGAATACGATTGTCAGGACAGGATGATTTTTTTTTCTTCAGGAGTCGGTTAAATGTTTTGGGTACACCATCGGTAAACATATTGACATCTTATTGACTATAGTGCTAGTGGTGTGCCAAAACTAGCTGCTAATGGTGTTAAAATTATGAAAATTGGCATAGTTGATCTTTAGGCCATATGAATCAATTGAACCGTAGCACCAATAATGCTAAAAAAGAGAGGATTTACAACGTCATCGTCGTTGTTCTGAAATTGTTTTCTTGACATCGACTACGGCCTATTACCAACTGTTATACAGGGTTACTAGAAATACGGGGATAGTAGAAACCATTAGCTGTCAAACCATCCTCGACTAGAGGGGGCAAAAATTTGCCAATTTCGAAAAAAAAAGCTTTGTTTTTTTTTAAGAAAAGTGGGTTTTTACATAGTTTTAGATAAATAACAACGAGGATGTACATTTATACTGGCTCTGACAAAAACAACCATTGAATACGTAAGTTTGTTTTGAATACAATTTGAAGGAGTATAACCTACTTTTCTTAAAATAAATAGGATTTTTTTTCCCCATCTACCCGAAGGGTGGTGATTTGATAGCTAATGATCTCTAGTATTATCCCTAACCCACGCGCGATTCGGGTGCAGGACTTGTATCGCATCACACGCGTCGTAAACAAGCGCGAAACATGTTGACCGCTCATACAAAGGTAAAATCAAGTGAAGTTGGTTGGAAAGCCGAATTTTTTTTTTTCATATTTCGCCCTATATTCCTTGGGGAAAATGTTCAGTTTCGCAGGCTAAGATTACCCTCTGACCGAATTGTATGCTTGACTTGTCTTCTTTAGTTTAATGGCAATCCATCGCCTTGACGAATTGATCAAATGATAATGTATCACTTGCTTGAGTGCACGGACTTTACCTCTCGTGGTGCATCTGACTCTGCATTTTTCTTTTGTGTAATCAGATGATACAAATCAGCGGTGAAGTAGCCAACTTCTTTAAACTTCTTGAGAATATCCATCTCAAAGTTTAGAGTAAAATTGAAGAGATTCGTTTAAATCTGATATGACTCCATAAATATTCGTTGACAACACAAAGACAATGAGTTGTTTACACGCTTAGATTGTCATTGTCTTAAAAAAAACAAAAGAATTAATAAATTGACATTCATTAAAAAAAATACTATATCTCATAAAACCTCTTTTAAACGATTATCCTATACTTACCTACTTTAATATTATATCTTTCGAAGTAGCCCGCCAAAACTAGAATTGAGGAATTAAATCTTGTAGTTCCAAAAGTTTTAGGATTGTGTAGAGGGAGAGCACCTGAACATTGTCTAGTAAAGTCGCATTGATTGTATTTAGGTGCTGCTAGGGGTAGCAGGGAGGAATAAAGGTCCCTTTTTTCAGTTTTTTGCTCATAACTTGAAAACTATCTACTTTAGGGACTATACTTCTAGTTGGGTGGTTATTTGAAAATTGTTATCTGAGTGATAAATGTATCAAAGTTTTTCAAACATTAACAAACTATTAGCCCATGCACTCACGACAATAGTTTTCTAATGTTTATAAAATATTTCGCGAAGTATGTCGGGCGCACAGAGTGTGTGCGGAAATAGCAGAGCGTCGTAATTTTAGTAGAATCGGGGCAACGCGGCCGCGGACAGAAATAGAGGCGGCGGCGGTGGCGGCGCGCGCGTCTTCCCGCTGCGCGCTGTCAATTTCGTCCGGATAGGGCGCACGATTAGCTACCGCGACTACCAACCCGTGAGCCGGCTAGTTCGCGGAGCGCCGGCTCTTCATCACCACTTTCATGCGATCCAGGTTCGGGCGCCGCGTGTGCAGTGTGCAGTGTCCTCAACTCGACAGACAGTGCGCGTTGCATAATTATCTCCCTATAAACACACACATCTATGCAGTGTAAATATGTCAGTGTAAAAGTGATCGGTCAGGATTTAAATTAAGGCAAGTTACTCAAACATAATTAAACAATGTGGTATTTATATCGAATGATTGTACATACGTATGTATAATTCACGCATCTTTTTAATAAACAAACTGATATATTTGCATCTGGTCAAGTTTAAAATAGTAATTTAGACGTAACACTCAAGCTAAACTAAACACGCTTGAGTTAATTTACATAGGCCGAATACACTTTTGGTATTTTGGGATATGAGTGCCGGAATAAATGGGTCGACGAGGCGTGTTGCGGCGTGGGAGCTCGTCTATCCCGGTCACAGCTGCCGCTTACACGTTTAATACAACACATATTATTAAATTAAATAATTAGGTAGTTGAAAAAAGCACTCCAGGCCACTTAATTAAAAAAATAGGTCCACAAGAGTATTTCATGACGTTCACATAGTGTTGTATTCACTATGGCGAACGTTCCTTTTAACACTGGAAAATCTCCAGTTCTCTGATGCTCTGGGCATCATCTATTCTATACTAATATTATAAAGAGGAAAGATTTGTATTTTCAAAAATTCTTTCACCATTAGGATTCTACATTATTCCTGAGTAACATAGGCTATATAATTTTCCCGAATTCCCACGGGAACGAAGTCCCGAGCGGGATGCTAGTCTTCTATTAAAACGGCGTCAACGGTTTCCCGCCTACTTAATCTCAACAGATATCGGTCAAAATTTTAATACTCGTACAACGTTGGCTTACCAAAATGTAGGTCTGTACTTTTCGCTTTTTTTAATAGTTTGAATAAACAAAAAGATTTAAAAAAATCCAAATTTTTAAGAAGTAACTGTTGAAAAACTAATAGATTTTTCAACAGTTACTTTATATTACGAAAAAGGTTACCGTTTGTCTTTGTGAAATTATTATAGATTTCGCTATTTTATATAGTTACTAAAAGAGAGGTCTTAAATGACCGTCACCCGCCGTAACCATATGTAGTGATAAGTTAAAAAATCTCCATATATGCTAGTTACCTTTTCAAAATCCATAAATTTGAATGATGTATGTATAAATGTATAATGATGTATAAATTTGAAACGGTAACTCAAAAATGTAAAAAAAAATCACTTCATATGGTTACGGCGGGCTATGGTCATTAAGACCTCACTTTTAGTATATAAAATGGCGAAATCTATAAAAATTACACAAAGACAAACGGTAACCTTTTTTGTAATATAACTGTCCCCGGGCTACAGATCTATAAGAACAATCCGAAAAAGCAAAACGTACGGACCTAGTTCATACGCTTACGCATAGATTTGTCGCTTACGAATCAATAGAGACCATAAACGTTTTCATTAAGTTTTTGGTTTGGAAATCAAACTCGTCATTTCGCCGGAAACATGGACCTAATATTACTATACTGCCGGAAAAGTGCAAATCTCCCTTTCAAACCTGAGACAGCAGGAAAATTCTAAGTGCGCGCGCTCGTAATCGAGACGCTAGCTACTGTGGCGTAGCTCTGAGGGAGCTGGTGACCGGGTCGACAAACAGGAAACACAATTATATGGTTGACTTCATTTATTAGAAGGAAAACCTGACCTTCACGGCCAAAGCCGCGGAAGGGACTACGTCAGTTATTTATAAAAGGCGCGAAATGACCCCAATCATTTAAAGTAGGAACCATCGGCTAAAGGCCTTACAAAGAGATGGTAAACGTAGAGGTAATAGAACCTCTACACTACACCAAACTTTTCCGAAAAAAACGTATCTTCGTTACTATAGGTTTGCAAGTACAAATGTTAGACACTAGTTTAGATACAACCTTTTATCTGCCTATATATTAGCTTAGTAACTGCGTAATCATTTTTTAAGTTTCTCTTAGTTGCTTGAAGCTAAATTTATGTTATATTCTTATGACTAGCGTTTTTCCACTGTTTGGTGACATGTAAGGCACTTTAATTACTGTTATACAAATTTATTTCATATACATATTATCGCTGCTACGATTTTTGCCTTACATTTAATCAGATAAAATTCGACCAAAATTTAGATGATGTAAAATACCAACAGTAATTTGCACGTAAACAGATCTACATTTTCGAAACAATACACAACCGCTGCAGAAAACCATGCGGCGAAAAAGGAAACAAAAAAATATTGAAGTGACCCCGAGCATCATAAGGAAAAGGGTAGAGTATAAACAATAATTTAATAATTTGTAAACAATAAAACGTCGATGACCTCAATACACATATCACCTATAAAACCAATATCATCAATCCTTTTACATACATATACGCTCAAACCTGTTATCCCTAACGGGGTACATTATGTCACCGGAAAATAATAAGAATCGTAAGTTGATCAACTTTCGAGGTAGTGTATCAACTATCGGAAAATCATACACGGCAGTTGAAATGTATTATTTAACGTATAAATTTCCGGTTATTGATCAATTTACGGCGTCTCGTGGTAAAATGATCCGACGAACGCGATGTGTTCGCTGATTGGTTGGAAACTCGAGGTGTTCGCTGATTGGTTGAATATCTCACTTAGGCCAGTGTTCACCAAAAATTTAACCAACGATTAGCAGCTAACCGGAGATTTGACAATGTCATTTTCATACATATTTTTTGACGTTTTGTCTGATTAACTTCTAACCGCTGTTTAACCGTTGGTTATATTTTTGGTGAACACGGGCCTTAGAACTGCGACAAGTCGGTTTGTTAGTAGCCGAACCCAACCAACCCGTTCAGGGTTGGTTGGGTTAGGTTAGGTTAGAACTGCGACCCTCAACGCACGAGCCGAGCGAGCGTAGCGAGCGTGCCGCGACAGCGGCCGGCGAAGTGCCAGAAACGACTCGACTGTGGTTGCCTTAAGAGGTTGTCGCATTGACCAATCGGAGAACAGTGTATTATATTACGGATGTCAGTTTAACGTAAAAATGTACACTAAGCAGCGATTGGTCCATTCGTGTATTATTTTACGTGTGGGAAAATCGTTAGTTGATAAACTTACAGCCAGGCAGCGTAAGTTGATCAATAAGCTAAAATTGATTGCGTTAAATAATACATTTCAACTGCCGTGTATGATTTGCCGATAGTTGATAAACTACCTCGAAAATTGATCAACTTACGATTCTTATTAATTTCCGGCGACAGATACAAATTGTGAGGGTTTTCAGATGGAACATGTTGTAGAATGGTGCATACTTGGTGCATATCACTTACACACCTTTAAAGTATGCTTGGGAAGAGTTGGCCCAAGCATACTGTATCAGTTCTTTTGACAACAAAAAAGCCATAGGGATTTAAAAAAATGTTTTACCTTGTGGCACTTTACTGCCACAAGCAAGTTTATTCACTTTTTTGTAAATTTCCAAATTTAACTGTGGTACTCGTACAGCTTAAAGTAAATAGATGGTGGTTTATTAAATCAGAAATGCTGAAGGGGCGAGGTCGAGAACCTCGGTCTGCCAATGCAGTGCCTGCGCACCTGACGCGCGTGGCACCTGCGCAGACGCACCTGCAGGCGCGACCGCCGCAACCCCAGCCCGCCCGGGCGCCATTGGCCAAGCCCGAGCCTGACTACGAAGTGGTAGAGTTCCCCTCCGATCAATATGTCAACGCCAAGCTACAGCCTCCACCGCCGCCGCCACCGAGACCACCTACTGGTATGTTTACAATTCACAAGCTATTAAAAATGCCTTGCTCTCTGCACCTGCGACTTTGACCACATTGACCTATTATTTTCGGATTAAAAGTAGCCTATGCTATTTTTCTGATAGGTTACATTCTTGCTTCTTCTTACGTGTCGGCAGTTGACTAGGCTAAGTTATGTTATGAGCTATTTCGACGGCTCGAATCCAGATTCGATGCTTGTTTTGCGAGAGGTTTTAAAAGTCTCTACGTAGTCTACAAACTTTTTAAGGGCCATTTCACGAGAGGACCATTTTTCAGTTTTTGCTGCGGTTTTCAAAAAGTTTAAATGCGATCGAGCTAAAATTTGGTACTTACAGATGTTAGAGGATGTAATATCTACCTTCAATCCAAATTTCAGCTCTTTATATAATATACAACGAGAGTTATTGAATTTCGAAAAAATGGCCAAAAAAACACGGTTTATTGCGGATTGCGCAAAAACTACCAAACAGATCGGGACCCGAGAAAACTCATTTTGTTCGTCTTTTTATTGCGGTTTTTTATTACATAACACTTTTTGCCGCCAGACGTGTAGTTTACCGGTAAATCGCAATAAACCTGTTTTGACAATTTTGGACATTTTTTGACAGCCACGCTGCAACTCTAAAGTTGTACAAAATGAATATGTTTATACTAACGCAAAGATCTATAGAAAAACATTTTTAATTGCTGGTTACAATTTCCCAGATTTTAGCACTTTAATCGGCTAATTCTGCCCGACTAAAACGTTCATTGCTCTTTTGCGTACGAGACTTTATGGGTATTTTACGAGTCATGCTAAACATCGTCGTGGGCTGTTCGGTTGAACTGAGTTCGGGGTGTCGTTAACCTACGGAACTCCAGTATATCGGTCAAATGTAAGTATTTGTATGTCGTCATGCCAAAATCAAAATGTGTTTTGTAATTGTAACTTTTAGCTAAACCATCGCGTGCTTTTTGAACACGCGACGGGTTAACATAAACTTGATGTTTATTTCAGTTAAAATATGTAAATTGTGAATGTGAACGCTTTTTGCGGGTTTCTGAGGATAAATGTTGAGTTTCACAGGGGAATAAATGAAAAATGAATATTTACGATAACGTGTTTATTTGAAAGGACATCATTCAAAACGTATCAAAACTTAAAAGTGGCAGCCAAAAAAAGTAAAGTTATTATTTCGAAAGGACACTTATTAAAGTAAAAAGTAAAGTTATTATTTCAAAAGTTATTATACTTAACATTTTTTATTATGACAGCTAAGCTGTACGACCTTTACGAAATCTAGATTTTCAAGCTTAAATGCATTTTTAAATCTAGAATTTAAACCTTTAACCTAATACAAAAAATGTTTTGCATCACAATCTATTGAAACACTATTTTCTATGCCCGGAACATTTAAAATCCAGATTTATAAGTGTCAAGAACGAATCTAGTAATGGTCGTACAGCTTAGCTATCATACTAAAAATTGTTTAGAATAATATTTTCTTTTGAAATAATAACTTTACCTTTTTTGGCCGCCACTTATTTTTTGTATGGGCTGTGAATGATGTCCTTTAAGGCGACTACAGCACCTAAATTACGATTTTATGATGCGTAGATAAGCATGACGCACTTCATTGAATCGTAGAAAAAAAATACTACGGTAATATTCAGGATATAAACTAGATAAGTAGTTTGCTGAAAACATGATTCAGCGCTTTTGGTTCGATAGAAAAAGCTCACAAAGTCACCTCTAAATACCCAATATTTGTATCTTTTAAGCTGTAAACCATAGTAAAATGCATACAGGAACTTGAATTTGCTATCAAAATGTTCGTGATTGAACACTCTCGATAAGTAGTTAACGCATTTTTAGATTTAAGCTGTTACCTTTCCATAAATCTCATTTTTCTAACTTTCGAACATGTTTTTACGCACGCACGCTTTCATAGTCCGTAAACTTCGTGTATCGACACTGTTCGCACTGCCGGCCCAGGCCTGTTGAGAGACGGAGATGGCACTATTCCTATGTGTGCTGCCTTTATCGGGTGCTGTAGTCGGCTTAACACTGACATTTACAATATAGGTAAGACCAGTTTTTACTGTTAATGGCTAAGTAAAAGTTTGTTTAATAAATCAGTGTTCCTACAAAATGAAATATCTTCTTTGTGTACAACCCGAAAAAACTGCATTAGGCAATTATACGTTTTCTTGCAGTAGTTCCAGTTTATTGGCGATGACAAAAACTAAGCTCCCGTGTTAACCAGTTCACACCCTTTTCGCTTGAAAATCACCTCTGTGCTTTCGTAGCTCTTTCTTCAATTTCTCATTTGGAGTAAGCTCTATCACCCCATTCGATGTGTGTCCACATGTAAGAATCTTCTTCATCAGCTTCAATACGTCCCCACCATGGGAACGGATCTCCCTTCAAAGCAGTGAACGGGGTTTAGGCCATAGTCTACCATGCTAGCGCAATTCGGGTTGGACGATGCAGGGGCTGTCTAGAGGCTGATGAAACAGTCGGCCACGTAATCCTGGAATGCGTGGGAGTGGCGGACCAACGGGCACAAATCCTGTGAATTCCCCAGGAGGATTCTGAGCTTCTGGTCGGAGCTGGTGGCTGGAATAACCACCGACCTACACGCATAATGGGCCATCTTAGAGCCTAAATGCGGAAATGAGAGCCTTATGAACTGTAACGGGTTGGACTACAATTAAAATAGGTATGTTGTTAACTTCAGGTCACCCGATGGAGGCGGGTGCGTCGTGCGGGCTGTGCGGGGGCGGAGGCGCGCGGGTGCGGTGCACCGAGTGTGGCCGGCGCGCACTCTGCGCCTCCTGTGACGACATGTACCACCGCCACCCCAAGCGGCGCCACCATCAGAGGCAGGTGTGTACAGTTCGCCACGATAAGAAGAATGTAATTATTTAAAAAATTCTAAAGGACATGGTTCGGGTGAACTGTCCGTATATAGTTCACAGTTGTATAAAAATAAGTTATGCTGATAAAATACTTAACTTAAACGCAATTTTGATTGCGTAAAACGTTTAATGGAAAATACCTTTATTATTATCTAATTGAATAAAAATGAATGTTGCTAAGCGCAAAACTTGAGAACGGCTCGACCGATTTGGATGATTCTTTTTTTTCTTGTGTTCCATAAGGCCCACGGAAGGTTTAAAAACTTTAAAAAAATAAAAAAACCCACCGAGACAATTTCGGCTGGAAGGTCATTACAGAAATCGGCGAACTGTTCTGGCATTGTTGAGCAAGTGTTTTATCCGAGCTGATGGCTAAATAATCTTGTAAATTCACATTCTCACAAAATATCCACGTTGTTACATCAGGAAATACGAATGTCATAGAAATATTAGTTAAGCAGTTGATGCTTCGAATAATACGAAATTATTTTTGGCGGTCTGCCCAGTCAGATATTCAAATGTAGCTAGATAATTAGATATTTGGAAAAGGTACATACCTACTTATAGTTAGTTTACCTTTTTCAAGTTTGATCTATAATCATTATTCTAAATAACGTAAATAAATGGGGATAATTTGATGGGTGACCATTATGCAGTGGCAATTGGTCACAGTACAGTCATAAGTATCATTTTTTTCTGCAGCTCGAGTACGATGGTGATAGCGCGCGTAATGCGCCGCGTTCCTATGACAAAATGTCAACATTGACAACGCCAGAGGGCGAGCATAACCCTTTGTACGGGTCCCTCGCGCAATCAAAGTGAAGTTCCAGCGTAAGCCGAATGTCGCCATCGTGCTCGAGCCGCTGAAGGCCCGTATAAAATTGTCAGTATCAGCTCTATAAAAGCCAAAGTTGAGCTTTAGAAACTGATGCCTGGTTTAGTAACTTAGTTAAAGACATCAAAACTACTAAAAAAGGGTTAAAATATATATATAATTTAGTTTTTTGGCGTTATTTTTTTATAAATAAGTATGCGAAAAAGGTTTCATAACTGTAAAATAACATGGCTAGAAATCCATTGACTGTGAGTGTGTACGCGATGAAAAAGTTAATGTACCTAATATTTTTACACCTAATAATTTTCATACGTACTCTTTGTAGGCGCTGTCCCCCTCACAACTCCGTGACGAACGGCCTCCGTTGCCGCCAAAGACAGCATCAGCGCCCGTACCCCCGCCGCGAAGGCACAAGGTATAACTAATAAGAAAACTCGCGCAGATACCGAAAGTGTGGGCCTTTGAGTATGAAGCTGTATGGGAAACCTGTGCATGGCTATGTAGATAGATAGATAGATAAACATGTAAAACACTACCTACGAGTATAACCGTTGTTTAATTATAAATATATAGCTTTCAGAATAAATAAAAATAATGTACTTTGAGCTATTGCTTCCCGCCCGGGACTTCATTTACGTGGGATTTTGGAAAAAATATGTAGCCTATATGTTAATCCAGGGTGTCAGCTAATAGCTCCAAACCAAATTTTGACAAAATTGTACCAATCGTTTGAACGTGAAAGAGGAACAAACATCCATACATACAAACTTTCACGTTTATAATATTAGTAAGGATAAAGGATTTAAACACCGTTTCCACAGCTTAGCGGAGACCGATCAAGCGCTAGTCCTAGGCCTCCAGGAGGTCCCAGCCTAGACCAACGCCGCGCCACCTTAGGTCACCTGGCCACTACTACGAACCAAGCGCACAGTGCGATGCTTAGCCAAGCCACTCTGCCTAACAACCACACTCAGAACCTGTTGAGGAGAGATCCAGTAAGTTTGACAATCATACATTAAGTATACTGTGTATTACGTATGTATTAGACAAAATTGGTGATGTACTAAGAAAACGCCTCATCTATGACCTTGGTCAAGATTGGGGTCAAGAGTTAGCCCATCTCATAATAAATAAATAAATAACCCTTGTTAGGAGTACCCGAATCCGAAAAGCATGTTTGAAGCAAATTATGAACGTAGAGGAAGCGAAAAGTGTGGCTCAGGCCAGCAGACCCACGGAACTTAAACAATGAATTTAGGTGCCAATACATAGTGCCTTCCTAGTGCCTATTGATGCCAAAAGAACCATATCTAGTGCCATCATAGTTTAAGAAATATAGGCCGTTCTTTGTGGGTCTGCTGGGCGGATATCAAGCCCAGCAGACCCACCTCTCGTACACGGAAACGGCTTAAGTTAGAGATGTATATGGTTCTAAATAAATAAATAATAAGTTTATTTGACACTACAAAGATAGCCAGCACAGTGCACGTTCTAGTTCTAAGCTTTAATGCTTTCATTGGTGCCATCTAGATCTAAAGTTTCAAAACTAGTGCTTCAAGCGTTTCGGAGCTATAAAACGATCTTGGTGTGTCTGCTGGGCGGAGGGTTCAACGCAACATCGTTTGTCCATCTGTAACTGTAACTGACTTTGATGATCTTCCATCGTTAAAGTCACAGAGATGGTTAGATACTAAGAGATTTTTATTTCTATGGTCAACGTTATCATACAAGTGAAATAGCGAGTGGAAAGCTATCGTCGTTTTAGTTTTATTTAGTTAAACAGTCGAATTACGCTGATATCCACAAAGAACATAGTTTTACACAGATATCACAGTTTTATCTATCAAACCTAATACATTACAATGGAGATTCGATCCAGTCCGTATGACTACAAGAATAAAAGATGAGTTTAAAGTTATACCTACTAGTAAAATAAAATATTTAATTTCTTCACAATCCAGGTAGTAAATCAGCACCAGATTCCTCCTCACCTGCAAGGCAAGCTCTCCCCTTCAGTAGCGCCTATGCACATGGGCAGCATGCCCTACTTGCCCAACATCCCCCCCGTCGCAGCGCCCCTGGCCCACCCGCAAATGCAGGTCAACACGCTGGTCGGCTGGGGTCGCCATCGCGGCTCACTACAAGGATTTAATATGCCGCCCAATATGGTATGTCATTTGATATTTTTGGGTATTGTACTGTCATGTCATGATACTTTAAAATCTACCTAAAATAAAGGTCGATTTTAAAGAACCATTCCGAATCATTAAGGTTTACTTAAAATGTGGTTTTAAGTTAATCTGCCATGAAACTTGGCTAACTTAGGGATAGAGGGGGAGTCGTCGCCAGAGCGTATTTTGTCAGCTAGCAGGGCGCGCCTCTTAAATACTTGATTGGAAGAATATAGAGCATTGATTCCCAAAGTGGTCCAGGTGACCCCCCAGGGGTCCACGGGAGATTCGAAGGGGGTCTACGTTGATGTGACAAAAAAATGGGGGTTCACAATTCGTATAAGCGAGGGTCCACAAAAATTTATCTGTTTTCGATAGTTAAAAACTAAAATGCTCCTAATTAATTGATTGTGCTGTGAGTAAGGTGTCAAAAATGTAAAGTTGGATGGAATAACTTTTTTGATTGGCAACCTTTACTTTTTTGACATCCACTCACAGCACAATCAATTAATTAATAAACCAAACAATTCTCGCTTTTTTTTCGAAAACTGTTAATTCGTGGTTGAAACTCAGCCGCAACTCAAATTCTCTTAATTAGATCTAATCTTCACATTTTATGTCGAGTTTTGGGAATATGTTAGAAATGTAGCTGCAGGCAGGGGGTCCACCGAAACCAGCAAAATTTTGAAAGTGGTCTATAAGAAAAAAAAGTTTGGGAACCTCTGATATAGAGTATGGGTGGGACCTATACGAGTACATCTAAATTAGCTTTCTGTAGCTGTTGAATAAGAAAAATGTTTAGTCGGCAAATAACACATTAATAAATTCTTAAAAAAACTATATACAAATTACGCATAAACAAGGCGGATGCAGCTCAACATGATGCCACAGTCTGAGCCGTGACGCTGATTTTCCAGCTGCAACCGATTTAGTACGCTAGGTAAAATGAATATTATGTTGTTAAAATTAATATTAGGCCACCGTTTTAATTCGATATTAAAAGTTGTTTACACTGTGTTATAAAAAAAATATAGAGTCTGGCCAACGTCCTCTGAAAACACTAAGTATACACTGAATAAATATAGTTAATACTGTTTTATTTTCTACCAATTTGATTTGATTTTTTTATTGTTTAGTTACATATTAGTTAGTGTGGATTTATGTGGAAAACAGTTACAGAGGACGATTTTTTAAATCTGTCGCCGTCTCTCGTGGACAGCTTTCGATGGCCAGACTCTACTCATGTGTTATAAAAAAAAACCACCCAGAATATGCCAACGGAGGCGTGGGAGAGTCCGGAGAGCGTCCCGTCGTCGGGGCACACGTCGCCGTGGGGTGTGGCAGGGGCGCGGGGCATGCGGCGCGGGGGCTCCGTGCTGGAGCTGGGCGGCTGCGGCTGCGGCTGGCGGCTCGGCAGCTGCGCCAGCCTGGAGGGGGGCTGGCCGCCGCCCGCCTGGCCCGCGCCCTGCTGCCACCACCACCCCGCACAACACGCGCTGCATCCCGCACACACGCCGCAGCCCTACCGCAGACGTATGTACACTTGTAACGGCTAAAGATTTGGTGGAGAGGTAGTGGCGCTGCCTCTCGATCGACGGGTCCAGGGTTCGATCGCCAGTTGGGGCAAACATTTTTCTAAAAACCAGATTTTTGTTCTCTGGTCATGGGTCTATTTTTATCTACAAGGTGATAAAAAACCTCCTAGCTATATTCAAAAAATCCTGAACCAGTATCACTCAAAGAAAACATTTAAGAAAAAAATTTTTTTTTAATATTTTTTCAATGGGAATAGTTCATTTTTTGCCTAAATGTAGATATTACTCATACACCAGGAACGCGAGGGTTGCGGGTAGCGCACGGGGGGTGCACCCGAGTGGTGTCTACGTTTAGTAAAAAAAAAAAAAAAACACCGAAAAAAAATATGAAGAAAAAGTGTTCTGTAAGTGATACAAGATCAGGATTTTGAATATAGCTAGGATCACCTGTATGTTTGAAATACATAGTTGGCTAAAATTAAAGACGTGAATCAGCTCATGAAACTGAACAACTTTCCATATGGAACATATAAGTCGAAATATGAAAAAAATATTACTTACGTCCCTCTATAGGTACAACTTGAGCGACGACGCGCTGATAGTGTGTATTATTTATTGTACAATGATAATACTGTTGCGTGCTAGGTTCCGATTCGGAGTGAAACACCAGTGACTATGATTTAGGTGTTTATTGAAGACAGCCAATCAGTCTCAGGTCCTCACGGAAGCCGTCAGCCCAGTCACAGAGTCAGAATCGTTGTCCTTAATCACGCCGTGGTCGTTGGTTCCTTCCGTAGATCAGAGTCCGAATCGTCAGCTAAACGTAGTCCAAGGTCGCGCTGTAGTCGTAGGTTTCCTCTAGTTCGCTCCGATGTATCGCTTGTATCGCTTGTGATCAACTGCCTACGCTAGGCGCGGCTCGCCCGTATTTATATTCGGCCGGAAGGGGCTCTGGAACAATCCCGATAGTCGCTCTCGTAAAAATCATGCGCAGTTAGACGTCCACGAAGTAAACAACTCGTTGCTAAGGCCGGTGTTCTCACGGTGTGTGCACGGGATTATGTACTTTACGTCCTACGTGCAAGGGTCAATCTTGCGTGTACTCTGTGATGACGCAGCTTTGTTTTGTTGCTACGCAACCCTTTTTTTTTGGTTGTTTACGTCGCCGATCTATTTTTTTGTATGTGAGCTTTCTCGAACTTGACTTGTTTATTGTTCCTCCTATTTTCTCTCGAATACTCGGGCCCGGCCGCAACACTGCCCCCTTCTTAGACGTGCTCGTCCCGAGCATGTCCAAGCCTCAGACGAATACGACTTCCTCCTCCAGGGTCTGGCGTGTCTCGTCCTCCAGAATCTGGCCGTGGTCTCATCGCACTGAACATCTCTCTCGGGTCAGATGTATCTCGTCTTCCCAAATGCGGTGATGGCTTCTTAGTGTTGGATTCTCTTTCTTTTTCTAGGCCCCTCATGTGTGTTGAAGAGAGAGCGTATTTCTTCATCGGCTTTACCCTTCCAGCAGTTGTGCTGCATGTCTTTCTTGCGGTAGCCGAGGTGCTTGCAGACATCTTCTTGCGTCTACCATCCCTCATAGCCTGTTTACGGAGACCTCTTCGTGAACCCCGAACTCGTTGTCGAAGACGAGCCCCCTTCAAGTGTTCTCGACTGCCCTCATCTCGGAAGTCGTCACCGGTGGGAGAAAACAGGGTTCCCCTCTTCGCAGGCAGGATCTCCATTGGCATAGGAACTTCGTCGCCTCTGTATGCCTGCTCACCTCCACTGTGGCACTTCTCTTCTTCTATTTCCATCCGTTGCTCCTGGTCTTTCTGCTTATCCTCCTCTGTTGGTTTCTGCCTCTCCGTTTCTTCTGCTGTCACGATGCTATCCTGAGGATACTCCCTAAACCCTTCCTCTACAGCCGGCTCCGTAGCACAACCCTCATTTTGTTGCACCCTCCCTGAAGACGACTGCTCCTTGGGTTCCGGCTCTATCATGAGCTCATCCTCCTCTCTTGCACCTGACAGCTGAAACTCTTCCTCTGCTACGACACTGTCACGTAGCTCCTCTTTCCAAACAGCGCTAACCCGTTCCTCTTGAGCCGGCTCCATTGCACACTCCTCATTGTGTTGCACCGTCCTTGGAGACGACTCATCACAGGGTTCCGCCTTCACCTCCTCACTCGCATCCAACAGCAGCGTCTCTTCCTCACTCGGTTGACTCTGCACCACCGGTTCCTCATCCGCGATAGGAAAACGTTGCTCCGCCTCCTCCTGTTCCACTATCTCCTCTGCCGTGTCTTTGTCACTTTCCTTCTCAACCCGATCCTCATCACAGGACTCTTCCTGTTCAGCCACCGTAGATGGTCCTCGATCCTGCTGCAGCACATTCCTCAGAGACGGCTCCTCATTGGGTTCCAATTCGGCTACAGGCGAACTTCTCCTATCTATATCCGATAGCAGTAACCCTCCTTCATTAGGATTATCCTGCACCATCGGCTGCTCCTCTTCGATAAGAGACTTTAGTTTCGCCTTTACGTCTTCAACTTCTTTTTCCCAATCTAACATCTGCGTTATAAAGCCAGCTATCTTTTTTACCGGCTTGTCAAATTTCTCAACTTCCTGAGGGCTCTTGAAGGTTTTGGGCCGTGACTTTTTCGGGCGTCGTAGCAAATAGCTGCCGTGGCTTGCTGCAAGTTCCTCGCACAGTACTTTCATCAGGTCTTCTATTGTAGAAGGTGAAGTGGACCGGGAGAACACTCTATAATGGCATTTTATAGCCTCTCCACGTAGAGCACCGACGAGATAATGGTAGCGCTCCTCACAGTCCCAGACCATTAAGTCACCATAAGCTTGCAGGAACGAATGGTAAGCTTCCCACGTTCCTCTTCCGTCAAAGATTATGGTGTTGCCATATAGCGCCGGCTGCAGTAACTCTTCCATCATTTGCAGCGAAGCAAGCAGGTCCTCCCGTTTATCCTCTAAGAATTCTCGCAGCGTTTGTCTCTGATGAACAGTGAGCATGTCCTGATGAGCGGTAGGCGGGTCTTCTTTCGCAGGGCTAGTAGGCAGGGCTTTCTTGGTGGGCGAATCCATATGGGCAGTGGGCGAAGCATGGTGGGCGGGGCTGATAGGCGTGTCTCGATGGCCAGTGGAAATGGCCTGGCGAGCTGTACCCGTTGCCTCCGCAGCCAGTTGCACCCTTCCCCCGACGCTGGTGATGACCTTCCTCTGAGTCACTGGCATGGCTTCTCCAAATCCACTTCCGACACCAATTGTTGCGTGCTAGGTTCCGATTCGGAGTGAAACACCAGTGACTATTATTTAGGTGTTTATTGAAGACAGCCAATCAGTCTCAGGTCCTCACGGAAGCCGTCAGCCCAGTCACAGAGTCAGAATCGTTGTCCTTAATCACGCCGTGGTCGTTGGTTCCTTCCGTAGATCAGAGTCCGAATCGTCAGCTAAACGTAGTCCAAGGTCGCGCTGTAGTCGTAGGTTTCCTCTAGTTCGCTCCGATGTATCGCTTGTATCGCTTGTGATCAACTGCCTACGCTAGGCGCGGCTCGCCCGTATTTTTGTATTCGGCCGGAAGGGGCTCTGGAACAATCCCGATAGTCGCTCTCGTAAAAATCATGCGCAGTTAGACGTCCACGAAGTAAACAACTCGTTGCTAAGGCCGGTGTTCTCACGGTGTGTGCACGGGATTATGTACTTTACGTCCTACGTGCAAGGGTCAATCTTGCGTGTACTCTGTGATGACGCAGCTTTGTTTTGTTGCTACGCAACCCTTTTTTTTTGGTTGTTTACGTCGCCGATCTATTTTTTTGTATGTGAGCTTTCTCGAACTGACTTGTTTATTGTTCCTCCTATTTTCTCTCGAATACTCGGGCCCGGCCGCAACAATACAAAGGATAATAAGTTTACAAAGGCGGACTTATCAGAGGGGATTTGTGAGAAGTCGAAACATTATTTTGAGAATATGAGCTTCTTTGGGAAAGTTGTTCAGTTTCATGTGGATATCATCACGTAATTATTTAAAGTCTAACTAATTAAAGCTAAGGCTAACTAATTGAAAGCCTCTCCCTATATTTGTTAGTCGGCGCGTGACATCAGGGGATCAAAAATCTCCAATAATTGCGTTACGTATACTCGAAAGCTCCCTTGTCAGCCTTTTGCCCACGCAACGGCAAAGCCCTTGCGTCCCACTTACTAAAATTGCAACTGTTTGTGACATTCCAGCGGAGAGTCGTACGATGTCCCGCGCGGCGTCTCGCGCCGGGTCGCGCGCCGCGTCGCCCGCGCTGAGCGTGCGGTCGCGTGCGTCGCGTCGCGCCAAGCACCGCTCACCGTCACCGCCACTGCCCTCCAGCGACGCTGACTCTGAAAGCGACAGCGACGACCGCCGCGCCCCGCCCGCCCGCCGCCGCAGTCGCGACGAC
Organism: Aproaerema taeniolella; assembly: GCA_949987775.1. Classification (NCBI taxonomy): domain Eukaryota; kingdom Metazoa; phylum Arthropoda; class Insecta; order Lepidoptera; family Gelechiidae; genus Aproaerema; species Aproaerema taeniolella. Next base: position 15,892,863 of record OX465246.1, read on the forward strand.
CGCTCGACACACGACCGCGCGACTCATGATCGTACGACTCACGACCGGGCCGTACATGACCGCGTGACTCACGACCGCGCCACACTCGACCGCGCGACACACAACCGTCAACGGACCGACTCCAAAACAAACGAACATCTGCCAGAACCCGAAGTGACCGAAGAGGACACGCTCGGCCCCGCCCCCGCTCCGCCCAATGCATCCTGGCAATGTGAACACTGCACCTTCGTGAACGAGCCGGGTGTGCGCGTGTGTGCCGTCTGTTGCCGCACGCCGACTAGCGCGCCCAAGGTCCTCGATGACGTCACAGGACTCACGACACGAATGGACTCACTCCAACTAAACAACGATCACTCTTCCTCCCCAGCACGATCTGTTGCTGCAGACATACGCCCTAAGCAAAGTTAGTAACAATAAACATTTTATAACGTTATATGACGCGACTTCAAATTGATTAACGAAACTTTTGGACGCTAATCTACCCATAAAACTGTGCAACTTTTTCCAGGGAATCCATATGAATTTCCATTTTAAAAATCACGAACTATGGAGAATGGCGGTATTTTTTTTTTCCTATTTCGATGTTTCTTAGGAAAAATTACTCGGCTTAGTTGAGTTGTTTCACATCGTTAATTTAAAGTCACCTAATATTTCATTATTCTCTCAAATTAAGTGAGCGAACTGAAACCGACATCTATAGTATTCTGTTCTCTATATTTCAGATGGGACAGTAGCGAAGCCCCGTCAAGTAAAAGAGCGCACGTCCACAGCATGCGGTCCGTCTCCGCCTCGAGAGGAACAATCCAAAAAGCCACTCGGACGACTCGTGACTCCAACGAGAGAGCCCCTGCCTACCCCCGAAAGACCGCGATCACGGCATGACATGGCAGTAGGGCCGTCTCCAGAGAAAGATATATCGGGAACTCCTACGAAAGAGTCTCTTAATTCCGAACTTAGCGAAATGCGACGTTCGCCCCCTGAGCCCCCATTACGTCACAGCATATCGGTGGGGCCGTCTCCACCTCGTGATAATACGTTAAGGCCTGCACAGTCCATATCGAGCCTGGTTCAAAAAAAGTCCGCTGGAAGTTCCCCTCCACGGCAATCCGTCGTTGACCGTCCACACAGTCGGAATGTCTCTAATACCGGAACTTCGCCGCCGCCGCAGAGCATCTCCACACAAGTAAGATACGTTTTTTTTTTCTTTTTTTGAAAACTAGGATATGTTCTACGAGCACTACCCCAAGCCGCAGGAGTTTACTTTAAAATTATATGGAACCTCGCTCATTTATCTACGCCGTTAAATTCAGATTTGCGGTGACTCATGCGCTCCGGGTGATGTAGTTGAACTCTAAGGTCTTAGTTTTCTTAGAACACTTCAATTCAGCCAATCTTGCCTGACAATATTTGCCATAATTCAAACCGTACTCAATATTCTTAATTCGTTTTGGATGCAATTTTTCGTAGACCTGATCCAATCTGATATAGTTCAAAAGTAATTAATGTGAATGTATGGAGTGCAGTTACAAAGACAAGCTTATCTCTAAAAGCGATCTCTTCCAGCCAACCTACGCGTAACTAGTATATAAGAAATAGTAGAAGTAGAATAGTAAGTACTTATAAGTAAAAAATATTATTTGCATAAATCTACGTAAACTTGTCCAGACATACGAGGTGCCCGCGAGTTGGGAGCGCGTGCCCGTGACGTCAGAGCCACGGTCGCCCGTGACGTCACAGTCGCGGTCGCGGCGCCGGCTGAGGGACGACTCCCGTCGCGAGCGCTCGCACAGCAGGCACTCCCTCTCCAGCGACACTAGAGTACGTGTTTACTTCATAACTCTACTAGCTTTCCGCCCGGGACTTCGTTCCCGTGGGAATTTTTTCGTCATTTACCTATGTTTTTAATATTTATTCTGATATTCGGGACGGAGACAAATCAGAAACCATGAAAATTGGTCCAGCCGTTCTCGAGATATAATTATAAGTGTTCGAACAAACCCGCCTTTGGTTATGTTAAAAGATGAAAACGTTTTTGCTGGATGTCATTTCCACATGACTATCTGCTTGACTATGATTCAGAGTTGAACAGATTCTTTACTCTGGATTAAAAGTGAAAGATAAAACGTAGAATGTGACAACTCTTTCCAGGCTTACTGTAGAAGCTAGTAAGTGGGACGCTAGGATTTTGCTTACTGTCGGCGAAAGGCTGTCAATAATCTATCATGTTGGTGATTGCATCTAATGAGTTAATGACCCTTTGAATGTGTGAGATGCGGCGTAAATTAGTTTAGAACCACATGATACCCTGCCTACCCCGAAAGGGATTAAAGACATCTCTACAGTAAATGGGTATCTCTACAATAAAGTCAGAGGCTCCATCTGTTGGGGATATTCTGACTAATGCAAATAAATGATTGCATTACAGGAAAGCGACCGCAGTGTCCGCACGAGCGTCGGCGGACGCTGGGAGTGGGTGTCGGGGCGGGACAGCAGCCCGGGGGGCGAGTGGTCGGGGGGCGAGCGGCGGGGGGCAGGGGGCGAGTGGTCTGGGGGCGAGAGACGAGGAGCGGCCCCCCTCGCGCGCCGGGCCTCGCACCTCGATCTGCGGCGCCGGGCCCCGCGCCGCGACCACTACTACGGATCGGAGGCGGCGTCGCCCGAGCGGCTCGCGGCGCGCACGCTGTCGCTGGAGGCGCTGGCGGGCGGCGCGCGGCGCGACGCGGAGCGCGGCCGGGAGCTGGCACGACTCATGACAGACGCGGAGAAATTCGGCTTCAGCGCTGCCGAGGTGCACGCCGCCCTAGCGCAGAGCCCCGCGGCGCCGCTGGCATGGCTGCGCGAGCGCTGGCCCGGGCTGTGCGCCGGCGTGCGCGCGGCCGCCGCCCGCCTGGCTCCCACAGCTCGTGTCTCGGACAACGAGGCCCGCGCCGCGCTCGCCCGCCACCGCGGCGCCATGTGGCCCGCCGTCACCGACTGCGTCGAGCGACACCGCCGACAGGTAGGTGCCTCTCGTGCGGTTCTAGTACCCAAGCTGATTTTTTTTATTCATCTAGTTATCTATACCTACATATAATAAAACTGTAGAGGTCGAATTTCTGTACATAGAAAAAAAATGCTAAAAACCGAGTCAGGGGGATGTAAGAAGAGAAATAAAACAAATCCCGATTTTTTTAGATTTTTTTGTTTCTCTGTTTGTCTGTTTGTCTGTTTGCACGGGCTAATCTCCGTAACTGTTGAACCGATTTAAATGAAATTTTGCATAGGGGTACCTTATATCCCCGGTCAACATTTAGGCTACTAAAATCTCGAAATTTAGCCAGTAACAACAAAAATCCCTGAAAAAATTCAAAGCTAGGTGTTTTTCAGAACATTTTACCATGGACTTAGTACTTTCTCTTTTAAAGGACCAATTACTTAGAAAAATCGTATTAAGAAATATGAAACTTAACCCTGTAGCAATAAGGTACACTTTCAACTGCTTCTCCGACAGCCTCTATTGAAACCGAAAGGGACACCGATGTGCGAGGCGGATTGTCTCTTTCTTTTTTCTTGCCAATTTAAAAAAACTTCATTAATGAAAAAAGTCCGGCTTTGACAATAAAGTTAATAACGAAGAAATACGTTGCATTTGAAATGAATTTCAGTTCAAATTGATGTAAATTAATTGTAATCATAATAACTTCGTCATCTTTTCCTAAATTACCAAAAGAAAACGAAAATTTTTTTCAAACCATTTATTACTACTGGCATCCCGTAAAGTGTCATCGTAATGTCATGGCGGCATGCTTTAAATCGTATAAAAATAGTTCGTAACGGCAAGGATTATACCAGTTTTTAAAATTAAAATAATGACAAAATGGTAGAAAGATGTTGTGTTCACACTTGTTCAAGTGAATCGTATGGTGGCTGTAACATATCTTTTCACAAGTAAGCTAAAATAATTTCTTATAAATCTATTACTATGTTGTCCATGATTTCTTGTGTTTGGCGGAGAAAGGTTCTCAACAATGCTGTGCTATTTTATTGCAGAGTGCATAAAGATTCAGAACAAAGGCAAAAATGGCTCAACAGCGTTGAGATTAGACAAAAGATAACAAAAAATTCCGTTGTATGCAGCCGGCACTTTGTGCCAACTTGCTTTTATGCTGGAAATTCCCGCCAGTTACTCAAAATGAACGCAATTCCTACTATTCCTCCCACGGTAAAAACTATGTACTATTGCGAAATTGTATTTTTTGAATTTGCACACCAATACCATAAATACACGTTACATGTATACAAAGATCTTTTGGCCCGCGGTTTCCATGGTGACGCCTTTATTTACAATACAAGTTCTTCTAGGTACAACTGTCACCTTTGTAGACCTATAAAATACTACTTAACAGTTATAGTTTTAAATGTAAAGTCCTCACCGAGTGGCACGAGCCTCCCTCGAACAGTGAAGGGGGATTCAGGCCATAGTCCACAACACTGGCCTAAAATGCGGGTTGGTGGGTCTTTCGGAAATAACCTTTAGAGTTACGGGTTTCCTCACGATGTTTCCCTTCACCGCTGAGCAAGTGATAACTATTAAATACGAATTAAAAGACGAATGTATAGTGATACAGGCCTCAACCTGGCATCGAACCCACGACCCTCCGCTCACAGGTCCCACTCACTATCCAGGGTTAGTTTATTCCGCCCTCATTCCAAACCGCCCCCGTCCAAGTACAGTTAGCATCATCATCCTTTTCAAACTTGGAGTATTTGAAATGAAACTTCTTTGGGCGCGTTGAGAGTGAAATTTCAAAGTTGCGTCATGGTATTCAAAGTTTACCTTTAGAGAAATTTAAGACAGTAATTTAAGAATGTAAAAAAAAAAAAAAATAGGCCAGGTACAAGGTTGTACCTACCTTGTAGTTTGAAAGCCTAGCGACCTTGCATTAAATCTGGTAGTTCTGATTTTTTGCTGATTTGTTTAGGATGTTACAACCTAATGAATAACCGCATATTTGGAAAATATACCTAGCCACAACGAATCGAAAAAAGGCAAGATTTTTTTTAAATGTACCTTTACATATCTCTTGCTTTGTAAGTAGTCACTTACTTCCCTGAATGCCGGGGTGTATGGATATCATTACAGCATAGGTTTCAAAACCTACCATGTAATGTTAACATTACAGCATAGGTTTTGGAATTTGAAAAAAGAACTGTCATACTCATACTACAAGAAGAATATTTTTAAAAAGTTACTTTTTTTTCTCGGTATCGATTATTTACTCGAATCGGAATCGAGACCATTTATAAAAGAATTTATGAAGATTTTATTTTTAATATCGAACTATTTGTTTCGCAGTCACATCGTATGTTAGTTGAAATCGATTTTTAAATCAAACTGGCCAGCACGATTTGACGCGCTTGCGTGCCATAAAATCGTGAAGAGTAAAAAAGGCAGTCGACTAGCTAGGCGCGAATTTTTAATTAAATACACATGTTTCTCTTTAATAAATGTTCATAGAAACCTGCTTTCTTGTTTTTTTACTTACCTCACAATCGATATGTAAAGCAGAGTGTTTATCTCGGGTGTAAGTATCAATTGCATACTCGGGCTAATTAGCGCCCTCGCTGCGCTCGGGCGCCAAAAACCTCGTATGCAATTGATGTCATACAGCCCTTGGTTAACAATCTACTATTACCCAACACTGTGACGTCACTGGCGCGCGTTGACATCGGGTATATTTTCAAATTACTAAACGCGCGCGTAGGTATTTGAAAACATACCCGAACGCAACACGGCAACGCACTCACTCATTTAGATTAGAACGCCCGCTTAATTTTGACAACGAGTAACGAATTTTCATTAGGTACGTAAAAAGTTACATAGAGTCATTAAACTTTAAGTTTCATTAAATTTAGTGTTTTAAACTTAAAGTCTCATTAAACTATAGTTCCATTAAACTAAAGTCTAATTAAACTTAAAGTCCCATTATTAAACTAAAATCCCATTATACTTAAAGTCTCATTAAACTAATCCCATTAAACTAGTCACATTAAACTTAAAATCCCATTCAACTTAAAGTCCCATTAAACTAAAGTCTCATTAAACTTAAAGGCCCATTAAACTGAAAATTTAAGCTTTTTCATAAACAACTTTTATCTACCTACATTTATAATTTTCAGTAGGGATAAAGGAATTTAGAAGTATATTTTGATATATTTTGCAATAACACAACACGGAATTTCCAGTTTGAAAATATACCCCGGAAACGCGTAGACGTCGGGTATATTTTTAAATCCCTAATATGGTAAAACATATTTTTAAAGTATACCTGAGCCCAACACTATAATAGACTCAGCGCCGAACGACACCATGTCAAAATTAAATAAAAAAATAAATAAAAAAAAGTGTTCAGTAAGTGATAGGTACTGGGGGCCTACCACCTAAGCGAAGTTGACGCTGGGTGAACGAATGGAATATTGTCGATTGCTTCTTTATAAGGAGACCTTGACTAATGATATGAACCAAACACAGCAATGTACATCATTCCATTCGTTCAATCAGCATCAACTTCGCTTAGGTGGTAGCCCCCCTGGTTCAGGATTTTCATTTAAAGCTAGGAGGTTATTTTTCAACCTGTATACATATATGCTCACGTCAGTAATTCCTAAGGGGGTAGGCAGAGAATCAGTGGCTCATCTTTACCTATTTTCTTGATAAAGAAAATATTTATTACATAACTTCATCGTAACTCAACCTTGTGACATTTGAATGACCTATGGTAAAAAGTACTAGTGACAATTTCTAGTTTTGATTTTTGAGCGAAACAAAATCCAAGATCGATTTTTAATACAACATTGCAAAGTGTTTTAAATTCCAATCATGTCCAAATGATAGTATCAGGGAGATTTTTAATTTAAACTTCAGTTGATATTTTATAAAATACTCTATTTTTGAAGAAAACTACGAAAATGTGTAGCGTTCTTAAACAGCACCATCTATGGGATTTTTTTGGAAGCTTACCTCATTTTCCACTACCTCATTAGACTCGAGTGCCACGACTTTTGACCTTGTGCTCTTTTGATTCTCTCGCTAACGCTCAGAATTCTAATTGTTGTAGCACTCGCTGCGCTTGTGATCCAATTTTAGAATCCTTCGCTTGGTCGGTCATCAAATTTGAGCACGCGGTTAAAAGCAACTTTGCACTCATGTATAACAAATATCTCTCTGACTCTCATCAGCCCATACAATGTCTCCACCGAGGGGCACGATGTCGACGGCCGGTTTGGTCGAGTGGTAGTGACGCTGCCTCTTGATCGGTGGGTCCTGGGTTCAATCCCCAGTCGGGGCAAACATTTGTGTAAAAAGCAGATGTTTGTTCTCGGGTCATGGGTGTTTGTGTTTGTCTTTGTATGTGTTCCGAGGGACCCACGACACAAGGGAAAACCTTAGTGTGGGCCTTTGAGTGTGTAGCGTTTATTTATTTTTATTTTTAATATATTATATGTGACAATCTTTTATACAGGGTTACTTTTTAATCAGTACACAAATTTTTCTTACGGTGTCAGTAACGTTGATAGAACGTAAATAAGACGGAAAATTACAGATTTTGATACCCCTTTTTAACGTCTTAGAGGATGTATTTTGTAAAACGCAGAAACACGGGTGTCACAAATTGTGTTGAAAAGTACTATTACCAAGTTTCAAGTCAATTGGACAAAGTTATGTTTTTTCCATACAAAAAAAATGATTTATTTTCATGCTTCAGACGATCTTGCTCGAAATTTTTATATGAAACGATATAAAACAAAAAAATACGGGTCTGTTAAATTTTCATTAAGTTAACGTACAAAAAATTTGTGTACTGATTAAAAAATAACCCTGTATGTGAAGAAAAATGAACATTTGTTTAAGAAAAATAGCGATAGGCACAATATAAATACTAGGACCAAGCATAAACTGGAAGTACTAGACAGTCGTCTCCACAAGGTCACGAACGAAGGTATTCAAAATTTACCTTTGGATAAATTTAAGTCAGTAATTAAACAAAAACTTTACAAAAAGGGCTATTACAAAATTTCTGATGACCTAACTGACATGGAGCCATGGGAATGACTGCTCAGCTTTAGAGTTATTTCAGAATTAGTTAAAATTAGAAAATAGGGAAATTTGTAATGCGATTAAAAAGAACACCCTCAGAGTTTCTTGCCTGTTCTTCTCTGGGGAAGACTGCACCTTTGCGAATAGGCGTAGAGTCAGTAGGGTCAATAGAACGAATGCGTATGTATGGTATGTATTTAAAAATCCTTTAATGTTTTTTTGTATGTATTTCATGTAATCTTGACTTGTTTTAAGTGGCATCCTGATTATCCTATAAAATAAAGATTTTTTTCTATTCTATTCTATTCTATTCTGTGAAAGGGGGAATTTATTATTTAATAGTTTCTAATAAAAAATAACATAAGATCAAAATTAACTTATACAAAAGAAGAATAAATTAAAAAATAAATTTTACAAAAATCCAATATGGATTGCTTTGGGAAAATGTTTTCATGGGAAAAGTTTTGAAATTAAGTTAAAAGCATGTTTTAATGATTTGATTATAAGATGAGACGAAAGGTGAGTTTTTGTTTTATTTTTTCGCAACCTAACTACACAACTTTGTGCCGTGTGGTGATCGGCTTAGAATAACACCACCACATTTCTTTCCGTGGGTGTCGTAAGAGGCGACTTAGGAAACACAAATGAGACCTGCCTCCTATTAATCCATCTCAGGCAACAACACCTCATTTTTTATGAATCTGAGGTGTTGTCCTATGGTCTCATGCGGTGTGGTAGGCTCCGAAGTCCGACGCCAAAACAAAACATTTTCTATTCTATTCTATTCTAAACAGCTTGCTGTGTTCCGTCGGTGCGTGGGAGTACCGGTGCCTTATAGGCGTTTTCTGGGTTAACTCGCTCCATCGTCGACCTCATCTATGACCTTGGTCAAGATTGAGGTCAAGAGTTAACCCATCTTATAATTAAAAAAAAAAATTCCCGATGTCCACTACTCTGTGTCCTCCTTGTATATTATCATACAATTTGGTGTTTCATAACAAAAATGTAGTAACGTAAATGTTGCTGATGGTTTGTTATATAAAAATAAAATTACAGGAAAACTTCTATCCTTAAATGGAAGCCTGTATTTGTCTGTTACGTATACTTTGCACTACCAAAAAAAAATATAATACGAGTAATCGCATTGTCACCCTACTAGAACGAGACGTTCTGCCTCGTTGCTCTATCTCTTCTTCGGCCCGCGTTTGAGCTCGAAGATTTCTATCCTGATGTATTAGATCCATGCATTTTACTCATACCATAGAGATCAACGTATTTTTGACATATACATGGGCTAAAAGCAAGGACATGTTGTTTTTTAAATTTATCTCTTTCGAGAAAGGCAAAGGAATCTGCATCCATACAGCCAGGTCTTCAATATATGTATTTCTTAGCTATGTTTTCAATTTATATTTCTTTACTTCTCTCATTCTCCGTAAGCCGATAGTGTTTTGTTTACGAAGAACTATGGCGGCAAGAAGCACTGCCGCTGGATCGGAGCGGATACACTGTATCACTTGAATTACTTTTTAACCGACTTCCAAAAAGGAGGAGGTTTTATGTTCAACTGTATACAGGGTGGAATTTTGTAATGCCACCTGAAGGGAAAGTACTCTTAATACTGTAGATAGAAAATTGTACTCAAAGAAAACATTCCTTTATTTTTGAAAAGAAAGAAAACTGCATTCAAGAATTTTCGAAAATTCGCTTGCCACAACCGGGAATCGAACCGACTAAAATCTGTAAGAATACCCTGTACTTTTATTGCGTCCATCGTTAGGGTCAATTATAAGGATGAAAGATTTCTAACAAACTTGGTAAACTACGAAATCTTAAACCATTGTATATCTTTATTTTATGTATGTTCACCGATTTCTCCGCCATTTGGACCGATTTTCAAAATTCTTTTTTTTTGTTCGAAAGTATACTCCAGAAGTGGTCTTATTGTCACCAAGTCAGGATCTGATGGAATCCCATCAAAATCAAGGGCAACCCTTGAATGGAATAGACACTTACAATGTTTCTCAAGTTCTTTCTATTATTTACGCCAAACATAGAAAAATATACACATCAACACTGTCTAGGGATATTGCATGATTTTTCATACAAAAGAGGTCTGTTTGCTGTTTGAGAAGCTATAATACCATACTCCAGATACGCGGAGTTATATTTTTCAGATGAGCAAGTGCTAAACATGAATTTTCAATTTTTATCAATGAATTTAATTTTTCTTGAAATTTATGAAAACATGACTAAAATGAAAAAAAAAAATGCGCTAATTCCACCATTTTCATACAAAAAGCAGAAAAAAGTTCATTTTTGTTTTCGTTTACGTCACGTTTAAAAAAAACAATTTAAACAAAATTCATTGACGAGAATTGAAAACTCAGGTTTAACACTTGCTCATCTTAAAATTATATCCCTCCATGTGTCTCGAGTATGCTTTTATAGCTTCTCAAACACACCTTTTTGTATAAAAAATTAAGCAATATCCCTAGACAGTGTTGATATTTAACTTATTTTTTCTATGTCTATGAGTACGTAGCATTTGATAAAAGGACCGGATTGAGATTTATGAGATATTTTGTATAAAAGATTTCTTAATTTTTTGTCGGAAGTTTGGTTGAGTAGTAGAGTTACACAGCCTGTGAATCGACGGTTTCTGGGTTCGATTTCCGATTTGGGCAAACAAACCATACGAGGGAAACTTTAGTGCAGAAAGTTACAGTGTGAAGTGCTAATTAATTGATTTTATGATAGATAGATAGATTGACACTTTATTCAATTGACATAAAACAGCACAACACAGTAATAGACAAATAACAAACATACAAGTAAACATGAATCAGCAAGCAAACAATGAAGTAAACAGAGTAAGAAACAGAAACAAATAATTTTATAAAACTATTTTACACCGTGTTATCTGTATCATGCCAATCAAATTGGCGCTGACTCAGCATATCGCTGCAGTACCAGACTGCAGCGCTGGTATTCTGCCATGATGCTACTTATTGAGTTTTCTTTGTAGGTAATAATAACCTTTTTCTAACTTCATAAATTCCCCTTTAAAAAAGTACTTTATAAAGAAAATCTGAGGGTACTGCTCTATAATTAGATAGATGTTATTTTTAAGAGCTATCGTCGAATATAAGTGAGTCGGAAGAAATTAAAATTATTGTAACTGACCCACAAATATCCAAAAATAAAACAAAAACTTCTGTGCTGAACTGGCACTGAACAAAAAATTTGGAATGTGCCAGCTGCCAACCAAATACATTGCATTGTTGGTACAGAGGCCAGCGCATCAGGTTACTCCATTTTCATTGCAAAACCGCTCTTATCACAACAGCACAGAGTGCACGCGTGTGGTAACCTGAGTTGGGGCCGTCCGTGCATTGCAAAATTTAGACAACGTATTATACGAGTATACTCATAAACAATATGCCATTTTTTAAATTTTCATGACATGTAAAGTTATGTGACTTATGTTACCCCAACGAGGATTATAGGCGTATAATATCTAAAATATTGAAACTTTTGTCAGCTTCCCCATTAATAGTTCGGCTATTCTGAACTTTTTTAACGAACCAAAACTAAATACTTAATACAGTGTTAATAAGAACGAAGTTGATTAAGTATTTAGTCTTCAAATCTTAATTCGGCCCCAACTAAATGACATTATTCAATCTTCAGGATATCACTTTTTGAAAACAATAAAACGGCTTATTTTTATTTTTAAGCAAAGGAATCTATGGCCGTACAGCCGGTGTTTTCAATGCATTTCTCATTTTTAAAGGCGGGAAACTCAATAGAAACTGACAATTGACATTTGTTTTATTAAAACCACTATGAATATGGTCTATATAGGTTTGATCTATGGCTTTGAAGTTCTGACATGAAATAAGGGCTATTTATTGATTTTAGTTTACATCAAGCGTAGCATTGAGTATATAAGCCATTGATAAATATTATAATATTACTATTCTAATAAGTTTCTTAGTTTGGATCAAGCACTGACACCTTTGCTTCTTTCTACAAATGTCCGTTGAAGGGAAAAGCTTACTTAGTCATTTCTATCTTAAATTTAATTTTTTATTGAATCATTTTTACACAATTATCGCAAAGCACAATAAAAGCAGCGTGCTAGCTGAAATCTCAAATGCACGGGGGTTGTTTTAGATACTGACATAGGTGACCTGTTTCAGAAACTTCTATTCCACTGAAAATCAAAAATAAGTCCGTAATTAGCACTTAGGAATTCGTGTGCCATTTATTGTACTTACCTAAGTAATAGGTCTTTCAACATACAATTTTCGTAAATTTTTTACTTCACATATTTTTATTTTATCAAAATTGATTTTTTATAAGTACAAAATCCTTACGTTTTTCACAGAAACGCGAAATACAATATTAATTAACCACTTTTTGTGGGATTGTTAAGACAACAAGATGTTTTAGAGGCACCACTGACTCATGTTAAGTGTTGATTGTCTATCTCTCTCAGTATCAAAAAAACAAAAACGACTGCTACTTAAGTATAGATCAGAGTCTGAGTTGCGTTCCGTAATACGGACCTTAATCTATCAAAAGCAGTAACAATGGTATAGAAAATATAAGCGATAGAGGAAACAACTATGTTTGACCTTTGTTTTCAGATCCAAAGTAATGTATTAAGTATCAACCTTATATGACATAGTTAGCTAAGTTTTCAAATAAAAAATATTTTAGAAATAGTTGCTATTCGTTCATATAACGAAAATATGAACGAAATAGTTGCTTCAATAAAAAACAGCAATTCATGTATCTGTAGTTGTGTCAAAGTACAAACTCGGTCTATAAAAATACATACGACACGCAGACGAAGTTGCGGGCATCAGCTAGTAACATGTATAAATATACAGCATGAAAAAAACAGCTTAGCAAAAACCTTGAATTTAGACCATCATTCTGAATGATTTTCCAGTGGAAATTTCCTCATAAAATTGTAAAAAAAATCTTGTTTTGATATTTTCTGCTCTAAAATTACATTTATTTGAACACATTCCACTGTGCAATAAAAAAAACATTAAAAACAGCGTAAAACACGAAAACCAGCAATGTACAGCACGTAGAGGCGAGGCGTAGGGGGACATAGCGTAGGTCAAAGCAGGTATACCTTAATGTTTAATTGTGTACACTGAGAGCGACGTTGTTGCAGGCGGAGGCGCTGGGCGCGGGCGGCGTGGGGGCGGAGGGCCGGCTGCGCGGGCACGTGTGGGGCTCCCCGGCCGGCGCCGACGACGACGCCGCGCCCCCCGTAACCCGCAACACTCGCGGTAAACCCTCCCCAACACACAAACATTAACCCTTCACTCGATCTAATCATACCGCATCGTAACATAACCGTCCATTTACATTTCAGCAGAAGATAGTTCAGATGAATTTGACGCACCGCCCCCGATCACATATGAGGACGACGATTGGATGTACTTGCCGTTAGATCCTCCCCCTCGAAATCCTTACGAGATAGAGCTCGAGGAGCCGAGAGAAATAGAACCGGAGGTGCTCGGTGAGAGAAAAGTCGAGGAGGTCTTGATCAAACCCCCGAACGATAATGCTGAAATGCGTCCAGAAGATATTGCTGTCAAATTAAAATCACTCCTGATACAAGCTGGAGTTCCATCGATTGATGAGAACTTACTACTAAAAGGACTTTTAGCAGATAACACTATATTTCAGGCTGTGACAATTGCAAACGCGTCAGTCGATAATAAGTTTCAAGGCAGGCCGCATTCGGTCGATTTCGATCAGTCGGAAAATGATTTCATAGATGCTTACAATGCCTTAACAAGGTCTAGTCCGCTACCTAATATCAATTTACCGATGCAAGTTCCACAAAGTTCAGAAAATAATTTGTTTTCAAATTCTACCACAAAAACATCTGAAATGTCTTCAACAGCCACAAATACTCGTAAAAGTGACAATATTGAAGATAACAATTTTGAGGAAGCTGTTCATGTTGTCATTAGTTTACCTGAAAATCAAAGAAAATCAGTACAAAACAATAACTCTGCTAAAAATATAAAACCAGTGGCAACCAGTGTCATTAAAACAAAGAAAAAAATTGGAAATGAGGACAATAATATTGCGCCAATCACACAAAATACACCATCTCAAGAAAATTTCAGCAACAATATGGCCGAAGATAGGCAAACTAGAACTGAAAAAAACGATGAAATTTCTGTAACTGAAACATTACAACCTCAACATATACATTATAATAATTCTGATGCTTTAATACAAGAAACACAAAGAGCTAGGACCGATTTACTTGCAATAAATAAATATTTACATAAACCTGAAATCAACCATCAAGAAGAAGAAAAGACAAAAAACTTGAGCGATATCGTTGATAATACGCAAAGGCTCATTCAGCAAATGAAAGAAGAAATAAATTCAGACATCAACTCGCTCGATGAGCGCGGCATGTCACAGAGTGAAGCTGATAATAGTTCCAATGAATCGGACTATTCTACTGAACATGAATCCTCTTATAGTGAAAGTGAACAAGACACTGAAGATATAACATCGGAGGTCGACGAAGTTAGTACCGAAGGTAATGATCAATCGCAAAACAATAGATCAGCAAAGGATATATCAAGTTCTGAAGAGAATGACCAGTTTGAAGAAGCGATGGATCACATAGAAGAACAAAATGAAAGTTTTAAGAAAACAAATATAGAAATTTTAGACTCGATTGCTAGAAGTTTGCAAGAAGATCACACATTATCACTCGAAATCAATCAATATGAAGAAATTAGAGAAGCTGAAAAAGAAATATTGACGACTGATTCATTAGAACCACAAAAGCCAGATTCCAAGGAAGTTCTTTTAAAAGAACAATCACCACAGCCTAACACGTCGAGAGTAAAGAAACAAGATCAAAATAACAACTTATTCGTTGCAGCAAATTCATTTGAAGAAATATATGAAGAATTAACGGAATCAACAAGCGAGGCAAACGTATTGGAAAATTATACAAAATCGACACAAAATGTAAAAGAACCTAACACATCTAAGACACAAGAACGAATAGTTCTAGAAAAGAAAGATATTATAATTACAGTTTTTGAAATGGAAACTACTACTCCACTGGTCGTAAACGAGGTTCCATTGCAAATATTAAATGCAATTATTGATACTGTAGACGAGCCTAATGGAAACCCCACACATGATACAACAAATATTCAGCTTTCTGTTACTGATAAACACATTCCAATCAATGAAAATAACCAAAATGAATCAATTAATAGTGAAGATGATAGTGAAACCAATTCCGATTCGTCAAGAAGAACTATTTCACCAATGAAGGAAACCAACAATGCAAATGTAATTCACGATTTGAAAACATTCGTAACTAAGGAATCTATTGAAGAAAGTGTAATTGATCAAAGAGAGAGTGGTGATAGCCCATCTGACGTGATCGCTCCAGACGAACCCGAAGTAGAACCAACACAATCAATAACATTAAAGATGTCCCCTATGAAACAAACAATGATTTCGGATAGTGACAGTAAAAATTTGGACACAAAATCTCATATTCCAAAACCTGTAAGAGCAGTTTCAAACAATAAACAGAAAGTCGAAAAAAAACTCGGACTACCGAAAGTAATCGCATCAAGAGTTCCTGTACGCAGAGGTTCACTAAAACAGTACCCTGCACCTGCTCCACCGAAATCTCACTTCGGTAATGTTCAGAACGGACACGTAAAACAACTACAAACTCGACTTTTTAGTAACAAAAGTGCTAAAGCTACTCCAACACAGACAAAAACAGTAGAAGTAGTGGCGTCGACCTCCGCAGTAACGAAAAAAAAGCCTGCCCCACCTCCGCCCCAAAAAACGTCGACGAGCAAACAACAAACACCTCCGAAAACTTCACCACCACGGGAAAACAAACCATACTTCCGTGAAACTTGCCGCACTGAAGACGAATGGACTGAGAGTGATTCTGAAGATTCACAGCCACCGTTCGGGAGACAGGATTCAGAAGAACCTACAAGGGCACCGTCGCCGCCGCCGCCCGTCACAGTACGCCGTGTGTCCGGTCAACTCGTCGATTTGGCCAGGGTTCGTCTCCTCGAAGGTTCGCCAGAGGTAATAAAAGCTGTCACTAAGTGTGTTGACTGATATTCGTACAAAATCATATTGACTAAATGTTTTGCTCTAGAGGCAAGCACGCATGCTGTTAGCAGAAGGTGCGCTAGAGAGTTGGGAGCAGGCGCAACTGGCCGTGGAGCTAGTATCACGCGGGGCGGACCCCCCTGCGGCGCTGCTAGCTGCGTTGGAGTGTGTAGACCTCAACTCTGCGCTCACGTATTTGGATCAAGAATGCGAGCTGTGTGCGTCTCGACTTCCAGAACACGAAGTAAATATTTTCTGACAAACTTCTGCTATACAAATAACATTGTTTCGTTATTGATCTGAAAATAACATTGTTTCGTTGTTGACAGATGGTGTCGATGTTACGCTGCACGCATCGGTGCTGCCGCGAGTGTGCACGTCACTACTACACAGTCCAAATAACGGAAAGAAGTATTATTGATTGCATTTGTCCTTTCTGTAAAGAGCCAGAACTTGAAAGCCTGCCCGAAGATGCCTGGCTCGAGTACTTCGCTCATCTCGATATCTTACTCAAGACACTACTTGACATCGAAGTGCACGAATTGTTTCAAAGAAAGGTAATGAAAACCGAATCTATATCTATAGCAATGCAATTCTAGAAAAATAGGAAAGGCTTAGCTTGTAAATTGTATATCTCTTTTTCCTTAGTTACGTGATCGGACCTTAGCACGAGACCCAAACTTCAGATGGTGCGTGGAATGCTCCTCTGGATTTTTCGTTCATCCGAAACAGAAAAAGTTAAGGTGCCCAGAATGTAAATCTGTCAGCTGTGCCACTTGCAGAAAACCGGTAAGTTTTTTAAATATTAAATGCACACTTTCGTTTCAATTTCAAACTTAAATAGGAAGAATTGTATGTTTCTTACAGTGGAATTCAAACCACGAAGGGCTATCTTGTGAACAATATGCGGCCTGGCTGGAAGACAATGATCCGGAGCGATCAGTTGCGGCAGTTCAGCAGCATTTACGAGAAAATGGTCTCGAATGTCCGCGGTGCCATTTCAAGTATTCTTTGTCCAGGTAAGAAGGTATTTAAGACCTCGATCTTCAAATCATAGAACATCATTCTGGAACATCCGTTTCTGCCAATGTCAAGTGATAATATTATTTTAAAATGTGATTTTCTCGATACCGGCGCAGTCCGAAAGGCTAAGTGCATCTTTCTTGCATTATTTACAAGACACTGACAAATATAGTCTTGTAGAACGATAGATGAGTCCAACAGATTCATAACATAAAGCATTGTTAATCTAATATTCTCTACTGACGATACATTAGTCTTTGTTGTCTTCTCAGGGGTGGCTGCATGCACTTTACATGCACACAATGCAAGTATGAGTTCTGCTATGGATGTGGGAAGCCGTTTATGATGGGTGCGCGCTGCGGACTAAGCGAATATTGCGCGAGGCTGGGCCTTCACGCGCATCATCCGAGGAACTGCCTCTTCTACTTGCGAGATAAGGAACCCCACGAATTGCAGACTTTGCTACAGGTAAGAGGAAACAGCTAATAAAAAAGTATTCAAGCGGGATATGGCATGGCAGAGAAGATGGAGGTTGTAAACAAGGTTTTTCTGATTCATGATCAAACAAAATCTACGCCTGGTACGCTGGATTGGGGGCGAAAAAAAACCAATATGACAGAATTGGTCTCATGCAGTGTAGTAGGTTCTGTAAAGGGCCGTCTGGTTCGCGACCACCCTCCTACCGAAGTCCGACGCCAAACAGCTTGCTGTGTTCCATCGGTGCGTAGGGGAGTATCAGTGCCTTTATTATAGGCATATTCTGGGTTAACTCGCTCCATCGTCGACCTCATATATGACCTTGGTCAAGATTGAGGACGAGTAACCCTTCTCATAGTAAAAAAAAGGCTACCTTCTGCCACGAGTTCTCGCAGTTCTCGCAGGTCTTGCCCCTTTCCATTAAGCCAGTAAAGAGACTCATAAATGCACTATACATACATACCTACATTATAGGCGAATGAAAGGCCTTATAAAATATTTTTACCAATATTTTGTTTCATGTAGTATCTCAGCCCCAAAATACTCTTAGAAGTGTCAAATTGTTAAAATGACCCCTTGACTCTCTATTCAATTCTATAAGGAGTAAGAGTGATATTGTGAACAAAACGACTTTTACGCTGGACTTAGAAACAGGATGTGCCAGCTGAAAATTCTTCTCATACTGTAAGAGTCAGAAATTTAGGATGTGAGGCTTTTCTATGGTGGAATGGATACACAGTTTTAGGTAATACCTGTAATTCGGCAGATGAACAACGTGTCGTTTGAGACGACGGCGCCAGAAGGCGGCACGGGCCGGTGTCCCATCCAACTGCAGAAGGAGACTCCGGCCGGCCTCGTGGACACGGCTTGCGGTAGCGAGGTGCCGCCCAATCACGCGGGACTTTGCAAGTATGAACATTTTTTATTCGTGTAATTCGCCTAGACCATAAGGTCCGTACTACAGAACGCGACTCAGACTCTGATCTATATTTAGGTATTGATTGTCCCACTATCAAAATGGCAAATACGACAACTTAAGTACTTATAGATCAGAGTCTGAGTCGCATTCTGTAATTCGGACCTTAGACTAAAATTAAACGTGATGCACGAATAGGTCTACAAAAAAGCCAGTATGTTTTTGTCTTTATTCTCATAATAAGAGAAGAAGAAAGGACAGACTTTCCCAAAGCGATGCCTGTAATGGGCTAAGTATGAAATTTTAAAAATATTTTTTATTTCGTTTTATTTATTATTTAACATAAACACCTAAAGGAAGAGCGGTGCCTCCTAACACAAGTTTTAAAAAAACTTAAAAGGAGACTCCAGCACCCGTATCAATCATGTAAACTGTTTTTTGGTGAAAATAGATATTTTATTTATTTATTTTATTTATTTATAAAGGAATAAGGTCCCGTTTCTTAAAAAAAATATTTAAAAAATCTATCTTTTGAAATAAAAATATAATAATTCAAAGATTCTCAGTAGGGTAAACTAATCCTAAGTACGGCATTATATGCAATCGTATTCCTTTGCCAAACTGTCATGTCAATTAAGAAAAAAAGACATATCCTGTTTCATTTTGTATTTGGTTGTTTATTTCCGAGTCTGGTTGGTTGTTACTTCAGCCAAGTTGGTAGAATCAGCTCTGACGAACTGAGCGGTATCTATAGTGTCGGAATCCAGGGTATTGTGAAAGTTCGAAAGTCCAGGAAGCATAGCCAAGTCGTCAGTAAATATCAATCCAAATAATCAAAACCACGAAACAGAAGGTAACGGTAGAGTCCAGGTAGCCAAGCCAAGTCGTCAGTAAATATCCAAATAATCAAAACCACGAAACAGAAACAAAGTCAACAACCAACAACTCAAAAACACAACAATTAGGTTATGTGTCAACCAACTGTCAGACGTCTTTTTTTTACTTTGGCAAAGGAATTAAACCGTATAGAATGCTGTAGTAAGCAACAAATCGTAACCAAAATTTTAAAAAAATATTATTTTTTTATTTGTGATCAAAATTATTTAATATCTTTTATTTGAATATGGGACCTTAAGCCTGCTTAAAATAAAAAAAATCTAATTATTTTAAAAATATTGCACACAGCCCATTGTGCATTATGTGTATCTTACTCTTATACTTAGATAACATTGCCCGCTAAGAAAGGATCTCTCAGAATTCCTATTGGAATTCCTATTTTATAAGACTAATTCATTTATCTGTTGAAAAATTCGACTATAATGCTTAAAAACAGGATTTTAGGAAAAGTACAGAGGACCTCAGTACGTTTACTAACACCATTTACATAAATTTACTACCACCGACCGTTTACTAACACCGTTTACTAACACCATTAAATAAACATTTCATTAGATCAAAACAAGCCCCTGGTGACCAAAGACAATTTAAAGTTGTTGGTGACAAGATTACAAGGAATGTTGGTGAAGCTTATGTCTGGTTTGAACGGTTTACTCAGGTCAATGTATATCTAACCAAGTCCAAACCGGTCTGGAGTTGCTTCACTGTAAATACTTGACCTGCCAAATCTTTGAACATTATGCTAAAAGCTTACCTCGGGTTAAAGTGCTGACAGGAAGAAGTCCGTAGCAGTTAGCGGGGTTCGGGTGCGGACGGTGCGCTAGGCGGGCCATGGTACGTCTTGCAGGCATATATCTCTGTGTATAGTTATCACATACCGTAGCTGGATAAACCAATTCTAAAAAGCCCGCGTGCCAGCCATCGAACAGCCGTCTGTCCCCCAGTACAACCTAATGATTCAAAAAGTGAAACTAAGGCCCGTAAAAGAGGAGACTCAAGTCTTGATCTATACTTAAGTATTGATTGTCTCTTTCTCTTACTATCGAAATGGCAAAGACGACTGCTACTCAAGTATAGAACAGAGTCTGAGTCGCATTCTGTAATAAGGACCTAGCTGTTTCATTTAGTCTTTCCTTTGGTCGCGGCTGCACGCAGTTAGTCTGTCCAGCTATGTATACAGAGATATATGTTTGCAGGAACCACTACCTGGAGTACTTGTCTCGGCTGGTGCGCGCGCGGGGCGTGGACCCGCTGCCGTTGCTGGCGGTGGACGACCTCGAGACGCTGGTACGACGCGCCGCTCAGCGCCTGCCGCCGCGCCCCTACGGCACGCTCGACGGCCTTTACAAGCGAGCCCTCGTCGAGGTCTGTTTATTCTACCAGCTTCTTTTATAGGCCTCACTATGTGGAGTACCTAGCCGGGCTCGCGCGCGGCCTCGACCCCATCCCCATCATGGACGTCACCGAGCTAGTCGCCGAGCTCCGCCGCCGCGCGCTGCCCCTGCCCGAGCGCGGCCCCTGGGATTCCGACCCCATTTACGCCGGCATGTGTGCTGAGGTATACGTCAAATAGTTGCTAATTAGCAATCATAGACTCTCGCAAAAGAAGCTTGTGCCACATGAATTTGTAATATGTAATATAATTATAGGAATGTGCTTCTTAAAAACTGGTCACCCATCACGGTCGGCCTACCTATTTACTGGACTATCATAACGGTCGAGTCTGAATTTATACCTTATGATATTTTCAATTGAGAACTGATAAACTGATCTGTTTTTAATGATAAATGATAGTCAATTTATTTGAAGACCATTAAACCAATTTTAAAGTAACTTAAACTGTTCCTATAAGTTGCAACAAAGACATCTATTTGTCTGAACTTTGAAGAATACGAATACAAACGAACATAATATACTTAGTAACTAGTGCCATTGGCACAAGCTCATATTATAAACTGATATATGCAAATATATTTTTTTATAACGAATGGGTTTTGCTCTTGATAGTCGGGCAGAGTTAGGATTTGCGTCAAGGAAATTGTAACCAGCAAACAAATTTTTTTTTACCATTGCCCCTCGAAAAAGGGTCCGTTATTCTTCAAAAACAGTGAATTAAACGCTGTTTATTTCACTGAGTGAATAAAACATTTTGAATTTGGAACATGCGCGATATACGGATTTTAGTAAGAAAACAAAAGAAAATGTGCAAGGAGGTTGCATACTCTCGCTATAAAAATGTACTTAAAATTGGCTGTATGTAATAACCGGCAGTATGGAATAGGTATGGCTCGGCTAAAAATTTTAAATTTAGAATTAGGAATTCAGCCAATTTTCTGTGCAATTTTCATGCAATTAAAAGTTTCTGTTAAAAGTTTTTGTCTCAAATCATAAAATGAGTTCGACATCCATTGATGAAAGTAAACCTCTCGTTCCAGAGTCATTTCACGTTAAAGCAGCAGCTATTGTTGATAATTTACTGTCACAGAGTAATTATTTTCTTTTTCTCGTAGTCAATGGTAAACAGTAGAGTACCTAGCACGTGAAAAAAAATTCATCTCGGCTCTTGTATCCCTCGAAAAGAATTCACCTTTTTTTCATTTGTTGGGTAATCTACTATTTTCTATAGATCTTTGCATTAGTATATGCAAAGATCTATCATAAAAAGGCATGAAGACCATTTTTCCGTTTTTGCTGCGGTTTGCAAAAAGTTTAAATGCGATCAAGCTAAAATTTGGTACTTACAGATATTAGAGGCTGTAATATCTACCTTCAGTCCAAATTTCAGCTCTTTATATAATATGCTACGAGAGTTATTGAATTTCGAAAAAATGGCCAAAAAACACGGTTTTTTGCGGATTGCACAAAACTACCAAACCGATCGGGACTCAACCAAACTCATTTTGTTTGTCTTTTTATTGCGGTTTTTTGTTACATAACACTTTTTACCGCCAGACGCGTAGTTTACCGGTAAATCGCAAAAAACCTGTTTTGACAGTTTTGGTCATTTTTTTTTTGACAGCCGCGCTGCATCTCTAAAGTTGTACAAAATGAAAAGGTTTATACTAACAAAAAGAAAAAACATTTTTAATTGCTGGTTACAATTTCCCAGCACTGTGATCGGCTAATTCTGCCCGACTATGACCACAATCTAGCCAGAGGCGTAGATGGGGCATGGGGTCGAGGGAATTAAAAAATCAATAATAAAAAACAATAAATGAAAATACATACACAAATTGTTTTTATACGTTTTTTATTACAACGCCAATGAATTAATATTACAAGCTTATTATTTTTTATTTTTTCCAGATTGTAAAAGAAAAAATCCCTCTGGAGTAGTCCACGGGCTCGTGAAGAACGAAAATTTTGAGGTGGTGTATTTTGGAATCATTTAATGTAATATGTAATCGTCGTTAAGATAAATTGTATAACGTAAGCACTAAAACTTTATGTAAATTAACATAAACTTATAAATTATAAAGCAATAAAAAATAAAAATATATTTTAAAAACACTTTAAATTTTATTTCATTCGGTAGGTACAAACTTTTTACTATGAATTCTATTTTTTTGGGGAAAGAATAGTCGAACACATAGGGACGACTGACAATCGGCACATACGTAAATGATGAAGCGGTTTCACCGTCTCGCGAAGGGCTCGTTCATGTGGTTGGAGCTGCGCTGGATGTAGTGTCGGGTGGAGTGGATGCGGGACTCGAGCGAGTCGGGCAGCGAGCGCGTGTCGGAGCGGGAGGGGCGCGCGGCGGGGGCGGGGGCGGCGGCGGCGGCGCGCTGCTCGGCCACGCGCGCCGAGCGGTCCGCCTCGCGCTCGGCACCCGCAGACAACATCTCCGCCAGCCGCGCCGCCTTCTCATCCTCGCTCAAATCCCCCTTCCTAAAATCTCTTTTCAAATTAGAGTGCTTGTTATTTTTCTTTCGAGCGTAACGCTCGGTCTTCGTTAGTGATGCGCTCCTGCGTCGTTCGTAGTGGTGATGGTAGTGGCGGTGGTCACACGAGCCGTAGTGGTCGATGGTGGCGTGTCCGCAGTGCTCGCAACTGTCCTCGGACGCTACGTTTCTTTTAGGTCGTTTATGTTTTATCGTTTCGTAGGAATCTGTACTCTCACTTCTGCGTTTTCTACCAAGTTTCTTATTAGGAGATGAGTGTTGTTTTTTTTGTTTATAGTGTTTCCTGTCGTAGTAATCATCCAATTCAGAATCAACGCATTCTCCCTTTTTTGGTTTATCTCTTCTACTCATCTTGCGCTTTTCTTTTTTGTAATCTGTAATTGCCTTGGCCATATAATTTCTTCTCCTTTTGAATACCGCTCTTTTAGATTTTTTTTCTTTCGATTTCTTGTTACTTTTCGGTTTAACCCTTTTGACATAATCTGATTCATTTGGTGAATCGTATTTATTATTCGCTTGTGCCTCGTTGTTGGCACTTGACCTTTCATCCTGTTGTTCAATTGGTATTTTACTGGCATATGAGTTTTCTTCATTATCAGCATGAAGTTCATATTTAAGATTTTTATCATATTTTCCAACATTATCCTTAAAAGTTTTATTAGACATATTTTTTGTATCTTCTGTCTTTTCAACACCTAATGCCTGGCCCGAATGTCTATTTCCTACATTTTCATTTTCTTCTATCTCTTGATTACTTTCACTTCTAAATGTTTGCTCTTTCTCACTTCTAAATCTTTGTTCACTCACTTTTGAGTCATTGTCCTTATTGTTTTTTTTTTCTCTTTCCCGGTCTCCGTCTCTTTCTAGCTCTCTATTTTGATCCTGATCTCCATCCTTTGGCTTAGGATCTTCGACATCAGCTTCTCTTCTTGCCTTTTTATGATATTTTGCTCTTTTATTTCTTTCTTTATATCGTCTTGAACCTGCCTCTTCCGACGCATCTGAATCAAATGTTTGAGAATGTTTTCTTTTTTTTGATTTTTTGGGTAACTTTTTTTTGTCTTTCTGCTTCCTTCTATTTTTTCTTGAATACTCATCTGCAGAATCTGGCCCCGATTTCGAGTCATCTGAATTTAACAAATCAGTTACACTGATTCCTTTTTTACCTAAAGCACTCAGTTTGGCAGCTAGTTTAACATCTAGGTCACTGTCTCCTTTTCTTTTGCTTTTTTCTTTTTGCTCCTGTAAATTAACAAAAAGTTGAATCTAGGCTAGACGCAAAAACAGTGCTTCGAATCAAAAGAGCTTTTGAACATTTTGATTTGACATAGTTGCAGTCCGCCATATTGTTTTTTTTTTAATCGCAGTCACCTACCTAATATGTATGTACAGATTGTATTTATTACGAAATAGACGGGTTCCCTACGTGAAATCGAAACCGTTTGCTCTAAACATTTAGATTAGGAAGTCACGACATTTTTGGTAACGATATCCTAAATGACTTATTTTGGATTGACAAGATAAAGACCAACTCTCTGATGCCAAATACGTTGGTCTGCCTGCGTAAAGTAGTTGCGTTCTCTGTATAGGGCGCCTGAAAACCAAGTTATCATGACCATAAAAAAAATGATAAGGTAAATGGCTGAGTATTATATTAGGTAAGTACTAATATCAGTAGCGTAAAAACTGACCAAATATTCAGTTGTGCTATGAAGCAATAAATGGCTGAGTATTATATTAGGTAAGTACTAATATCAGTAGCGTAAAAACTGACCAAATATTCAGTTGTGCTATGAAGCAACGAGCGTTCAAACGTGATTTATTATGACCAAAAAAAACGATCAGGTAAATGGCTGAAAATTACAAATCGTAAACTGTCAGTACGTGCTAGCTTAGTGGCACCAAAACTGACCAGATATTTGGTTGCAATTCATAGTTATCGGCGATATTAGTTCCAACTACCCATGTCTTAACGTATATTCTTCAAGTATTTTACTAGAAGTGCTTGGTTTAAAAACGAAAAAAACACGCTTTTATGACCGGTGAGGAAACTCTTCATCGATTATTAAAATATCTAATCGCAAAAAAATCTGAAATCTCACCCTGCTCCGTCATCAGACTCCACTCTCACCACCAAGTAAGTATAGCGAATAGGTCATCAGTAGAAAACAAATGAGCCCAAGCTCAAGGGGTTTCGCAACAGCCGTGGAAGAGTTATATTGACCACCATGACACCATCATCAGATCAGCTCGATGGTAGCAATTGGAATTGTCAACGGACTCTTATAAACTTACAAAGTTTCAAATCGATACGATAATTAGAAGTAGGCTAAAATTGAATTCCAACATTTTCTTCCATTGTGACTTAGTTACAGGTGAAGCTAATAAAAAAGCGTGTTAAAAATACCCACTCAGGTGAGATTCTTCGATTTACATATGTACTTATCATGATCGCAAAGTTTTTCGGAACTTATATACATTCCTGTCATAGTAACCGACGCTCTTACGGTGGAGGAAAGCACCGTGACGAAAACCTGCATATATCAGCTGTATCAGAATAGGTCATCCCAATAGGTCATCTAGTTTGTCGCCAGTTGATCACGGCTGGAAGGAAGACAGTGAGAAGTACATTCCTGTTTGGTACACAGGTAATCAGCTGCCAATCAGTGTGGCTGATGTAACAATAACCGGTGAAAACGAAAAAAATGATAATAATGAAAACGAAGATATTTATAGTGGTAAGTCACAGAACTAGAATGCATTCACGTTAAACCAGCTTTCGGCAAACATAGCCAGCAACGGGGTCAAACACATAAGTTTAACCAGTGGTGGTGGCAACCCAGCGGTACATGAATGCAGCGCACTATACTAGACCTAAACTCCTTTTTTTTCTAATAGTTTGATATTATATATTTCCTATAATATTTGTAGTAGGTAATCAAGAAATTATAAATAATTGATAAATGGTGCGTAGTTATACGAATCAATGTCACTGCTGGTGCTCGCCAAGCGCTGGTTTTGTAAATAAAACGTTACCTATAAGTTATTCATGTATTGTGTCAACTTTTTAATTTATTCATATTTTTTTCTTTTACAGATTGCTCTGTATGCCTTGGCAACGACGTCAGCGATGAAGAAGATGATTTGTGAATTTTTCCATAGATAACAATTGCAATATTTCATATGATTTCATTTAAAAAAACTCCCAATTACTTACCAGAGTTTTCTTTTTCTACTACCGTTTCGTAGTTTAACAAATAAGAACAAGCTAAATTTGAAAACGCAGACAAGATTAAGAGTCATTGTGAAAAATCTAGTGGCGTCAGAGGGGGAGCTGCAAAGTTGCCCGTACTGGTGCCTATTTTAGTAAGTATAGATAGGTACCTAGCGATATCGAAATTTATTGACGGTTCAGCCTTTTTACGTCTTAATGCTGGGATGACCTATTCTGATACAGCTGATACATGCAGGTTTTCGTCACGGTGCTTTCCTCCACCGTAAGAGCGTCGGTTACTATGACAGGAATGTATATAAGTTCCGAAAAACTTAATGGTACATGATCCGGGTCGGAATTCGAACCCACGACCCTACGATCACGATTATTGCGATCATGATAAGTACATATGTAAATCGAAGAATCTCACCTGAGGGTATTTTTAACACGCTTTTTTATTAGCTTCACCTGTAACTAAGTCACAATGTAAGAAAATGTTGGAATTCAATTTTAGCTTACTTCTAATTATCGTATCGATTTGAAACTTTGTAAGTTTATAAGAGTCCGTTGACAATTCCAATTGCTACCATCGAGCTGATCTGATGATGGTGTCATGGTGGTCAATATAACTCTTCCATGGCTGTTGCGAAACCCCTTGGGCTTGGGCTCATTTGTTTTATACTGATGACCTATTCGCTACACTTGGTGGTGAGAGTCTGAGTCCTGTAAGATGGAGGCGAGTCTTTTTAATAAGCCTTAAAATTATTCCTTGATTTAAACTCTGATGACGGCATAATACAGACATTTCCTATGATTACTTTTATAATTTTAGTGTCAAATTTGCACCACTGGTACGCCTTCGACCGCTCATATCTCGGAAAAGTGTCACATATATAGTCTTAACAGCTCATGTTTGCGATGTTTTTAGCTATCGATTGATGCAAGTTTCGAAGGTAGCCGCAATTTTTGGATCATCAAAACAAATGAAACGGTAGGTATGCCAGAAAAACATTGATCTAACTAATTTGCTTAAAACTGCAAATATGGAACACTCGGTTTAAATGTTTTAAACCTCCGCGCGATTCTTGCACCGAGTGTGCACTATTTGTATCGCATGCGCCGTAAACAAGCGCGCGACGGGTTAACCCTTCGCTTAAAACTTAACTTTTGTTTACTTTTCAACTGTTGAGCCCTTTTTTTTTACTACTTAGAAGTTGAACTACACGATTTACATGCAGTAATACTAATAATAATTGAAAAACTTACTTGTTCTTTTCTCAATAACTCTGTAATGCGTTTTCGATGCAAAGGATTATTCAAAAGGGCTGCTCTGGCTGCTCTTTCACGTTCCTTTACAAGTAGTAGTGGATCTTCTCGTAATTTACGTGCCAAATCTACTTGTACATCTCCTGAAGTATTTGATGCTGAAGTTCCAACTACCCGACGAGCAACTGCTGGTATAACATCATCTACTTTCTCTGGCTGGTCATAATTCTTTTCTATAGCTTTGCCGAGCAAGTAGTCCTCATCATGTGCTTTTTTATCAGGTTTCTATAAACAAAGGGGACTTCTGATTACTAATTGTTAAGATGGATTCTTGTGATATTTAACCTATGGTAATCAGGTATCTTTGGGTACCATTGATAGGTACCCAAAGAATGGAGCAAGAAAGTTACCCAATGGTACCCAAGATGGGGTAATAGGAAGAGAGGTAGTCAGTTTTAAAGATGGGAAGACGATTTAAGAGTCATAGCAGTACCTGCTACGAGTGGCAAGGGACAGAAAGGAGTGGAAAAGGTTGTCAAAGGTCAAAAATGTTTATTTCATAGAACATACAAAGTGCTGCTTGAAAACTTCATAAAAATACATTTAGCAAAATCAATATAAATCATTGAGCAAAATAGTGAATTACATTAGCATTTTTGAATTTGGAGGAGGTCTTTGCCAATTGGCATCCAGATATACAGTAAAAAGGAAAAAAAATGTCACTATATGTTACTGTCTGAATAAAGGCTTATTATTAATCAGGTATCTTAATAATTATGCATAGAAACAATAAAACTGTGCTTATATATTCATACCTGCACATGTTGATCAAGGTTATTAAATCTACACTAATATTATAAAGAGGAAAGATTTGTACCTATTTTTGTATGTTTGTAACGAATAGGCTCCGAAACTACTGGACCGATTTCAAAAATTCTTTCACCATTAGGATACCACATTATCCCTGAGTAATATAGGCTACATAATTTTCCCGAATTCCCACGGGAGCGAAGTCCCGAGCGGGATGCTAGTCTTAATATATACAGGGCTTTAGGTAAATCTCTTTCAACCTCTCGGGTGCTAAATCAGTGCATGAAACTGAACAACTTCCCAAGGAACATAGGTCAAAATACGAAAAAAAAATTTTGATCTCCCATACAAAATGCGCTATATGCTGATGAAGTTTGTATGGGAACTCAAATTTTTTTTTCGTAATTTGACCTATTATTGGTGGAAAGTTGTTCAGTTTCATGGACTGATTAACCACCTGAGAGATTAAAAGAGATTTACCTAAAGCCCTGTATATTTTTTTCAAATTTTTATAGAGGCTTCAATCATCCCAGGTGACCATGCCAGCCTTATAAGGTCTTTCTTTAGTTTATCTCAATGATTGATCGAGGAATCTATACAGCCCAACAGCTCGCTCCGACAGTAGGTATCTTAATATATAAAATTGGAGATCCTGGTTCATCAATGCCCAGCACAAGCCCATAGAAAGCTGTTTGGCATGAAGGTTCCTTTCATTAAGTTGGCAAGGAATAAGGAAGGATTTTACAAAATCCCATTTGATCCTTTATCTAGTTATGTATAAACTGCAAGAGGATTCCAATAAAAAACTACAGCTGAACCCACATGTGTCAAATTAAGTACAGCGTAATTTGATACTGACATCGTACTTTGATACTGGCAGAACATTGTCATCCAGATGATGGAAAATAATAAAGTCAATCACATTAAGATTTTTTTTAAAGGTTTGGAATAATGTGGTTACATGAAATGGTACGTTGTATACAAAGTGTTTTTCTAAAATACCAATTAAAAAGAAAATCTGAAATTAATAAAAATTTAGATTAATGCGCATTTCTATTTCAAATATGTTAAGTATTGCCATGATAATACGGATGTTGACTAATTTTTTTTTATTGTTTATCTTAAAAAGGAACTGAATCCCAAACCCAAAACCGAAATAATTTTTGAAAACTATTCAGAAATAAAAAAGTTATAGTTAGGGAGGCGAATAGGGGAATTTTCGGCAATACTCGAGCGTGGCAGTTTAAGATATGAGAGATACCTTAGACCTAATAGAACAGCCTTGTAAAGTATTTAGCTCTATATGTAGTGACGCGCGCCTAGGATAGACGATCAGATTAGTAAAAAAAAATGGATAGTCTGAAATACTCGAGCGCGTCAGATTAAGATATCGGGGGTTGAGTTTAGTGTTTAAAGACTAAATTTAACTAATCTGACGATAAGTCCTTGACGCCGCCGAGTTATAGGGTCGCGAACTTGTAAAAAAAAAACGTTAATCTGGCATTCTCGAGCGCGATTTTTATTTTTTTTATTTTGAAGAATAAAACTTACTAAAAATACAAAATCTGCCGGTTTCCGCATGACCGGAAGTGTGGAGGAGCCATTTCGTCTTCCTAAGAACGCGTTGCGGCATATAAGTCGCGAACGATACATTTTACAAAAAAAGTTTAAATAAACAAAAAAGGTAATTTTATTTTACACAAAAAAGGTCTCTTTACATTTTTGTCCAAAGTTAAAACTTTTTGACTTGAAGCATCATAAAAACTCAAACTCCCGATTTTTTGAGTATATCTCGAAAACTGAGGGTGTTAAAAAAAATTGATATGAAATAACGATCATTAAATTATGTGACTTTTATTATATCTGAAATTTTTTTTTTCTAAAACTTCTCCACAATTTTCGTGGACTCGGGAAAAGTTACGCGTATCTGTATACCAAAGTATTATTAACATGTACAGTTTCATGTATATATATTATTCAATAGTCTGTTGAAAATTGTTTTTTGGACGTACCGTAAGCAAAACGAAGTGAAGAATTGAAGCAAAAAAGAGGAATTTGCCATAAACATGTAATACAGACTGAGCGCTTCGCGGAAATATGCCGTCCTACCAGTACCAGGCACTCAGCAGGAAAGAATTGTGGATTGGAGCCACAATATGAAAGTTCCAGTGAAGAAGAAGAAGAAGATGAATTGTATTGAGCAAAAATGTAAAGATCATACATAACAATACAATTATAATCCAATTTTTATATCATTTCATTTTTTTATACAATAAATAATACACTTCGTACTAAATTTCATCTACATTTACGTTGGTTGTATCTATCGCTTTATTGTCTTTCTTAAATTCCCCGTTTTATCAAGGAGAAAGATAGGAAAAAAAGAAACCAAAAAACCTTTTTCGGTCAGATTAAGAGAACCCACCAACATTTTTGTCAGATTAAAAAAATATGCTTTCAGGATACCGAGATAAACCTTCCCTATGAAAATCTGACGCGCTCGAGTATTTAAAAAAAACTTTTTTTTTTTGCATTTCCAAAAATTCATCGTAACTTATCGTCACGCCGAAATCGTCAGTTTTTTTAAAGGGAGCTTCCTTGGGGCCTACTTAACAGCCCTTCCGAAAATCTGACGCGTTTGAGTAAATTTTTTTTTTTTGCATTTTTGACTACTTTATATGCCTACCCCCACCACGCAAACCGGCAGATTAGTATACCGTTGTTATCAGAGGCACTTGGGGCATACGTAGTATGAATATCTGACGCGCTCGAGAATGCCCAAGTAACTGTTTTTTTTAACATTTTTGAAAAACAGTAACCGCCAAACCCACCGCTAAAATGGTTTTTGCCATACGAGCTTTTCTTTTCGAAATTATTTTATCTTTCGATTTTGATAGGTCTCGACGGCGCCGTTGAATTACGCCATTTAGCTACCTCGCCTCCCTAACTATTACAAGCTATTAAATTTTAGTAGAGGGGGAAACTGTCAAACAACGAAAAAGAGATGCACTTACTGACACGTGACGTCACCGCCATTTGTTTGTGTAGGTAAAAACGAGATAGCTAGCTCTCCCCACGACACGAGGTAGCTAGTCCTTACGTTAATGTAAATGCTAATAACTTGTTCATTTATATACAAATTTTAATGCTGTTTTCAGATAAATATATATTTCTAGCATTATTTTTTGTTGCACATACAATAATTCATAAAATCAAACACTGTCAACATCCCTATTATATGAGACTTTCTTTTTGAAAGATTAAACCATACAAATGATTACTAGAGTTGCAGCCAATGCACTTTTGTATATGATTTTAGATATCTTTTTATAGGGTATTTTTGAAACACTTTGTTTAAGGACAAGACTGCAGTTTTTTTGTGGCTTTAGCCTGCTATTTTTAATTGATGTTTTGATTTCTGATCACTGAAACCTGAATTATTGTATAGGTATTGGTAGATAAAGCTTATACATCCCCAGTCAATGCACTTACATCATACATCCAATGCAGTCTATTGTCAGATGAGTTTTCGCCAAGAGAGTTCACCAAATCTTTCAACTCAGCACGATCTCTTTCCCTCTCTCGTTCACTCTGTAACTCCATTATGCGTTTTTGTTCCTGGGCTGCTGCTTGTTCGGCCTTCCAAACACGCTCCTGGTTCTTCATCGTGTTGGGATGCCATGATTTCTTTGAATTCTAAAAACGATATGCAAGAATTCATTGATTTCAAAACAAATAAACAGCAGTTAACTCATATACAAGTCATAAATAAAAATTTAACTACTCACCAAATCACCGCCACCCATGGTGCACTGTTCAGTGCACCACGTCAATCACCTGTTAAGCTTTTGCTCCTACTTGGTCACAGACCAAATATTACATGAACATCAAAAATATTTCAGGATCCTGGAAAGTATGTACCTAATTGCAATTACTATCCAATGAACAAAATCAAAAATAGTCACATGAATTATTTTTACATTTTTGTATTGTCAAATTATTTTTGTCAGTTTTGATTTAAAATAAATTTCATGATTTTTTGGAAAAAACAAAAACGATGTCATTTATTGTCAATAACCCCACTTTTGAATGTGTTGTTGTTGTTGTTTAATTTATCCCTTTTGGGAAAAGCAAAGGAATCACCACACAGCCGTTGTTTGTTTTTGTGCGGACCTTGACCGAGTGAGCGCAGAGTCAGCGTACACAAGACAGAATTTGAGGTTTTTTATCCATCATAAATAGAGCGCAATTAGTGCAAAAACGAAATAAATAGTTCCCTTTTATATAAAGGTGGCACTTCACTTGGCGTTGCGTGTATTTGCTGTATTTGTCCAAATATTTGTACGCAGTCCAAACAGCACAAACAAGACGTCTTCACTTGGAATGTCAACAGCAAATAACACAGGCAAATAAGGTCTAAAATGGTCTAATAATCATATTGCGTCCTTTGATGTGTGACAAAAGACCGACAAGCGAACGGATCGGCGTATTTGCGTATTTGGTGTGTTTGTCATATTTGTTCAATTATGGCAAATATAGACAAATAAATCCTCCACACATGGTAGTATTTGGCCAAATACGGCAAATACGCAACGCCAAGTGAAGTGCCACCTTAAAAAGAATAAAGACCATTTGCCTCTGTGTACGCTGGCTTGACGTCAAACTGGCGTACACATGGCCGTTCTCTAAAACAGTTAACACTACAGCACCAAAAATATGTGTACTAATTAGTGTCCGACCAAAACAGGTTTTTCAGCCGAAACCGAATTTTCGGCCTTGCTCTCAGTTTCAGCCGCAACCGAAACTTACTTAAAACATATAAACATTTTCTATTATAAACTGTGAAGTGTATTTTTTGTAGTGTTTATTTTATTTAACTATTAAAGTGTACTTCAAATAGTAAAATAAAATAAAAAGACAGTAATTAAAGGATGTAACATTTATTAAAAACAGAAGTACAATTAAAAACAAATTAAAAAGAAATGCTTACCTAATCGTTTATGTGCAAAACAAAACACAACATCGACTCAATGCGATTAACGATTGACAGCGGCGAACTTAGCCGTGGGCTGGCGTGTCGGGCGAGCACGAGTTAGCTGCGAAGTTCGCCACGATAATTCACAAATACCTACTCGAGTTTCGGCGCGGCGTTTCGGTGCTTTTTGGCCGCAACCAAAACTAAAGCTGAAACTAGATTTCTCGGACGAAGAGCCCCGGCTGAATCCGAACTTTCGGTCGGTCATTCATTATCATTAGTAGTGTAAATAGAGCGACTGCTGTGCAAAATGTTCATCATTTATTCAAGGAACACCCGAAATTACGTACATCGGATTTCATCTGTTAAAAAAAAGTAAATTCGTAATGGATTAGTGATGTACGGAAAATACTTGAAGTATCAAACTGATGTAGAATAACAGCTTGCATACTTCTTGCATATGAATTTTTGATTCATTTGATCCCGAGGCCGAGGTAGGAAATAGGTATAATAGGGACCTTTATTGTAGGTAGTGTTTGATGGGATAACAACTACTCGTATGAGAGTTAAGTACCTACTTAAGGCGACTACAGCACCTAAATAACGATTTTATGATGCGTATATAAGCATGACGCACTGCATTAAATCGAAGAAAAAAATACTACGGTAATATTCAGGACATAAACTAGATAAGTAGTTTGCTAAAAACATGATTCAGCACTTTTGGTTCGATAGAAAAAGCTCACAAATTCACCTCTAATACCCAATATTGTGTATCTTTTAAGCTGAAACAACGATAGTAAAATGCACACAGGAACTTGAATTTGCTATCAAAATGTTCGTGATTGAACACTCTCGATAAGTAGTTACTTAACGCATTTTTCGATGTAAGCTGTTACCTTTCCATAAATCTTATTTTTCTAACTTTCGAACATGTTTTTACGCACGCACGCTTTCATAGTCCGTAAACTTCGTGTATCGACACTGTTCACACTGCCGGCCCAGGCCTGTTGAGAGACAGAGATGGCACTATTCATATGTGCGCTGCCTTTATCGGGTGCTGTAGTCGCCTTGGATGGAGTTTGATAATGTTGTTGTCTCAATGGGGCGTATTACATTTATCAATAATATCCTAGTATCACAAGTATCACAAGTATTGATGGGGCTGTTACACATATCAATATTATCATCATCAGAACGCCTTAGATTTACTAGAGTGAAGTCGTGTTTTGGTAAATTCATATTTTACCAAAACACGCGAGGCGGTTTTGGTCAAAACCCTATTTGTAGGGTCAAAAAGGCGTTCATACTTTTTTTGGTTTGTCACGACCGCCATCTTAGATTTTTAAATGGATGTCAATTCGTAATCAGCACTCCCGAAAACCTATCAAACGACACCCATGACAGATTTTTTTTAAACTGCACGTCCGCAATTTTGGATTTCAAAATGGTTTTCATTTTCGCAATCAGCACCCCCGAAAACCTATAAAACGACAACCATGACGGTTTTTTACAAAAAAATACATGTCCACCATCTTGGATTTCAAAATGGATGTCATTTTCGGAATCAGAAGCCCCGAAAACGTATTAAACGACACCCATGACAGTTTTTCACAAAAACTGCATGTCCGCCATCTTGGATTTCAAAATAGATGTCATTTTTGGCATCACCACCCCCGAAAACCTATTAAACGACACCCATGTCGGTATGCCTGTATGGCGGTCGGCAGGTAAGATGCTTGGTGACGCTTCGGGCTTCGCCCTACGCGGTAAATACATCGCTACTACCACGTTCGTCCTTCATGGCTGTCAGTAAATACTGACAGTTCGCGTATCACGAAGTGCTTACATTTCAATATTATTGATGGGATCGCGCGGATCA
Organism: Aproaerema taeniolella; assembly: GCA_949987775.1. Classification (NCBI taxonomy): domain Eukaryota; kingdom Metazoa; phylum Arthropoda; class Insecta; order Lepidoptera; family Gelechiidae; genus Aproaerema; species Aproaerema taeniolella. Next base: position 15,928,468 of record OX465246.1, read on the forward strand.
CAGGATTTCTGGATATTCTGTGATATTATCACGATACTACGATACGGTGTATTACACTGTCAATAATATCACGATATCGTGATATTATTGATAATGTGATATGCCCCAATCTAACGAGGAAAGATTTGTATTTTTGTATGTTTGTAACGAATAAACTCGGGACGGATTTCAAAAATTCTTTCATTATTATCCCTAAGCGACATAGGCTACTTAAATACCTCCTGTATTTATTTTTTACGTACCTACATTGTAATCCTGATCCTTTTCGTTTAAATTAAATTCCTTATAAGAACTTAAAATGTCCCGTTTGTGGCGGTTTTTTGTTTGAAAGCTGATGTGGTTAAAATTTTTCTTAGCTATATTTTATCAAAATTGGTTCAGCTGTTTAAAAAATATGAAGTATAAATTATCAGACGTGATACCTACTTACCTTTTATTTTTTAGAGTTATTTTTCTGAAACGACCATTGGTATCCGTTTTCGTTTTTCTATAATTTTTAACCGATTCGTTTGTCTGAAAATGGTACTTACGTTTAAGTCAGAATACCTATACGATTTCTCATAGATACCCATTTTGATCAAAATTATAGTACCTAGGTAATGTTCTAAGCGCAAATTGCATCAGTCACTACGTTCTTTATTTTGGGGCTGTAGTTACATGGTAGCTTGGTAGTTTTTCAACAGCTTGTTAAATAACCTGTAACTTAACAATTTTTGGTTTTTATTGGCTTTCCCAGCAGAGAACACACCAGCTTGAGAACACCGCGTATACATTATTGAAGAAGCACCACCATACTTCGAGAGAATAGGTATGGGTAATATCTTCGTCAAATGTTTCTGAGTTTCCAATTTCAATATTTTTATAAAATTCACTTCGAATTGATATTCGATGGCATAGAGCCGAACGGCCAGTGACGATTGTGGATGTGGATGCAGTCTCACCATGGAAGAGAATGCGTACCACAGTACCCACACCGAAATACCTATCAAGCAGTAGTTTGTTTCTCGTCCTTAGATCTTAGGTACCTACCAACCTGTTAATCATTCTATGAAATCATAATACCTAATTTCGTTTAAAATCTGAGACCACCAACATGTTGTTAAATAGGTAGGTATACAAAGTAGAGATTAAATGGAGGGTCGCTTCAGAATTTCACCATAAAGGGACAAAAGGGAAGTTTAAATTCGGAGTCGGTTTTTTAAAACAATCAGTGTTATGTGAATTGAATAGATAAAGCCAAAAATACACAAACAAATAGACATACACTATTGGGCGTTCTGTGTCTGTGACACCTAAACCATATATTTTCATAAAAAGCAGATGCGTCTGTCGGAACGAGAGCTTTTTTACTTTCTACTAACTTAAATCACGAGGTCGGTCATTCACCCCACGTGTCTCGTCCTTTTCTATCTATAGTATGGTTACAATGCGCGTGTGCACGGTTATCGGGTCGATGACTCCCCCACTAACTAAAAGCTTGACTGTTGTTGGATGAAAATGAAATGCTGTGGGTACCTCACCATAGTCACCATAACGACCTCGGTCATATAGGATAGGAACCACTACCATACAATTTCAGCGCTTTTAAATCTGGTAGCTTGTTAAGCCAGTAGTAAAAGACAAGCCATATAGTAGGTAAGTAGGTATGCTAGTAAGTAACCTAAAAAAAATAGTATGTACTAACCACTATAGTTTCTATTTAGGAACTTTGCTACTAGGTACCGTAGACTTTTAATGTGTCGGCATAAACATAAACCTCCTACGAAAGCCTTTTGTTCTAATTCCATAAACGAACTGATATTTGTATGACACACTCTCTCCTGTGGCTTCGGCCGCGCGTGCGTGAGTTAGGTTCCTCTCGTCTCAATAAATAGGTACCTACCTACCTTAAAAGTGATTCTGTCACTTTTCCTGGACTCCTTCAATCAGCTAGATCTCCGGTTGCTCCTTTTGAGCTATGTCCCAGAAAAACTTCTTCTTGATTAAGTGCTTAGCTCCTTTTTAAAGATATTTCACTCAATTTAAAAACGCTCAAATCTTTTTCATCATACCTACATAGCTTTCCCATCCTTGGTGGCTTAAAAACCTATGCTTAAAAACCTATAGGTACCTAGTATGATTTTTACACAAATCTGCATTCGCATGTATTTTTAGAAAACCAGACAAGAGCGACTCTAATTTTACTGGGTTCCGTACAAACATAAAGGTGTTCGATAGAACGAATATACAGGGTCTAAGGGACAGCTTAAATAAGTGATTATTTTTTTCCGAAAACGTCAGCTTAAGGAGTTTTTGTTATTTACTTACTTTGGTGCTACGTCCCCTCGCCCTGTCAGAATGCGATGTAGGTATATTGCTGTTTTTTGTGTTTCACACTGTTATTGTTTTTTTAACAAAATGGTGTGCCGTTATAGGTTAAATAATTTAATTAAAAAACAAAAAATATTAAACAAAACATGATCCGAAAGAGAACATTTCAAAATCATTTAGAATGATGGTCTGAATTCAGGGTTTCAGTTTTCGTTAAATCCATTTGAGACAATGACCAATTCAGATTTTAAGAAGAATAATTTCCGTGTCTACGTAGTTCATTGCGCTTTATTAACCCCCGTCCACTCATCCCAGTACCCTCCCCGCCTTCCCAAACGCCCTGTCGACGTTGCTTTTCTAAATTCCACCTTCACATGACCTATCCGATAAAGTCGAGTGAATACCTACCACTCTGCTCTTACGACCTACTTTTATTGGTTTCTTGTTTTCAGTAGGAAAGTGAGTAGGTATGAGTATGATTAGGATCGTTTAAACTTAGTTAGGCATGTACTATTCTGGGTTGAAATGTGTACGGTCTTGAAAATACATACATGCTTAGGTATCTACATATTTTCAATTTAGATGTTTCTGCTGAAAGTATGTTTCTGACACCGTAACATTGCACTGTCAAACCCGTAATACGTAGGTACCTATTGTAATTTTTGTGACATAACGATTTTAACAATCGGGACTAGGGTTGCCAACCCTACTATATAATATAGTATCCTTCTATATTAAGGCATCAAATACTATATTTCTATAAAAAATATATAGTAGGCGAAACTACTATATTTTCTGTGATAAAACTAAATGGCGAGACGAGCGTAACAGGGCCTTTTTAAATTTAATAAAATGCGAATTAATGGTGTTTTTCAACCTAAATATTAATTGTAATGAAGCATATGAACACTTTAAAAAAAATAAAAATGTAATTATTAAGGCGCAAAGCAGTAAGAAATATTCATTTAAAAATAAAGTCACATTTTAACCACATACTATATTTTTATTCTTTTTTTTGCCATCTACTATATTTTTTAAGCAAAAAATTCAAAAATACTATATTTGATAGAAAAAAAGTTGGTAACCCTAATCGGGACCCATTATTAGGAAGCCGGATTTTTGATGGGTCCGAAATGTTAAAATCTTTATGTTATTCAGTAATATTCAATAACAAAAGTCTCGACTACTGGACTTACTTGTTTATTTTTTTTCAGTTTTTAATGCGTAGTCGGGATTTTTTATTTTTTAAATATATTTTTTTATTTTTACATTTTTTGGTTAGGGTCAGACATTGATATTTGTTTATCTCACTTTATAATTTATCAATTTCCGAATTAAAAGCCTAAATATAAGAGAGAATCTTTCCTAACCAACTTTAAATCGTTATAGATCCTGAACGGTAATTCTGATTAAAAAACGATATGAGAAACCTAAACATGATTTTTAAATACCTATTCAACGATACCCCACTTGACATAGCTCGTCGATTTTTATATTTTTCTTTTGCACGTTATGACGTCCAAAATCGGCCATTTTGAGTTTTTCAAATTTTAACCCGTCGTCGCGTGCTTGTTTACAATCTCGTACACCATGTTTTCAAAAAGCACGCGACGCGAAGGTTTAATACTTTCTATGACAATTCGCGGTGTCATGACGAATCCAACGACGTACCTATCATTTATCGAAATCAGCCCATGAGTTTGGTCTAAGTGCCACAAAGGTACAGAGGGCTGCACATTTGGTTACCACACGCGTGCACTCTGCGTGCTGTTGCGATAAGAACGGTTTTAAAATGAAAATGGGGTAGGTATGCATACATACATACCTACATACATAGGCTGATAAACATATTACCTACCCTCCTTTGCGTCGCGCAGTCGGGTAAAAACGTTTGTTTGACTTTAGTTCGCGTTCTCGTGTAGAAGAAAAAAAATTATAAAACAAGAATTATTATTTAAGTTAAAACGCACAATCGAGAAGGGGAGGAAGCGGTCGCGGAGCGAGGCGGTCGATCTCGTTCCACGGAGCGCGGCGCGAGCGGGTCAGTTGCGGTCGCGTTGAGGAAGGTTGAATCGGGCACATGCGTGAGCCTCAGTACCACGTTTTCGAACGTTCGGTGACCCTGCTAGCTCGTGTCGACGCTCGCCCCGCGCACCTCGTACCGCTTCCCCGCAGTCGCCTACGCCCTCCCTCATTGTTCGCCTTATGACTACCCTAAACTAATTTCATTTTTCAAATGGATTTACATTAAGACATATCAAGATATAAATATAATAAACAAAAAATAAGATTTTCCAGTACCAACTTACAACTCTTCTAGTGCAGAATTGTTTTATTTATGTAGAGAATGATTTTGCTCTTGACCACAAACTAGCTCAGGGGCGAGGCGAAGATGTCGAGGATGTAGCAAGCTCACACAAAAGATGCCTATTTACTTGAACTTTAAAGAGATTCGGGTTATATGAGCCCGGAAATACAGACGTAGGCAGAGAATATGAGCACTTTTTGATACCTATTTTAGCACGCATATCAACAAAAACACCTTGAAAAAAATGCACTAATATCTCGATTGAGCTTATTTATCCTTAGAAGAAATGAAAACTTCAAAGCAGTTAAGTCTCGTTGGTAAGAATAAAACTAGTATGTAAGTGTATTTTTGGCGAAAAACTGGCCTTCAAAATCAAATTTCTTTATTTGCAAACAACTCGTTTCGTCATCAATACCTACTGCTGTCTGCTCTTCGTTTTCCGTTTGCACCACTCCATTCCTCATACTATTCGTAACCTGTTTGTTTTAAAGTAAATTAAATAAAAAGCGTGGCTTTTTTTAGAAGACCCAATAATAATATTAATAACAAACAAACGCCATACACTCAAGGGCCCACACTAAGATTGTATCGTGAGTCCATTGGGACACATAACATCCGACCCGAGGACAAATATCCGCTTTTCACACAATGTATTGTCCTGACCGGGAATCAAACCCAACAACCTTCTCCTCACAGGTAAGTAAGTAAAATAAAATGAAACCAATTTTCAACATTATAAATTTAATTTTATTTTATTTTATAGGCACATAAAAAAATACAAGTTCAGTAGTTCAAAATTAAAAATAATCAGCTAGTTATAGAACTAACAGACGTGCACAGCACTTGTATGTTAACATGCTTACACCAAACGTGCAACAAAAGACGTAAACTCGAGTTTGGCAGTCAAATATGAAACTCTTGTTATTTGAATTTTGAGTCCATCCAGTGCAGTGGTCGTTCACTAAACATTCATATTCAACAAGTAAACTGGACATACCTACAAAGTATACACAAGTAATTTTGACTGGATGTCCTAATAATCTTTTTTTAGGAGGTATTGTGGAAAAAGTCCAGATTATAGGGTCTCAGACCTTATAATCTGGACCTTAGATCTGTAATAATCGTTATAGGTCCTAGGCATTCAAGATAGAGAGGCTTTTTGCTGTCCGCACTTGTCTGTCCTATGAAAAGGGGCATAAAAGTCCCAGCTATGAGGAAGGCGCGAATTGGCTTTACGGCGTATTATGACAGGGTCGTGCGGGATGGGGTGATCCAATCCTGAAAAATCTGGGAGAATTAAGTGAAATTGTGCAAACATGATGCTAAAGCAAAACATTTGTGAAACCTGAATTATGAAAGAAATGAAAAACATCGAATTCTCTTCAAGTTTAACACTAACAGGAACAGAAGACATAAAATTACCAATGTTTAACCGACTTCAAAAAAGGAGGAGTTTTTATGTTCGACAGTAGTTACATCTTTCTTTATTTTATATACCTATGTTCACCGGTTTCTGCGCTATTTGTAGACCGATTTTCAAAATTATTTTTTGTTAGAAAAAGAATACCTATTGTTAAGGTGGTCCCACTGTCACCAAATCAGGATCAATGGATGGCAACCCTCGAATTTTATAAGCATTGTAATAAATAACATTGGTGCTGGAGTACTGAGGCAATGAGTTTCATTCAACAGATGGAAAATCAGTTACGGGAAACTGGTGGTGGCGACCCTAATGACCCTTGCTCTGGGTTATTCTTACTACAGAGCAATACATCACTATTCCCGGAGTTAGGTTTTTTGGAATTTTGAACCCAAAGGGAATAAAGTTGCATTTATTTTACCGTCCAATTATTCACGTAAAGTTCTAACTTTTGAACAGTTGAAATGATGAAAAAGTAAAGTAAGTTACTAGTAATTTGAAGCGCATAATTAAAATAAAATTCCCGAAAGTACCTACCATTTCACTAAAAAAGAACCGGTATTTTCGGTAACGGAAACACCTAAACACTTATTTTATCAATTGATATCCCATACTTTTGGCTGATCTTTCCGACGATGAAAACAATTATAATAGGATAGGGTTAGTCTAAGTACCTACTTTTAAAAAAAGTATCGTTTACTTATAAAATACTAGTATTCCGCTCGGGATTTCGTTCCCGTGGGAATTTGGGAAAATTACGTAGCCTATGTTACTCAGGGATAATGTAGCATTGTAATGGTGAAAGAATTTTTGAAATCGGTCTAAGTTTATTCGTAACATACAAAAATACAAATTTTTCCTCTTTATAATATTAGTGTAGAAATAAAACTTGAACGTCCTATAACAAACTCAGTGCTGTCATATAGAGACGTAAATGAACAAACGTAAAAAAGCCGTAAAGGAATGGTTCGGCATCGGCCGGCAGTTAGCTTTGCGCTCGACTTGCCGAGGACACTACCGAGCCCCCAAAATCTCGTAGGTAGTTCTAAGCAGCCCTGCCAATCTCGTAAGAACGGGCACAACATGCCTATTCCTTAAAACTAGCTCTTGCCTAACCACGGTGCTGTGAAATACAATAAATGTCTTGTACTGTCTTCCTTTGAATTTTTTAACCGTCTTCAAAAAAAGGAGATTCTAATTTTTCGTAATTTTTGCTAATGTAAAATAAAGAATAAACGTAAAAATGACATAAGAATCTATTCATGCAAAAAATAAAAAAATAAGTTGCATGAATTTAGACTGTTGTGTGCTATGCAAACAGTATTTTGTCATATCCTACGAATAAAGGCGTAATTGCAATCTGTCAGCTTTACAGGAGGAGGTTTTTTTTGTTTTATTTAAATTCTAAAATACATTAATGTAATGTTAATATTTAAAGCTACGTTAAACTGATCTAAATTGTTAATTAAATAATTTAAGTGCCCCATATTTTGATATTTCTAGTAAATATGTCCCTTAAGTCTTTATTCGTGGGACTGAAATGAGTTTTAATAATAATAAGCGACATTGTGTCCTTGTTCAACATCTTAGGTTGTAAGAGCACTTAGGTCTTTTACTAAACTGCATTGTATAGGTATTTTATATATTTTATATATTTTTTTATTTTATTATATTCTTGATCATCATGGTAATCTTAAGTTCATTAACCTGTCACACCAAATAGTAGTTAGGTAAAAAAAAAAAACAATTTTATAAAGATGAGCTTTAATATTCAAAAACCACAGCTTACTTACAAAAATAAAACTTTAAAACAATAAAAACAGACTGAGCCGGCCGGTATTTCAATAGAAGCTTATCTCAAATTGATCCAGGAATTCCAGGATTGAAGATAGGTACGATTTATGTGTATTTCAATTTAGGTTTAAAATTAAGTGGCACCTTAAGTTGCAATCTGACATTGGCATGTGGCTAAATTTGATTCATTGTAATCTATTTCTCACCTGCAAAAATCAACACGCTATGGTAGTAATTAAATAATGGCTATTTGCTGGTTTAAGACCACTCTTCATTCATTTTTGCAACAAAAATATGTTGAAATTGATTTGAAAACTTCTTCACTTGCAAAGGAGAATGGGCAAAAATGTATTTAGCTTGGTTTATGTTTACTGCATTAAGCGGCTGTCTCAGGACTAAACATTTCTAGAAACGCATCAATATGCAGAACTATTTTAAAAAATTGTGTGAATACACTGGTTAGTTTAGGAAATATATAATATTTTCTTTTATACTTAAATTACTTTTGAAAAGCACTTGTATCACAAAAACTAATGATGCTGACTGTGAATAACAATAGTTCTAGTTAAAAATGATTTTACATTTATGAAATATACATCGCGGTTTATTTATATTTCTAACTCGCGGTTTATAAATATGTTGAAATTGATTTGAAAACTTCTTCACTTGCAAAGGAGAATGGGCAAAAATGTATTTAGCTTGGTTTATGTTTACTGCATTAAGCGGCTGTCTCAGGACTAAACATTTCTAGAAACGCATCAATATGCAGAACTATTTTAAAAAATTGTGTGAATACACTGGTTAGTTTAGGAAATATATAATATTTTCTTTTATACTTAAATTACTTTTGAAAAGCACTTGTATCACAAAAACTAATGATGCTGACTGTGAATAACAATAGTTCTAGTTAAAAATGATTTTACATTTATGAAATATACATCGCGGTTATTTATATTTATATTTCTTTCGGTTTAAACTCGAGTTGGCTGCCATGAAAAAAGTTTCTTATTATGAGTCTAACTTTGATATTCTATGGGTACTTTACACTGCCGCTCACTTGTTTTTTTCTTTGTTTGATTATTTATAGACCAAAATTCCCATTCTCCTTTATTGTTATTAATAGAAGTGTCATGCAAGTCAATGTTAGATGACAATGTAGAACCAAATGCAAAGACATAGAAAAATACCAAACGACAACAAAAAACATAGGCAACTAGCATTTTCTGTCCATTATGTTGCAATACTGTGACTTATCTCAGATTAATTAAGGCAGGGAATATCCGGATCGAAATACACTTCAACCCTTCAAATGTAAGACTTAGCTTAAATGTCATACTTAACTTAAGCAAAGAGATGGTGACATTGAAATACCGGCCCATGACATATCAACCTAACTTCGGTAACGGCATCACAAAATATTATGTTTAAACTAAATTAATCTCAGTCCTGACCTCATAAAAAATATATATATTCTCATATCAAAAAAAATATTATTCAGTAACGAAATAGTACGTTTTAGCATTTTAGCTTATTACATTACAAAATTAATTCACCACAATTTATCTCAGTTTTAACCTCTAAGACGAAAAACAAAAACAATAAAATATACATTTTCATTATATTATAAATAATTATTCAGTAACGAAATGTTGATATAGGTAAGTTTGGCAGCTTACCCTATTACGGGTAGCATCGCAGAATTTTATGTTAAATCATTAAGTATGTTCTTCTTTAGTCTCATCATCGCTTTTGTTGTTCTCTCCATGGTTTTCTTGAGGTAATGATTGAAAATAATGATGAAATTCATCCGGTATAATGATGAAATTCATCCGGTATAATCTCCGGTATAATGTGAAACGAAGATTTCACATAAGAATATATATATTTATATACATACGAGCAGCAAGTGTAAGGGACAAAACAAGCATAGTAAAGTGGATAGAAGCAAAGACAGTGAATCAAGAGCCTAGCTAGGGAGCGGGAAGGGAAAGGAAATGGGATTTTGTTTGGGTTTTAAAGGAATCTATGGTGGGGGCACGTCTTATGGAGACAGGGAGGGAGTTCCAAAGCCGGATGGCTTTGACAGTGAAGGAGGAAGTGAAAAAATTAGCTGAGTGTGAAGGCATATTCAGGGATAGATCGAAGTTGGAGCGAAGGGTTCGAGTAGAAGTAGTAGATGAGAAGGAGAAGCATTGTTTAAGATATAGAGGAGTAGTAGGATTGAAAAGGATAGAATAAAGGGTGGAAAGAAAGTGGAGGTTACGGCGTTGACGAATCGGGAGCCAATTAAGTTTTGAGAAAGTTGACAGAGACAGACAGAAAGAGAAAGAAAGTTGACAGAGTTCAGAGACAGAGACAGAGTTCATTGAGAAAGTTGAATTTTTCATGCTCTATGTAATTATACTAATTAAAATTATAAATAAAATTATACAAAATATTATGTAGTAACATAATTACTTAAACAAAATGGTAAATACTTAAAAACAAAAAAATATTGAAGATTACACATACTCACACGCCTATAATCTGTGTATATCTAGGAAAACTTGGCAGAAGGTACATTCTAAGTAGAAAGTACAGAAAAGCAAGATTGAAAAATACAGATTTTATTTACATTATTGTTGTGTAGACCAGATTCTAAATGTTTTAACAAGTATGAAACTTCTTCCTCGTTTCCTGGTAGTGGGGACGGTATTCGTTTATTAGCATCTATAAATTAAATGCTATAATTAAAATCATAACAATACTTACTGTAATAAAAATAATTTAGTTTTCTTACTAAAATAATTTTATAAACCCGAAAGTTTGTTTGGATGGATGTTTGTTCCTCTTTCACGCAAAAACTTCTGGACCGATCTTGATGAAACTTGCATTAATATAGCTTAGATATCAAAATAATACATAAGCTACATAATTTTCCGAAATTCCCACGGGAACGATGTCCCGGGAAAAAATGTAGTACTTAATAAGTGCAAGCGAAAAAAGCCACTAATGCCATAAGGGCCCTTATTAGAAAAATCGATATTATAATTTAAGCGTATGTAATTTGCCTATTTATACTTCCCAGAAAATTCATCAATCATTAATGTATAATTTTAAAAATGAGTTTTACACAAAAATAAACTCTTACAATTATAAAATAAATAAAACCTAAAATGTATAAAATCCTCATACTAGTATTTTACGACATTTCCGTGGAATAAAGCCACAATAGCAATAGTGGCCTTTTTCTTCGGAATCATATAAAAATCGTTAAAAAACAAAATAAATATAAAATCAACTTACAATTCCTATAAGATTCGAAATATTTAACGGAAAATTAGTTATTTATCATATTTTTTACAGTAGACACACACTTATGTACCTAAATAGTTATCTACGCTAGAATTTGAAGAAACAACTACACAAAACTAGAGTTATACTTAATGATTATTAGATTAAAAAACTAGAGTTACAATTAATGTGTACTTACTTTTCTTGACTTTCTTTGTTTACGCAAAAGTTTTTTAAATATACAGAAGCTTTTATTTAATAGGTTCTTAACTAAAGTAGATGTAAAATAGGCAGGAAATTTCAAAAAAACAATAAAAATAAAAAGCCACAATGACCAGTGTGGCTTTATTCGTAGGATATGACGATTGTTGGTTGTTGATTGTATCTGTATCTTTCATAAATTGATAATGGTTTTAATGATCTTCTTCTTTCGTGTCTATATGAAACTATGGTACCTAGTACTTACGCTACTCGGGAAGGCTTATCATGAAAGAAGCATATACCTAATACATACATACACTCACGCCTATAATCCCTAACGGGGTAGGCAGAACGCCATGTCCATGTGGTTCCCATTGGCGTATCTACTGTTATTTTTAGGGGGGCCTTAATAGGTACGCATTATAGTGTGTAGTGATAAATAGGTAAGTACTTAGATTTCTCGGTTGTAGGTAACTAATAGTAACTATTTAATATTTTAAATGATTTTTGTGTGAAGTTATCAGTAGGTATTTTGGCGTCAATCATAGAATTTCGAATTGGTAGCGCAACATTCTGGAGTGGGCCCTTAGACCATACTGGGGTGGGCACGGACCCCTCTTTATACGCCTATGGTGGTTCCGAAACCACTTAACGCAACATTTGACCACTAATTAATAATAGTAATGTGTCTACAACATTTGACATTTAATTTTGTTCTGAGGGCTATTGGGCCTTTTTAACCCCCGACGCAAAAAGAGGGGTGTTATAAGTTTGACCGCTATGTGTGTGTGTGTGTGTGTCTGTGTGTCTGTCTGTGGCACCGTAGCTCTCAAACGGGTGAACCGATTTGGATGCGTTTTTTTTTATTTACAAGCAGGTTTTTTGGCGATGGTTCTTAGATACGTTTTATCAAAATCGGTTCAGCCGTTTCAAGGTCATCAGCTCTTTTGTTAGCTGCGGTAGGGTTCTTAGACTCGTAATGTATATTTACTTTACTTTCAAACATACATGTGACCTAAAACTTGAAACACTCATGTATGCTTAATAACTATGCAGGATTATGGAACTCTTGGTCTGATGCTGCAGCCAGGATATCCAGAACACTAGCACACTCTTAAAAAAATAATAGCAGATATGTCGTGTTTGGACTCGTTTTTTAACCCCCGACGCAAAAAGAGGGGTGTTATAAGTTTGACCGCTATGTGTGTGTGTCTGTGTGTCTGTCTGTGGCACCGTAGCTCTCAAACGGGTGAACCGATTTGGATGCGGTTTTTTTTATTTACAAGCAGGGTTTTTGGCGATCGTTCTTAGATACTTTTTATCAAAATCGGTTCAGCCGTTTCAAGGTCATCAGCTCTTTTGTTAGCTGCGGTAGGGTTCTTAGACTCTTAATGTGTATTTACTTTACTTTCAAACATACATGTGACCTAAAACTTGAAATACTCATGTATGCTTAATAACTATGCAGGGTTATGGAACTCTTGGTCTGATGCTGCAGCCAGGATATCCAGAACACTAGCACACTAGCACACTCTTAAAATAATAATAGCAGATATGTCGTGTTTGGACTCGTTTTGTTCATTCAGTATTTGATTCTGCATACAATGCAATGGTGGCAACACGGTGAGCTGATGCTGCGGCCAGGATATCCAGAACACTAGCACATCCTTGAAAAAATAATAGCAGATATGTCGTGTTTGGACTCGTTTTGATCAGTATTTGATTCTGCATACAATGCAATGGTGGCAACACCGTGAGCTGATGCTGCGGCCAGGATATCCAGCACACTAGTACACTCTTAATTATTTTGAAAATAAGTTAAAAATTTTGAAATAAAAATTAAATTAAAAATTTAAAACCCCCCCCCCGCAAAAAAGTAAAGCGGACATTTAAAAAGTAAAAAATAATACCTTTCGTTGAGCCATCAAATTCATTTCAGAAATACCTATATATATATATATATATATATTTTAATTATCGAAATCGATGGATGGCACGATAGGGTTTGCTCATTAAAATGGCGCTATAATGTCGCTTTGGGGTACCGCTTTAGTGAATCAGTGAATAGTCAATCAAATGAAGGGTCTGATTCACTAAAGCGGTACCCCGACGCGACATTATAGCGCCATTTTAATGAGCAAACCCTATCGTGCCATCCATCGATTTCGATAATTAAAATATATATATATATATATATAGGTATTTCTGAAATGAATTTGATGGCTCAACGAAAGGTATTATTTTTTACTTTTTAAATGTCCGCTTTACTTTTTCAGTATTTGATTCTGCATACAATGCAATGGTGGCAACACGGTGAGCTGATGCTGCAGCCAGGATATCCAGAACACTAGCACATCCTTGAAATAAGTTAAAAATTTTGAAATAAAAATTAAATTAAAAATTTTAAAAACCCCCCCGCAAAAAAGTAAAGCGGACATTTAAAAATTAAAAAATAATACCTTTCGTTGAGCCATCAAATTCATTTCAGAAATACCTATATATATTTTAATTATCTAAATCGATGGATGGCACGATAGGGTTTGCTCATTAAAATGGCGCTATAATGTCGCGTCGGGGTACCGCTTTAGTGAATCAGACCCAATCAAATGAAGGGTCAATCAAATGAAGGGTCTGATTCACTAAAGCGGTACCCCGACGTGACATTATAGCGCCATTTTAATGAGCAAACCCTATCGTGCCATCCATCGATTTCAATAATTAAAATATAGGTATATAGGTATTTCTGAAATGAATTTGATGGCTCAACGAAAGGTATTATTTTTTAATTTTTAAATGTCCGCTTTACTTTTTTGCGGGGGGGGTTTTTAAAATTTTTAATTATAATTCGAACGGCATGTCGTGGATTACTACTTCTAGTATTACTATTACATAGGAGGCAATGGAGATACAACTTTGCCATGCCGTTTTCGTATTATAAAAAGGCCCATTAGATGGAACATGAGTATAATGGTGATAGATGAAAAGAGCTTATAATAATGATAACAAAAGTAAATCAATGCCATGATTTTGTTGTCCATCTTTGTGATGTGATGTGATAGATGATATACATATTAAGTAATCTAATTCTGACTATAAACATTATATTGTTACACTTACATTGCGTAACAGATCGAATACTAAGTTTAATAAATGTTTGCTGTGTTGTGATGATGGAACCTACCTATCATAGTGGAAGTAATGTTGTCCTAGCTAGACAGACGGATAAAATAACAGAGCGAGAGAGGGTCGGGAGGGGGGGTACACGGGTCGAGAAGCCACGCGCACGCGCAATGTTGCCGAGACTTGACACGCGCGTTCGAAAACGTGGTGGGCCTCACACGTGGAATAAAGGCCATTCCTACCTCCCCTCCGTCCCACCGCCGCAGCGCTCGCGGCGCGCGTCTCTCCGCCCCCGCACTCCACTTACCCGCCTCCTTACTCGTGTACTCAACCTTCAACGAACGCTTTTCTGTAGTTATATGCAGCCACACATAACATAATACCTACTAGTACTATAGCACAATTTTACGCAATTAGATAGGTAGGTAACTAAGACTTACGCAAGAAACTCTGACAAATTATTTAAGCAAGTTTATTTTATTTACGAGTTTATAAAGTAAATTAGTACCTACACATCTTAGAAAGGTATTCTCTCTGTGAAGTTAAAAATTTACCAATATTATTTATTATTGGCTTAAAAAATTGTTATTTACCATAATATTATTAATAATAGGCATAATAAAGCAAAAAGTAGGTGTAGGTAAATTGCAAAATTTTAATAGTTTGGAAGACTCAGTAGGATATCTATCTGTTATATGTGCAAAAAGAAAATAAAGTCCGTCTTTTCAAACAAAATTATACACATTCATGTGCTTGGACTGGCTTGGTTGATTTTATTCATAACACGGTGACATGGGGCAAGGGGGTGGCGCGGGTGTCGGGGCGAGAGGGAAGGCGTGAGCCGCGAGCTGCTATCCAAGCCCAAGCCTCCTACTGTACTCAACATATTCCGCATTCGGGCTGCGGACCGCCGGTCGAGTGAACGTTCGTTTCGTAAACTGATCTAACTATACACAACCTACACCAACATTGACGCCATTGTACCGCTCGGAAAGATATCATCATCAGTAACGCAATATGATAGGTAAGAATTGATCATCACTATTATAAAGTTCTTTCTTTTTTTTAAATTAAACTTAAGAGATTGGGTGTTTTTTTTTGTTTATTGATAGTAATTATTTTATTTTATATAGGATTAATAATTAACAGAACGGTTAGAGGGTCATGTTAGGAACCAAGTTCTAACCATCTATGTATAGAATTAAGTACGCTCTCATGCATTTTTTTTTTAATTTAGAGACGTGGTAGCGTATCCTGTTGAAATGTTTCAAAACTTTAGGGTCTAATTTATAATTTATTTTTGTGTATTGTCTCTTTTTGACGAATAACTTTTTTGTTACATGTAAACTATTATCTCACTTTAAAAGATTTTTTATGTGTTTGCAATGGTCTGCAACCTACTAAACTGCATCAATTTGGTATTGATATAAATATTTAAGTATTTATTTTGATACAAATCAGCAGCCCGTTTGCCACTAGTCTAATATTAGCAAAAAAACCTAAATATAAAGGCAAATTTGTGTTTAGGCAACAAAAAATGGATATTACTTAGGTAATAATTAAAAAAAAACAATTACTTATCTTAAAAAAGTAATCAACAGATGACAATTAAAAGTTGAGTACTTGTATTTGCTAGAAGTAGGTATTTAATCAGTTTGCATTGTGTAGTAGGGAACTAGGGCGGGGTGAGAGTGCGGGGAGGAGAGGACAGTGCGGACTACGGGGTCGCCGCCGCCCGAAACACGTGGAGGCGCGCACCGCGGCACTTTCGCGTTCGAAACCGTGGTGCGGGCCTCCACGTGCCGCCAGAGGACATTCACTTTGGTTATGCTTCACTCCCCCTTCCCCGCTCTCACCCTTATGTGGCCGTAGTATGTGCATCCTGATATCCCTAGTTGCCGCTGCATGCCATACACAACCGACACTGCGCTGTGAACGGTTGTCGTGGCTCTAGAGAGATACCTAATATTTTATTATACGGTTACGGCTATAAACTATAGTTAATGTTTTATGAAATGAATTCGTTTCCTGTTTATCAATCTAAGACATTTTGTCCGACAGGTGAAGAGGAACGCGTACATCAGTGCGGGGAATGTGGATTAACGCTTTCCACTCGAAGTGCATTAACTGCTCATGCACGCTCACATCGGACTACTGCCGATGCACATCGTTGCGACGTGTGTAACAAAACTTTCGCTGTACCAGCTAGACTCGTGCGCCACTATCGCACCCACACTGGTGAACGACCCTTTGAATGCGAATATTGCCACAAGATGTTTAGTGTCAAGGAAAATCTTCAAGTGCACCGGCGTATTCATACAAAAGAGAGACCCTATCGTTGTACCGTATGTGGTGCTGCCTTCGAACATTCTGGAAAGTTACATCGTCATGCTCGGATTCATACCGGAGAGCGGCCACATAAATGCCCTCACTGTGATAAGACATTCATCCAGTCGGGCCAGCTTGTCATCCACCTCCGCACGCACACTGGAGAAAAACCTTACCGGTGTCCAGCGCCCGGCTGTGGAAAAGGATTCACTTGCTCGAAGCAACTGAGAGTGCATTCACGCACACACACAGGAGAGCGACCTTACACTTGTGACATATGTTTACGTGACTTTGGCTATAATCACGTCTTGAAATTACATCGTTTCCAACATTTGAGTGAACGCTGCTATCGCTGTACTGTGTGTGATGGTACTTTCCACACCAGAAAACAGATGGAAGCTCATATTTACAAAGAACATGGTGCAGAAACTCCTCGTGCTCCAACGTTGCAGCCTAATTTACCTCTAGTAGTTAATGGGAATGTTATGTGTGAGATAGTAGAAGCAGCTTTACAACAATTACCGCCGACACCGCCATGTTCTCCACCCTCGCCTCAGTGCCCTACTGCGCCGACATCTGTTCCTGAAAGTCGGCCTTCTACATCTCCTCTATTGGCAACTTCACCTCCCGTAACGGACTTCGAAGCCGAACATAGACTACCTATTCGAAAACGTAAACTTATTCCCCAAGTAGACGTTGTGGCTCCACCTGTTGTACGTCACACTTCAGTTATACAATTTGCGCCAGCAGCGATTGATTCTGCAGTAGCAGACTAATAAAATAAGCATAATGAAAAGCCATTTTTTAAATAAATATCTATTTGTAGCCTATGCTTTGCAGGACGCATGTCGTGACTGAGATTGTAGCCCTAACAGTTGATGTAAAGTGAGTATTTGTTTTTATTATTATTTTTTTTGCAAATACTTTGTAGGTAGCTATAGGATATGGTATTATCTCAACTATTGTTATGATTATAATTAAAGAGACAAGACTATTTTATAATTAAGTTATTAAGTGTATGTGACTATTGCATTTGTGCCGTCATTAAAATAAGGATTTTTGTATTTATCTACTATTATTGTGTTATTCTTAACTTAGTAAAAAAAATTGACATACTGGGTTTTTTTTTATCTTATCCAACTTAAATTGTAACTTTGTGATTCTCTGACGCAAGGTCGAGAGAAATTCAAAAAGGAAAAAAAAGTACCACAGAATATACAATATACAATCAATACCTAATATAAAATCGAATAAAAAACCGAAACAAGGGGTTGAGAAGCTTTACAAATAGTATTTCAGAAATGTAATGTCTTTAATGCCAATTTAAACTTCTCGTCGAAATTTCAATACTGTCCATGTCATTAACTCATCAACCCTAGGACCAAGTATCTCTCTCTAAACCATCAACCCATCATTGACCTCTGTAACAGCACATTTAAAGTTTAAAGGTCAATACATTGAATTTCCGTTATCGTTCCAAAATATGGATTCTCGGCGTGGACATAACTCTCCTTTTTTCTTCACCGTCGTCTGGTAATAAGTATAGTTAGTAAGAGAAACATTAATAAAAGGTCAAGTAATAAAGAGCACACCCGCCAAGTCGAGTAATAAAGAACACACACCGTTAAATCCTTTTCTCGAATCAACTCAGCGTAAATCTTCAGCTACTCATATCATTTTATAACTGACTAGCTGTCCACTCGGGACTTCGTTCCCGTGGTAATTCAGAAAAAAAATTGTAGTCTATGATTATCAGGGATAATGTAGCATTCTAGTGGTGAAAGAATTTTTGAAATTGGTTCTGTAGTTTCGGATTCGGAGCCTATTCAATGCAAACAAATAATAAAATCTTTTCTCTTTACAATATTAGTATAATAGAAGAAATACTCGTAGCTTGAAATTCATGTTGCACAGACTACGCAATTCTAAGTTCAAAACAGAATGTTTAGTGTTGGGATTAAGTAGGTACACCGACTTTAAGGGTTAGGCCAGTCCGCCCCTATACCAAATCGCCCCTGTCCAGACCACCCTCAGTCTTTCCGCTCGCGCCCCCACCCGCGTGGAGTACAAGTTATATTGTGCTGTGAGACACAATGTAGCTGTCCTTTCCTAAGGTCCAATCCACCTCTACACGAAATTTCATCGAAATTGGTTCAGTAGTTTAGGCGTGACAGTGTAACGGACAGACAGAGTTACTTTCGCATTTATAATAGTAGTAGGGATTAATGCGAATTCCTTGAATAGTAAGTGTATTGAGAAAATGTAAAGTCTGAAATTGTAGTTATTGGTTAAATCTAACTGAATAAAATAATTAATTTAGGATGATGTTGAAAAGTGAAACAAAGTATAAATCTCAGATTTTAATATGGATTGATACTATATCGGTTAATAAACATTTCAATTATAATAATTTTGAAATAAAATAATGACTAGCATGCTAAATAATCCAATTAACATAAATACTTCAAAAACTTGTCTATTTTTTGAAGAACCCGTTTATCTTCAGGTAAAAATTATACAGTAATCTTTACTGCTGCTGATTTTGGAAATCAATAATTAAATCCTTATCCTTACTAATATAATAAACTTCAAAGTTTGTATGGATGTATGTATGAATGTTTGTTACTCTTTCATGCTCAAACGGCTTAACCAATTTTGATAAAATTTGGTATGGAAGTAGCTGATACCCTGGAGTAACACAAAGGTCACATAATTTTCCCAAATTCCCACGGGAACAAAGTCCCGGGCGGAAAGCTAGTTTAGATATAATTTTTCAGTTTTTATTATCTTAATAAGTACTCAATATAAAATATCTAAATTAAGAAACAATTGTTTCTGAATGTACATTTACTCTAAACTTTAAAAAACGTGTCTGGTGGCCGTTTGGAATGGGGGCGGACTGGCCTAACCCGACTTGAACATGTTAAACCCTTTGGGGGCGTCCATTAATTACGTGAGGTGTTTTTGGCGATTTTTGACCCCCCCACCCCCTCTGGTGAGATGTCGTGAGATTTGGCTCGACACTTCCCCTCCCCCTTTTATCTCACGTGAGTTTTATGAAAATGCTTAGTTTTAGTGTAAATACGTTAATTGGTAATTTATTTAGAAAACTTACATAATTTGCCTAATTATTTGTTAACTTTTAATAATCGAACAATAAAAAACAGCTATGATTACCAATTTAAATTCGAAAAAAAAAAGATTGTTCTAATTCAGTCCACGGGAACTCAGAGTGGCTACTGGAAGAACATGGTTTAGTTAGTTTAACTTAGCTTTCCCACAATTTAACACTATTTCTTTTGGGGAAAATATTACGTGATATTTGTAGAGACCCCCCCTCTCCCCCACGTGAGATTGAGTGAGATCCGGCCCGACCCCTTCCCCCCCAAAACGCCTCACGTAATTAATGGACGCCCCCTTTGTGTCAATGTCAAGTAATTCTAACCCGACTTCAAAAAAGAAGGAGATTTTTGTTCGAGGCCTGTATGTAACTATCTTTTTTTATATGTACATACTAGGTGATGCCCGCAACTTCGTTTGCGTGTTATTTTTTTCTTTTGAACAGATTAGATTTAGTTTAAGATTTAGATTTTTACAGTTTTTTCCCGTTAACTCCCGTTCCCGTGGGAATTTTGCAATATCATGTTGCAATTAAGCTTTAAGTTTATACTAAGGTACCTGCATGCCAAATTTCAAGCGTCTAACTTAAGCGGTTTAGATTTTTAATACAAAAGGATTTTCCCGCTAATTCCCGTTCCCGTGGGAATTTCGGGAATTCCTTTCTTAGTGCACCTCTACGGTACCTAAGCTACGTCCCTTCCAAAGAGCATCGAACCTCTGTGGCATGCCTAAAGTTGCAAGTACATACAAGTACCTACATGAAAAGTAGCGTTTTTAATGTATACGTATGAAACATATGCCAATCGACAGAGAAAATAATTACAAACAACAAATACTGATTGACAAAATGTCGTAAGTGATATACTTTGTGAGTAATTTCAGTTTGAAAATGTAAAATATAATTAAAAGAAAATCATAATTTAAACTGATTTAAAAGTCCATGGTCATCATTATAAAACATCCCGCGCCACGAATAGCATTACATTGGATTCCTGTTATAGTAAAATAATAGGAAATGCAAAAAAAAATGTTCAATATGTTTTTGGTGAAATCCACGTCAATCAAAATCCAAAATCTACTCATTGATTACAAGCCTGCAGTCATCCATCAAGAAAAATACCACGTTAATGCGGCGCCAAGGGTGCAGGGTGAAAGGAAGGGACCAACCACAGGGTTGTTCTTTACCAGTCTTTTTGTCACTCACTGTCACCGTGATCTTTATCAATAAAAAAAGCAACTCATACTCATTGGTGTGCTCTTGCCTACAATCTTGCCCTAAACCTTCTACAGTTGGACGAGCTTACAGTCTAGTGTTAAAAATAAGGTTGAAAGTCACTACGTTATTAATTAACTTAAATACAGAGACATTGCTCGACTGGAACAGCCTCTCGTAGACAGCTTCCCGCGCCGCTGGTACGCTGCTTTTCGCGCCGCTAGTATGCCGCTTCTCGCGCCACCTTTACGCCATTTCCCACGCTGCCGCGCGCGGCCATCGAGAAGGTTCCGGGATTCGAACAAACATCACTTTATGATTTTGAGACTTTCCTTAGTTTGGTTAGGTCACTGACTTTTGATTTTGACTTCGTATCAATGACAGCTTAAGAACTAAGAAGTGGCTAGTACTTCAACATAATGAGTGGAGAAATAAGTACTGATAAGTCCTCTTGTCCCCCCTGATCCACTGCAGGATATCAAGACTAAATAATTCTTGTGGCCCCACTGGTGGAGGTAACCGGTGGGGATACCAGGTCGCAAGGGAATCACCTGATTGTCCGAAAGAAAAATGATTCCATGCTACGGAAGGTGCCGGCTTTAAGTGCCTAAGTATCTGCGAAAGTAGTCGGTGCATGAGTGACTGCGAATTTCTTTAGCGGGTCAATAACTTCGACACCAGGTTTTATGAGGTTTACCGCTGAATAAATGGTTGGCATACTCTTAGACATAAGGGTGATGGTTTAGATATCCCTCACAAAGCTCATAACATCATATTTGTGATCGCGGACGGCGTACGATAGGGCGAGCAGTACTAATTCTGCAGAAGAAACACTGTGACCCTGGCGGGCATAAATTTCTTGACATCGCGTAAATGTCAATAATAATAGATAAAACAGCTAATGTTAACAGTCAAGAAATAACAAAAATATCAACAACAAAAACTTCACAAAAGATAACAACTTAAACTTCTTCTACAGCAATGAGAACGCTTGTGCACGGTGCAAGTCATGGTGACAAACTGACTGACTTGACCTACCCGTCTAACATAAGCGCGGTGACAAAACTTCTCTACGCATGCTGTCTTATTAATTCTTTATTAAAAGGAACGTGACAGCATGCGTACAGAAGATTAAAAAACGTGACAACATCCAAACCTTCTCTCATGCTACCCTCCAGGCGCGGTAAACAGCCCTGTGGTTCATAGACAGTGGTGAAGAGGGGGACGGGAAGAAATGCGGCTCGTGACACTTATCACGAGCCGCATCTCTTCGCACCGCATTAATTCAATGGTATTTTTTAAGTACTGATGGATGACTTAGGCTTGTAAGGATTTTGTTTCATATTGATTTCACCTAAAACATATTTTACATATTTTTTTGCATTTTATCCTATTATACGAGAATCCTTTTTTGCATTTAGTATTACGAGAATCCAATTCAATGCTAGTCGTGGCGCGGGATGCTTTAAAATGATGATAATGGACTTTTAAATCAGTTTAAACAATGATTTTCTTTAAATTATATTTTACATTTTCAAACTGATATTACTCAGAAAGTATATCACTTACGACATTTTGTCAATCAGTATTTGTTGTTTGTAATTATTTGTTCTGTCGATTGGCATATGTTTCATACGTGTACATTAAAAACGTGACTTTTTATGTACTTGTATGTACTTGCAACTTTAGGCAAGCCAGGATTCATACAAAAATGTTCGAACCCCTTTCAAGTGCCTACGTTTAGCCGTTTAGGCTGTGCGTTGATATGTCAGTCAGTCAGTCAGTTTCTCCTTTTATATATTTAGATTATGTTCCCCGATTTCTCCGTCACTTGAGGACAGATTTCCAAATTTATTTTTTTGTTCAAAAGAATATACCTACTCCAGAGATGGTCCCATTGTCACCAAGTCAGGATCTGATTATGGTATGCCAGGGAAATCAAGGGCAACCTTAGAATTTAATAGGTACTTACAATGTTTCTCATGTATTTTCTATTATTTACACTAAAAATTGAAAATTAAATAAACTTTTAGAAAAAAAAATTAAACCATCTTTAAAAAACTGGAAAATAAAGACAACATCATTTATAAACGATTTAATGTGCTATACCTACCTACTGATCGGTTTGAAGTCGGTTTTACCCTTACCATTGCAAAAATAATTTTATTTGATTTGACCTTATTTAGGTTTAGAATAAGTACCTACATATATATTTTTATTTACTACTATGTACTTAACACATTCAATGATGTTGTCAATATTTTTCGGTTTTGTTGAAGTTTTTTTTTTTAAGTTTTTTTCTCTACTTACCTGAATAAGTAATAACATTTCTTTAAATAGTATTTATAGGATTTTATAGGTACCTGCCGCGCCGTTCTAAAGTTACACTACCTAGTTACATTTGATTTTTTTTTCAGATTAGTTTGCGATACCGCTAGGTTTATATGTTACCGGTCAAACTCGATTATTAGTGTAATCTAGTTTGGCCTAAGAAAAACGTATAGGTAGGTAGTTTTTAGGTGGTAAGCACTAAGCACAAACTACTTAGTGACTTTTGCAAAGGTCTAACTAATTCGGCATAAAATCGTATTTCGCCAATCACAATGATTGAAGCGTTTCTTTATATCGATCAAACTTCACTGCAACCATGGAATGGAGACTGTTAAAATCCAGTAATTTAAATTCTCTTTGACCATGAAAAAGCACAACCCAGTGGTTACCTTTTCTCTGAGTACAACGATAATTAGTGATGACCATGGCCCACTACCATCCCTTAGCGGGATCGAATCGTATAGTTTAACCCAGTATATTTTACTTTAAGTACCTAACTTGACAAAAATGTAGAATAGAATCTTGTATTATGGCAATCTGCGTGATCGCAATTCCGCCAACTTCACGTTGTAGAGAGAAAATGCACGATGGGGAAAGTAACAGATACGTTCCAAAAAAAAAAATTAAACAGCTAAGAGGAGAGAACTTAAGTGAACTAAACATAAATCTCACAAAAAAAACCAAAGAAAAATTAGTATCTAGCTACAATTTTATGTTATTGACAGATATAAAGTTAAGAAGGATATTAAACATATTATTATCAGGTAGAGATAACAGAAATGAGATATTTACCGGGAGGGGAATATGAGAGGGAAGAGCGTCAAGAAGAGAAAAAGAAATGTACCAAATAACAGGTACATACATCAGTCAAAGCATGCAATACATCACTAGTTCATGACCGAAAAATCGTCTGGCCAATGAACATCAAGGTAGCGTACACAAGTCAGAATTTACTGGTTTTGGAAATGCACCTAAGAGTATAAATAAAGCACGATTAGTGTAAAAACGAAATAAATAGTTCCCATAGACATAGAAAAAATAAGTTAAATACCACATAGTTCCCCTTTACTTTAGGAAATAAAGACCATTGTCAGTGGGTATGTATGCTGGCTTGACGTCAAGCTAGCGTACACATGGCCGTTCTCGAAAACGGCTAATACTGCAGCACAGAAGGTTACACCAAAAAACTGTGTATAAAAAGAGCGACTGCTGTGCAAAATTTTGTAAAAATTGCTCATCAACTAACGGAGATATATGAAACAATTCTATCAAGCGCCTGTCGAATCGGCGTCTAGCCAGCGTACATATAATAGTGCACATAGTACGTGGCCTTTTCTAGTTATAATTGCTATGTAGATAAATAGTTCGTCATTATTCTAACTCTGTCTGTGTCTGTGCCAGTGCATAGCTCGTTGCGCAGCAGTACATACGTTTCCAAACACACGGAACACTAGAAGATATCGCTCGAAACGAGGCAAAATTCAGTTTTGACGGAAATAGAATTGGGGATGATGATTGGGTAAGGAAAAGGATTTTTTTTCCGTCTATTTTTTCCGTCGGTCAGCTAATACAAAAATAAGATGTATTTTTTTATTTTTTGTTCACTCACAGATTTTAATGCTGAGTTGTGTATTACAAAAAAAATCTTACGATGAATCAGCAAATTAGCTACAAAAAATGATAAAATAAAAGCTTTTTAACAAAACAATAAACCGCCGAAAAAAAGGAAAAAATAATAAACCTTTTTATTTACTTTTACTGCCGTACTCTGAGACGTCAATTAAAATTATTGTAAGAAGTAATTAAATGTCATTTATATCAACAAGATTGAAAGAGACAACATTAGAGTTTAACAGTACTTAACTCTCCTTACCGCATCGCGTCTCATATTTGAACTAGGATGATCGAAAGCCAAAGCAAACGAACAGAATATTTGATGCAATGTTTTTCTCCAAGCCTTTTGGCTTTGGCACCTAGTAACGGAGTCAGTTCAGCGCCATCTAGAGAGCTCTGGGAAACTACTTTTTTATTTTAAATACCCAAAAAGAAAACCCCCCATTCCGCCAATATCACGTAGCTGACGTAGCTTCGTTGTGTGAACTAAACTTGACTTGACATTGACATAAGCCTCCAGTGCAGTGCCATCTGTTGTCAACATTATGAAACTTGTTTTTTCTTAAGAACTGTCAAAATGAAAACCCCTCATGGCTTTCATTAGTAATAGTGATGTGACATTTGATAAAGAATGAAGGTGGATAAATCTACCTGCATAATTATTATTATCAAGTTTGTTGTATGGGAGCCCCATCCCAACTCGCACTTGGACGTTTTTAGTGTTATAGCGGCATCAGAAATACATAGTTTGTGAAAGTTTTAACTGTCTAGCTATCACAGTTCATGAAATACAGCCTGGTGACAGATGGTCAGAGCGCGGAGTAGTGGTGTACGGAACCCTAAAATAAAAACGACTAACCTATTATGATGAAAAACCAAAATGTAAAGTGAAGTAAAAATTTGTTATTAATTAATCGACACAAATATCGAAAGGTGTACATCACTATTCTTTTTCATTCCCTTACAAAATCAGGAGGGGCAATATCACGTACAAAATAGTTGTAATTTTCCGACATTGCAATTTTAGAGGGGTTATACAAACTATAGCCAAATTTACGTTAAACCATAAGTTACGGTTAAAATAAATAGCAATAAACATGAAATAGACTTTAAATTAACTTCTTACCTTGCAATAATTTTGAATATATCATAAAATATTTTTTTTTAACAAAAAAGTTGAGAGGTTATTCGCACTCGCACACTAGTAAAATAAAAAAGGTTAATTATTTTTTGCCTTTAAGTTTATTCGGCGGTAAAAATTTTTTAAAAAGCTTTTATTCAATTTGCCAGGTAAACAACAACAACCAACCAGACCATCTGGAGTAGACACTTTCATATATACAACCCTACTTCTACGCGACCTCCTCTCCATGAGCAATACTATTGCAATTACACCGAATATCGATATTACAACACTATCGATAGTAAAAACGAGTACCGATACTTTTTCATAATATTTGTACTAATAGTATCGATTGTATCAACACTATCGATATTTTGATTCAAAACTATCAATACCATCGTTAGTATTCGAATTCAATAGTATCAATACTATCGATAGTTTTGTCTGTCATCAAAAGTAGGTATCGCAAACCATTGACTATTGATACTATCGATAGCCCTATCGATATTCTTACTGTTTTTCGAGGTTACAATAGTATCGATAGACTATCGATACTTTCTACTATTGGTTGCAATTGCAACACTACTTTGCACGAGTGAGTCACAAGTCACAAACAATCTTTTTATGAAAATACGAAATCTTTTATCAGAATCTATCACTCAGCCAAGGTATGGGGGTGGGACTATAGTACCAATAGCGCGCCGATAGGCAGCGCTGGCATTGGGGACGTTCCATTACATGTTGTGCTATACCTACTTGGTAGGTATTTTTATCATCTAATCAAGGACAGTACGGATGATCCTAATGACAGTTTTATATGAATATTTTTGCCCTATATGCAACCTGCGTCGTTAATTTGTGTCTTGGGCTGCCAGTTTTCCAGATCTGAAGTGGGCCTACGAACTCCTGTGGACCACGAAGAAGTGTAAATATTTCTTAAGTAATGGGGTTTTTTGGGATGATTTAAAACCAGAAGCGATTTTTTAATGAATTACAGTGGAATGTTAAAATTGGTGCTCCGTCAACCGATTGTCCTTATTTTCGTTCGTTACTGAGAATCGCAGGCGTTTGTTCGTATGGACCATCTTGTTTCGTCAATAATTCTCGCACGAGTGCGTCACGTAATCAGATTCGATTTCAAATTTATTCAAAGAACACCCGAAATTACGTACATAGGAATTGAAGGTGTATTAAGGTGTATAGGCCGCCTTAGTTTCTTCATCGGCCATCCATAGACATAGAAATAAGTTAAATACCACTAGACTGGCTGTTGTCAAATCAAAAACGAGACCACTTGATTTTCGCCATTTTGGCGCTGTAGGCGGCAGCGGCAGAAAACCGAACTCGACGTAGTGAGGCCAAAAGTCGATTAGTCGATGTATTCCCAGCGGGGTAGGCAGGCAATCAGCTCAAGTTGTACTTTGCCTTAGTGCTTAGTACCTACTTTGCCTTGGCAATCAGCTCAAGTTGTACTTTTAACAAGTGAGGACCAAAAGTCGATAAGTCGACTATTTATGTTCTCTAGCGGAATGTAGAGCTTAATTTTTTCTTTTTCCCCAAAAGTATGTAAGTATGAGATGATCTGTTTTTCTTACAGCAGAGCATCAATTTTGCGTAAACAATAAAACCATTTTCTCACATTAGCATGACTCAAACTAAAGAAATAAGCTTTGTCTTTTGCATTAGTTTCAAAAACAATAATATTTAAAGCTGTGTTACTTTATAAAAAGTTAAAGTATGTAATTTTTCAAAACTGGTACTCTTTTTTTCAGTTTTGAAATATTATTCAATAGTTCATAAAGCCTACTACTATCCCTTAGCGGGGATCGTGACCTGTTTCTAGTAACCCTTATGTATAACCTTTACCTTGAACATTTTCTTCAAATATTGTAGGAACACTACCAAATTTTAGCAATTTCCTACTTCCTATGAAACAGTTAGGGTCAAAATGCTTCGAACATATTTCGTGGCTTTTCTTTGATGTCCAATTCTTCGAAACATTCATATTTTGAAGCCATTTTTTTTTTAAACTTCGTCGGTTGGAAATCTGTTGTAAGAAATTTGGTTGGTTAGGTATTCTGTCTTACTGTTCTTATGAAGATTAGTAAACTCTTAAATATTTATCTAAAATCATTCAAGAGCGTGTCGAGCGACGCGCAAATTAATCAAACATTACTTGTTATCTTGAAAAGCTTAGGTACTAAGGTGTGATTACAGTTTTGTAGTATCAAGGGTCTCTTAGAAAATTGCGAGTAGACGGATATGGCGAAACTATAACTTTGTAGTCTACTACATAACCCTAAAAAAGTAATCATGGGTACTCAACAAAATAAAAACGGTTTTGTTTGCCATTGTACGTAACATTAAGTAATATTTTACACTAATATACCTATAACATGTTTCTATCGACATTGTTTTTATCGACTGTCTTTGGAAGCACTAGCGAAATAAAGCAGGCGAATCAAGCGAAATTGAAAATGCGAAAATTTTATCTTTTATAGTCATTTTAACATAACTATATATATACTTTGAAAAAGAGGAATGTCTTCCCGACAATTTCTAATCATTTAAAGTAGAATTAAGACGTTTTAAAACAACATTTTTCAATAAAACAGTTTGTAAAAAAACATACTTGTACACACGGCAGCACATCAGGCTATACATATTGACCTTGACGTCGCCCTTATCTCGGTCGCAATAGCGCCGACTTTCGTAGTGCAAATGGGTAACCTGACGTGCTGCTGTCTGTACATTGACCGATTATCTCCTTTTTTCTGTTTATATTTACAAACCAAGCATATTCTCATGGTCACAAAATTGAATATTAATAAAACTTTATACAAAAATTCACTTAGTCTTTAAAATTTTAACAAAATTTTAATTTTCAATTTGTTTACAATTTACTGCGTCAAGTTCCGTTCAATTTGTCACTTTCAATGCGTCCTAAAGAGAAATGCTGTAATTTATAGAGGACTGCCAGTCCATACACTTTATGTCAGTGCGGCCATCGCATCGGCCTGTAAAAGTGGCACTTCACTTGGCGTATATGCGTAGCGTATTCGCCGTATTTGTCCAAATATTTGTACGTAGTCCAAACAGCACAAACACGACGTCCTCACTTGGGATGCCAACAGCAAATAAGGTCTTGCCTATTTGTGTGTTTGTCATATTTGTGCAAATATGGCAAATATAGGTGACCATAACCCCCGAAGCTTCATCATCAAATTGAACGTTTTTACATATGCCAATAAATAGTTCCGGAAATAGTGATAAATAGTACACAATGAAATAAATAGTACCTCAATACTTTTCCAGTTATAGATAGGTGTCGGTGAGGCTGCTGGGATGACGTCACTCCAGAATCCTCACCAAGAACGGCTGAAGCTAGCGACATGCTGTTGATCTCAAAAAATAGTTCTGAAATAGTTCTGACTCTGTGCCAAATCTTAAAAATAATGCTTCAGGGAAACCAGAGATATGAGGGTATCTCGGTGAGTATGCTGGGATGACGTCAGCCCAGCATACTCACCGAGATACCCTCATATCTCTGGTTTCCCTGAAGCATTATTTTTGAGATTTCGCACAGAGTCAGAACTATTTCAGAACTATTTTTTGAGATCAACAGCATGTCGCTAGCTTCAGCCGTTCTTGGTGAGGATTCTGGAGTGACGTCATCCCAGCAGCCTCACCGACACCTATCTATAACTGGAAAAGTATTGAGGTACTATTTATTTCATAGTAGTACTATTTATCACTATTTCCGGAACTATTTATTGGCATATGTAAAAACGTTCAATTCCATGATGATTGATGAGGCTTCTGGGGTTATGGTCACCAAAAATAGACAAATAAATCCTCCACACATGGTAGTATTTGGCCAAATGCAGCAAATACGCAAACACGCAGCGCCAATAAGTGAAGTGCCACCTTAAGTATTTAAAAAAAAAAGCGGCGGGTTGCGCGGCCATATTTGTTTGTTATGTGTTGTGGTTGTCATTTCGAAAAGACGCCGGTCGAATTAAAAGTCTAATTTGGATTTTGTGCGAAAATCGTCTAGTCAAAATGGTAAGTTTTCATGTTATTATTTGTTCGGAAATGAATGCATCGCTACGCATATAATATTTCTTAATTTGAACAGTAATTTTAATCTGTAAGTAGATTGTATTTCTAGAGAATTTGTTTTAAAAAATAACTTTATTTTCAGACGGTCGGCAAGAATAATAAAATGCAACAGCATATAAACTACAGAGTACGAGTTATTTTACAAGACTCTCGTACTTTTATCGGAACTTTTAAAGCATTTGATAAACATATGAATCTAATTTTGGGTGACTGCGAAGAATTTAGGAAAATCAAATCCAAGAACAGCAAATCTGCAGATCGTGAAGAGAAGAGGACTCTTGGATTTGTATTGTTGCGTGGTGAAAACATAGTTTCACTTACTATAGAAGGCCCTCCGCCACCTGAAGAAGGCTTACCGCGCGTTCCCCTGCCTGGTGCGATGGGCGGGCCTGGTGGTGGCCGAGCAGCTGGACGCGGGTCTGGACCTGGTGGCGCTCCTCCGGGTCTTCAAGGCCCTGCTCGTGGAGTTGGTGGCCCTTCTCAACAACATATGGCTCCTGGATCAAGAGGACAACTTTCTGCTCCTCCGCAGATGCGAGGAGGTCCAATGATGGGTGGTCCGCCTCCAGGTATGATGGGTGCGCCACCTGGCATGGGCAGAGGAGGTCCAGGTGGTCGCGGTCCCCCTGGTATGCGCCGTTATTAGTTATATTGCAGTACAGTGTGATTTGATTGTGATTGGAACATCTGTCTTTATTTCATATATCTAAATTCATACTGCATCATTGGGGTTCTTGGTTGGAGATGGAGTATAGGAAAGGGTGCGCAAAGTAAAAGACTGATCTATGATAACACCTGTTTTGTATGACTGGGTTGGCTAATTATAACAAAGATAAACACTTAACCTGTCACGCGCTTGTGATACAAATCCTGCACACATGGGTGTGCAAGAATTGTACGAGGGTTTAAACTGCGATTTGAACACATAATTAAATACTAAAATGGGTGGGAAAATAGGTAAACATAATATTACATGAATTTAGATCTGTTTTAGTATTTAATTAGATGAACACTTTTTACTCTTTGGACTTTTTTGCTAAAGTTTAATAGTTTATGAAGAAATTGATTTAAAGATTCTTCATTACAATGGAAAAAAGACAAAAATGTCGACCGATTTTCTGTTCTACATAACACCTGTTTTTTTATGACTGAATCGACTACATATGACCTAGATGAACTTTTTTTTTTTACTCTTGAATTGTTTGATAAAATTAATAGTTTTCGAGAAAACCTGTATAGAAACGTGTTGTAGGTTAGGTTTGTTAGTTACCTAACCCAATTAACCTGAAAAGAGTTGGTTGGGTTAGGTTGGAACTGCAATCCCGAACGCACAAGCCAAGCGAGGGTGCTGTGGCAGCGCCGGTGAAGTGCCAGCAGTTTTGTATGTGTGAAACCTTTCCTATACTCTGACCGGGTTCCTTTACATGTGTGCCATTCTGGCAGTGCCAAAATTATAAATTGTATCTTATAGTCAATCCATGAAAAAATAGTGACAAATTGCCATGGTAGGTAGTTTTGTTGATAAATAACAAAGTTTGGGGAGATGAGTTTACATTAGGCCAGCAGCACCTTAGCTTAAAGTAGTTATGTATGTAAATGTCGGAATCTGCATATGCAGTCGTGTAGCCATCAATTTTACTCTGAAAAAGTGGAAATAGATGGACAAAGTATTTTCTAAGATATGTAAGACTAGGGTTGTTGCTGGCCTGATAATGTTGTGCTGCCAGAATGACTAGTTTGAAGCCTTTGCCCTACTTCTCCATTGTTGAGAATACATTTTTCTATTGACATAAGTATTGAGTATGCACATATTAGTATAATGTGTACTTCAATTCTGATTGTAATATCAAAAAATATATAGATATAAGGTGGCTATAGGTGTTATTATTTTTATAAATCAAAATACCTGAATCCATCAGCACAGCTATGCCACACAATTTTTAATGTTTGACTATGCCTAGAATTTCTCAAAATTTAAGATTCACAAAGAAAACAGAATTTCTCGCGTGGCTTTTTTTTCGGCACTGCCAGGTAGATCTTAATTTCAACTAGACAGAAAATCAGTACCTAATCAATTGGTCAAAATTTGTTACCAAAGGAGACTTGGTAACTCCCTTTAAAAGCTGTGAGGATTTTTTTGAGGCAGAGCCGAAAAAGTGTCCATAATTCTGGCAGTGTCACCATCAACGATTTTGAAATGGATTATTGTATCTTATAGGTGGTTTCCGATATAAATGACTATATTGGTGACCAATTCTTGACCAATTGATTACTGATTTTCTGTCTAGTTAATAAAAAGATCTAAAACCTGGGCAGTGCCGATATAAGCCACGCGAATTTCTCGGGCTCGCCTTTAAAAGTTATCGGGGGTTTGTGGCCCAGCTGCAGAGATCTGACTAAATAGATAATTTCTCAGGACGAACCCCAAAATTTGTTATGACCCAGCTGCACGCAATGACGCGTCAATACAGCTGAGCCACCTGGATCTCGAAAACGGGAAGAGGGGAAATTGGTTGCGTACATCATTTCTAAAGAATTTGTCGGTAATCATCAAAAAAATTGAATTTCTCAGTGTCCCATTCTAAAGAAAAAAAAATAATAATATTCATACTCATTTATTGTACATAATAAATATTTTTACAAAAAACTATTACTGACACCGGAAAATTGTAAAACCCGTAAAATTTCAATTTCACTAATGAAATTATAACTGTCCGCCATATTACAATTTTACCTAGCAAAATTATAAAATTACGAAACTAAGGGCCGCCTGCATGAAATTATGATAGGTTAGGTTAAGGCTTAGGTTCGTTAGGTTATGTTGCATTAACATTCTAAAAAAGTCCTTCAATGAGGTCCATAATTCTGGCAACGCCACCATCACCGATTTTGAAATGGGTTATTGTATCTAATAGTCTTGCATTATTCATTCTATGAATCGATGCTATTACAAGTATTCATATGTTAATAGTACTTTATTAGCACTACTCTTTCACACACTTTTGGTTATCTCAGTCTATAAATACTTGCAGAATATCGCCAATTCCAGTTTTACATAACTTGTTGGAACTCGGAGTACCTGCTGTCAAAAAATGAGAATAAAAAATTGTAGTTTAGAAAACGACTGGTAGTGCGGCTAGTAGTGCCGTTGCCAGAAAACGGACCTGACGTTATTCCAGCAACGCCCCAAACTTTTTTGAATATCTCCGAAATTACTTGCTCTTTTCATTTTGTCAGGCACTTGAGAACATTAACATTTATCGATATCTTTTTTACCGTAATATTTACAGGTTGCACGTTCAAAAAGTATAACTGCAATAATTGGGAAGCAATGATTGGTCCATAAATATTTCAGTGACTCCACACAGTTTGGACACTACAGCTAGGTGAGCGGCCATATTGACATTTAGATGGCCGGTCACCCTTAAATGTTTTATTTCTCCTAAAATACATTGGAAGCAATGTTCTAGTGATAGGCAATAGGGAAGCAATGTTTGAGCATAATTTCAACGTTAAATACGTCTAGTGACCGGCCATTCTGACGCTAACAATTATTCTTAGAATGAAAAATGCATGACTATTAGCATTAGATACAATAATAGCACGGGAAAAATATCATATTTTGGAGGCAAAATATGTACATCAATGAAACTTTGTTTACATCTTGATCTTGGCACTAGAAATGAGGATCAGTCGACTCCTACCAAAATTTTGGGGTCCAACCCCCTCCACTGGGTTTTAAGAAATTCCCATACAAAAGAAGAAACGATATTTTATAGCCACTAACAAAGACTTCCATACAAAATCAGAACTATTGAAGCTGTAAGTTTGAAATTTTGCTTAGATGATCTTCAGATATTGTGGGAGCTTACTTAAAAGAGATTACACGGAATTCCTATGGGAACGAATTGTAGGGCGTCTGCTAGTTGATATGTACGTTTGGTGTTTCAGTCGCAGACCCTCAATCTTTTAAACTATTATAGACAGCATTTTCAAATTTTCAGGAGATACGTATTATGAAAGTGACTATCGTAAAATAGAATTTTAAAAAATAAAAACTTAAATCACAGTGGGGTCCCCATACGACAAACATCAAAAATATCGCATTTTTTTAACAACTTTTGTCACTGCTCTATTTCAAAAACTATATAATGCATATATTCCTAACTTAGTACACATTTAAAACACACTTTATATCATTAAAAAAATATATGAAAAATAGTCAAGAGCGAGTCGGATTCAAGCTAAAAAAATTCAAACAGAAACTCGCACTTTAACTGTTTTTGTGATATTTACCTGGTTATTTGTCATAGAATTACTGTGATATTATAATAAAACAAAGAAATATACATCGACTGCACGTATTTTAAAATTTCTGAGTTATAGTGTAAATAATAACAGTAATTCTACGACAAATAGGTAACCAGGTAAATGTGACAAAAACAGTTCGAGTGCGAGTTTCTGTGTATATCTTTAGCTTGAGTCCGACTCATTCTTGACTGTTTTTTTTATCTTTTTTTTTCAAATTAATGTTAAGTCTTTTTAAATGTATACTAAGTTTGAAATGTATTCATTACATGGTTTTTGAAATAGAGCAGTAACAAAAGTTGTTAAAAAAAACGCGATATTTTGAACGTTTGTCGTATGGGGACCCCACTGTGGTTTAGGTTTGTAATTTTATTTATTATATTTTACGATATATACCATCATAATACGTATTTTCTGAAAATTTGGATATGCTGTCTCTAATAGTTTGAAAGATAGAGGGCTGCGACTGAAACACCAAACTTAAATATCAACCAGCGTCTGCCCTAAAATTCGTTCCCATGGGAACTCCGTGTAACCTCTTTTAGGTAAGCTTCCACAATAATTTAAGATTATCTTTGCAAAATTTCAAACTTATAGCTTCATTTGTTTTGATTTTAATCGCCTAGTTTGTAAAATGTGCACTTTTTAAATTTTCCCCCTGCCCATACTTACCCCCTGGGAGGGGGTAGGACCCCTAAATTTTGGTAGGACTCGGCAGATCCTCATTTCTAGTGCCAAGATAAAGTTATAAACAAAGTTTCAATGATGTACATACTTTGCCGCTAAACAAACATTTTAGTCTTACTTTACCCGTGCTATAATCCATTTCAAAATCGGTGATTCAAGTGGCGCTGTCAGAATTATGGACACCCGTCAATGTGGAAAAAAATGGGACAATTCACAAAGAGTTTATAAACTTACTAAGTCAAATTACAATATTACGGGTTTTACAATGTTACGGTAACATTTTAACGTTCTTGAGGTTCATCTGTCATTCGTTTATAGAAATTACAATGGCACGGGTTATCATAATCATATATGTACTCAAAGGGGTGAATTACTGAAGTCTAGTCGACGGCGCGCGCATCGCCTGTTTAAAAATATTAAGCAACTCTTAAAGCGAAGAACATAAAAGGTAACTAGTGGCAGTAACCACAGGCAGGATGACATCTCTTGCCGTCGACACCGCACCGGCAGCCGGCACTCGTGTCTCCTTTGCCCCCGGGGCCCCAGCGCCTTCCTTTCGTCACCCAGCATATCTCAGTCTTGCAAGCAGAGCACTTTACCCAGTCACAACCCCATTTCTTCGTGATAATGGCACTACACTCTGGACATTCCAAAGCTTCTCCTTTTGTAATGAGTGTTTCCAATAGCGCTCGTGTGCCTTCGTCTGTTTGATCAGTAGTTAGTGTTGCTGCTTTCTGTAGTTTGATACGATGCTGTTCGCAAGTTTCGCCCTCATGGATAGCCTGAAATTCGAAACATAAGTAGACATACACAAGTAAAGTCATTTAAGTAAATAATTTAACTACCAGGGCCACCGAGAAATGCAATAATTCGATTGTGGAAAACTCGCGATCTAAAGACTTTATATGGTTCCTTTGACGCAAAAATTAACCATCCATAGAAATAAAATCTAGATCCATACATTTTTTTTATATTATAGACACTATAAAAAGATACGATGAAGGTGAAGTGTCAGCAGATTTAAAGCTAGAAACATAATTGGACGCGTCCATTAGACGCGGTTGATGGACACTACTGAAAAGTACGCACGGTTTATCCAGCGGGCCAGATCTTTGTCAGACGTCCGAATGGTCAAGGAAGGACTTACTCATACGTCACATAGTTGCACCAGGATAGTCTAATAAAGCTGTCCAGAATCCAATAAGTCACGGCTGACGGACGCGTCCGATAATGTGTTCAGTTACAGCTTCTATACCCTAAAGTTGCCTGGAAGAAATTGTTACCTAGCAAAAAGGTCGCCTTGTTGTACACTAAGTTTTGTTTATTGTACTGTATATCTCTGTGTGCAAATAAAGTACATTGGTTTGCTTTATAGGTAATGGATTCGCTCTTGACCACAATCTAGCCCAGGGGGGAAGATATGGTCGAGGATGTAGCAAGCTCACCCAGAAGATGCTTATTCATTCAAAAATAGAGATTCGGGTTATGAGTTAGGAAAGACAGACGCAGGCAGATAATTCCACTCATTAGCGGTGCGGAATATGAAAGATGAAGAGAAGCGCTCTGTACGGATTCGGAGAATTCCGAAAAGGTAAGGATCTCTTGACGTCCGGTAGAAGGGCGGGGCAGGTGGAATGAGCTCGTGCAGCTCACGAGCACACTCACGGAAGCACACTCGGCAGCCCACCAAGCTATACATGTTGCTTATCATTGTGCTAATGGTAACCTGACGTGCTGCTGTCTGTAAATTGTGTTCCTAGCTTAAGCGCTCATAGCCCAATGGCGCTCGCTGATCTGAACCGATTAGTGAGGTTAAGCAACGAACACAGGCAGGGAACCTGATGGGTGACTGAAGTGGAAATTTATCACGAGCGTTTTCATGCTTCGGAGGGCACGTTAAGCAGGCGGTTCCGGCTTTTGTCGATTGACTGCAGTCGTTTAACCAAGAGAGGTCATGCATGGCGGTTCGAAAACTGACACCAGGCGTGTCCATAAGTCTGGCAGCGCCACCAACACCGATTTTGAAATGGATTATTGTATCTTATAAATAGTTCATTCTATTGACTGTTAGTCAAGTTCGCCACACACTTGACTATACCTACACGATAAGGAGGAAGGAAACTTGTATGATTGACTTAAAAAGAGCGACCCTCGGAGTTTCTCGCCTATTCTTCTCCAGAGGAAGACTGCACCTATGCGAATAGGAGTAAAGTCAAAAATGCTAATGTAATTCGCAATTTTGACCTGTTCAAGAAACAATCTGTATGTTCTATGAAATAAAGCGATTTTTGATTTAGATTTTTCAAATGACCTGGCAAGGTATGCAATTGGTGTGTTCGCACACGGGGCAGGGGAAGCGGCCGGCGCCGGGGCCGCGCAGCGCCCAGCCCGCGCAGTCCGGCGTGCGGCAGTGGAAGGCGTCGCGCGTGCCGCTCTCGGCCGCCGCCAGCCCGCGCGCCAGCCACCGCTCGTACTCCAAAGGCGACGATAACGCGCGCACCTATAATAACACTGCCCATTAGTGGCATAGCGCAGGTTTAAGCCGCCCGAGGCCGACCGGAAATACGCCACCTCTACTGTAATTATTAGTTTAATGTTTCAAATATTCTATTCGATGGACCTAATATTTATGGTATAACTTATTAAAAGTGAAGATATACCATGTACCACTGCTTCGGAAGAAACATACATATATGGGAAGAAATGGCGCATGAAACCTAGCACGCTAGCACTTCGGCAGCACTCGTTCGACTTAATTTCGCCTTCTCTCTTTCACGCTCTTGCGGTTTCGCTTGACAAGTAACATGCGGGCGCGATTTGGAGTTATTTTTTTCCAAATTTCTAATTTAAAAAATCGTGGCTTTTGCCGTATGAAAAAAAATGCGCTATATGCTGATGAAGTTTGTATGGGAACTCGAAATTTTTTTTTCGTATTTTGACCTATGTTCCTTGGGAAAGTTGTTCAGTTTCATGGACTGATTAACCACCCGAGAGGTTGAAAGAGATACCTAAAGCCCTGTATAAAGTGAAATAACACTAGGACAAATCGGTATACGGCTTCAGACTGACCGCATCCTTTAATTCCGAAGCCGCTGATGTTCTGCTACATCCTTCACATAAAAGAAAACAAATAACAGAAACCCATAACGCACGGACAATATATATTCTTTATTGCACTTAGATAATATGGGATACACAATAAAAGAAAAAAAGTTTACAAAGGCGGGCTTATCACTAATAGTGATCTCTTCCAGCCAGCCTGGTGCAGTAAGAAATATTGTTTTAAAAACGCGGGACAAAAGTGCATATTTGATAAAACAACTCTAAATAACCAAAAAATAACTACACTAACTCATTCAAATATCTATATTAAATACAATAACACAAAATAAATACATACGACATAAATATATACAATATACCTGCCTATGATGACTCGTTCGAAAGATAGCACTCTTTTAAACGCTTTTTGAAACTAACGACTGTTGGACTGTCCTGCACTCTCCTCGGGAGCCTGTTCCACAATTGAACAGCGCGTACAGAAAAGGAGTTGAAGAGGAAATTGATGTTAGACCTAGGAAACTCTAGCATTCTAGTAATGCAGGATCGCTTAGGTCGGGGACCAGGGGGAAGGAAATGGATACGGGAACGTAGATATTCTGGAGAGGACGGATTTTTTAGATAAAAATAAAATAATACCTCGCGTTCTTGCAACACCCCAGTACACGATATAGCGGGGCAAGCGACCACAGGCTCTTCACAATGCCGGATCACGTCCGCCAGACATTCTCTGCAGAAAGTGTGGACGCATTCCCGAAGCACCGCCCCTCCGCGGGCGGGAGTGGTCTCCATGCAAACTCCGCACTCGAACGGCTCGGCGTTTGTGACCAGAGCGCGCTGTTCCAATTCAACTAATTCGGTGTAAACCTCGCTTTTCGTTTCGTTTGCTTGAGAAATTTCCGTTTTCTGGCTCGGATCGCCGTTAATATCTGGAAATTGAGAATTTACACTAGTTTGATAAAAAAAACTACGAATCCACACTCTAAATTAGAATGTACTGACATGATTGTACGTTTGTTATTATTTCACGTTCGCAACGAAACTCTAAACGTTATTTTCCGTAATTATGATCGCATTCAAAAGAAAAGTATGCTTTATTTATTTTGTCTACATCCAACAGTTCCAATTAAATGTCAACGTTCTGCTTCGTTCAACGTGAAGGAAATACATATTATAATATAAACATATTTTCATATACAAAAATTGGCTCAATCAGACCTATTTGGCTCATATTATATTACACGATTTGACTGCCAGTATAGATACGAAAAGTTTTACCTGATTGAACGACACATAGGTAGAAAGGCGCGGAGAGGTCAGGCCCGGCCAGAGACACCAGTGGCGTGCTGTCCTCGGTACACAGCACGCGCCCCACGATCCAGCGCTGCAAGGCACCGGCTAGGCCTAACGACACTTCAGCTCGCCGCCGCAGATCTCCCAATAGAGATCGGCGTGGAATGCGGAGAAGCACCGGGCCTCTTGTAGCCTCTCTGTCTTCCACCCATACTTGTATCCTGAAAATTAAAATTATGTACAGTAGCGTTCTTTAATGGAGGCATAGTTTAACTACTTAGCGCGTTGCAATAGGGACTATGTTCCTATGAATATAGTTCAAACGATTTCTCACGCACACAAGCTTGTAGCCTCCTCTAAGAATATAATTTTGCTAAGCGACATCTCTTGGCTCCTCGGTGAAGTTTTTGTAAGACGCATTCACTCGACATTGCACTGTCCTCCACTCACCGCTGCTGTTGAGTCATATCAAACAATCGGTAATGTAAACATGACGTAGTGTATCTTTATTTTGTCGATCTTACTAGCGTTATGTATGGTCCAGTGGATAAGCACTGTCCTAGCAGGGAGAAAGGTTCACGGGTTCTAATCCCAGCCAATTAATTTCTTTTTGTAATTTATTTTTGTTTATTAAAGCATTAACAACTATTGTCACACATAATATTACATTAATAATAATAATGTTACATTATTGTATCAGTGATAAATATTTGAATAAAACAAATATGAAATTCGACTAGGTAATTTTATTTCCTACTAACAAAATCACATTTTTTTTCTGCAACTTGATCACTTACAGTTTTATTAAGGTTATAGCTTAAGAATTCGTTTTCGTGAAGAAAAGAGTATTGAAGCTAAACCTCAACAAAAATTAATATTCAACTTGCACTACAAGGCAGTAGATATATAGTTTATAATAACAAAAGAATAAGTTATAGATAAATATCACAATTTTACACATAACAATATTTAATTAAACTTGTTAAGCTTTAGAATCGATGAACTTCATTTATCTTCCGTATGAATCCATTATTTTCATACATTTGCTCCACACGCTGATTCATTGATAACTCGCGATCGTCCACTGCGCGGCCGAGATTACACGTTACCCTCATTCCGTAATGATTCACCCATCCTTTACTAAAACCAAAATAACAAGATTAATTTAATAAGGAACAAAAACTATGCACCACTAATAAAATGCATTAGTTAATGATAGTTATAGTTAATGATAGGATTACGTTCTCAAAATAAATTATAAATTTAAAAACAGTGTTAATATTAAGTAAACATTAGAATACTCACTGTAAGACCTGTCTCATTAGCAATTTGGGATATATTATATCCTATATTGTGCAGCGCAACAATACACTGCCTCTTCTGCAAACTTATATGTATTTGTATGCATGTCGAAAAAAGAAATCACAGTAAACTGCCGATACGGTAAGAACACACGAGCACCTTCGCTTATGATCTAGCAATGACAAACAGGTTGCTCATGAACACCGAACCGAATGAATCTAAACTAACTTCATTGCATTCAATTTTTGTATGGTATGGTCTATGACTATAAAAATGTTTGAAAACTAAAACATATCTAACAAAACTTCGTAGCTGCTATTAGGCGACAGTTGGGCTCGAACCCGCGCCTTGCTACAGCAGGCAGACAGTGTTTCCGCTGCGCCACCAAGGCTTATGATTTGGCTCGTGAAATTATGTTTGTTATCAGAGCAACAAGCGTAGTGGGGTATGCGGTATATGTCATTTGTGTCCATGTGTGAGTACACGAGCGGCCGCAAGCGACTTCTTTTCTGCGTTTTATATTGACTATGCCTCCATATATGAACGTGATAGTACATTAGATACAGCAACCCGCACCGTTTCTTGGCTGGTTTTCTCGGGGAAGACTGCACCTTTGCGAATAGACCGTAGACAGAGAAAAGGTATAAACTGCGGCCGAGCGTGCCACCGAAAGGGACAGAAAATATTAGTACTGCCGTAGTCGGCCGTAGTACTGCGCTTTAATGTGCTATAACCCGTACGAATAATTGTGCATCTCGCGCTGTACTGTTAACACACAGTATACTGGCAGTCAGTAAAGTGCCGGCCTTGAAAAAACCGGCACGCGCTAAGGGACAAAAAATGCCCAGCATTGTCTCTTTTTTTCACGTGCAATTGATACAATTTTGTCCTTATCTGTGCGACCGAAAAAGAAGATATCCAGCAGTCTATACCTTTTCTCTGTCTACGGAATAGACAGAGTTAAAAGAATAAAAATAATATATTATATGAAATTAAGCCTTATCGTCGTCTGTGAACTGTGAAAATAAAATGATACTACTTATTCCAGATCTTATCGCTTATTATTTACTGTAATAAGTTATGTAAATCTCTATTGATCATGATTATTCTCAAACCTTTTTATTATAACAGATACATTAAACTATCAATGGCAGGAAATATACTCACTTAGCGTCATCATTGTAACAAGTTTCTTTCGTATCATGTTGCGAAGTCGATGGCTGTGCCGTGACTGGTTTTTTGTCGATTAAATCTTTATTTTTCCCTGACAGCTTCTGGATCTCTGCTGGCGTTGAAGCTAAAGACTTTAACTTTTCATTCTTGTCAAGGATTTCAATTTTATTCGAAGCTTGTGCTTTCAAAGGTGACAGCCTTGTGGTAGACTGTACGGCAGCATTTACTTTAACTTGATGCTGGGCTGTTGATGTCTCGGCCTCTGGATTATGAATATTTATGTTATTATCTTCCAACTGTTGATGTTTCGCTTGTGTACTATTAGCCATTATCTGTGAAGAAAACGATAGCACCGAACACGACAGTCTCAACTGAGCTAGTTTTGAAGCTGCTTCGGCTGCAGCACGTTCGTCACCTTTTGCTATAGATTGCTCCAATTGATTTATTAACTCCCTGCGTCTGGAATGCTGTTCAACAGAAAATTTTACTAAATTAGATTCTATTATTTTTGTTTTATCCGACGAAGGGCCAGGATTAGCAGAACTAAAGCAATGATCACTGCTATTTACTTGGGATTTTCCATCCACACTCGAAGGTTTCTTTTGTTCTTCATTTTTTGGGCAACTGACGATTTTAAAAAGAGGTTCTGTTTCACATTCAGATTTTCTTTCAACTTTGATATCGTTCTGGGGTGATAAATTATGTCGATTTGAAGACGAAGCCAGTGGAACATCAGACGCAGTCACAGTTAATGCTGCAGATGTAGACAATTTTGGGATTGAAGGAGATGATGCTGGCAGTACTGATGACGAAGGTGTCGTAATAACTAAACATGAAGTCGTCGGTACTGCTACTGATGTAG
Source organism: Aproaerema taeniolella (assembly GCA_949987775.1). Classification (NCBI taxonomy): domain Eukaryota; kingdom Metazoa; phylum Arthropoda; class Insecta; order Lepidoptera; family Gelechiidae; genus Aproaerema; species Aproaerema taeniolella. The sequence goes on from OX465246.1 coordinate 15,971,430, forward strand.
TTTCCACCGTGAGGATAGAAGACGCAGCAGATACAGAAGCAGAAATGGCTGCTGGTAAGACAAACGAATTCACTGGTGAAGGTGTTGGTGTAACTGTCCATGAAGCCGCTACGAATGGAGCTGTAGATGCAGTTTTAACGTCAGAAACAGACACTGATGATACAGCAGAGGACACCGCCAAAAAAGCAGAAGATGACGTCACCGATGAAACTGCTGATGAAGTTGCTGGCATAACTGGTGCTGATGCAGATTTTGTTTTAGAATTCTCTTGTGTTGAAATGGCAGAACTTCTTTGAATTTCTATTTTTGTTACATTGTTTTTAGGTATATATACTGGATTTAAAAGTGAGGATATTTTCAATGGTGTGTTTAAGTGGGTAGTGCAACTGCCTGGATTAATCAGTCCCTCCGATTTATTTTCTTCTGATTTTTTATTTGCTAAAGATGTTTCTCCAGATGGTGCAATTTCTTTAGTTTTCGAGTAATGCTTTGTTGGAGGAGCTTCTAAGACTACGTGTTGTGTTATTACAACATTTTGTGGACCCACACCTGACCTTACACTGGGAACTATCTCTCTAACAACCTTATCTTCCTTTAATTTCTCATTTTGTTGAGATGTGGCAGGTTGTACATTATCTTCTTCTTTATGGACATGCGTTCCTACACGCAGTGTTGGTGTTTCTAATGATACATTTTTGCTAGCAGAATTGAAAGCATAAGTATTCTCGCCAAGATTTTCATTTTCCTTTAAATGTCTTGTTTTCTTAGGAAGAGAATCTTTCATTTCTTTTAGCATTTCCTTAAGCTTCTGTTTTTCGTCAACGCCTAAATGATTTTTTTTACTAGATGAAGCAAATGTTAAACGAGAGTCCTTTTCAGTCTGTGTATGAGTATCGGTACTAGAAGCTTTTGAAGCATCAATATTTTTTAATTTATTGTTGACGAATCCATTACTCAATCTTTTCTGCTGACAAATCTGACATGTAACAATCGTAGAATCGTATTTTTTCAAACATCTTGTGCAAAACCATGTTTCTGTTTGGGGAATATCAGATTTCTTATTATTTTGTTCCAATGGCTGTAATTTACAGAGGCTTATTATTTCTGCTGCTTCTTTATCTAACTCACTTATGCTGGGAAGAATTCTTTCAGGAGTCAATACTGCCGCCGAGTTTCGTTTTTTATTTTCGAATATTTGTTTTATAAAGCTTTTCTCATTACGGATCTTTACACTTTTAGGTTTGTCCTCTTCCGTATTTTGTTTTTCTGACTTACGTTCAGTCGATGGATTCATACTTGAAAGTGGACGCCGTTCGCCTTCTGGTTCAGAATTCATCTGAATTATTATTTCAAGCTTATCGGCCTCGTTGACTGGAATATTCTCTATGGATTTTTCTACAGGTGCTGTCGGAGGTTGTGGCGCCGGTCGTTTTCTGACGTGACGTCGAGACAGGGACGCTGTCGTTGTCAAGGCGACGGAGTGAGGTCGCGCGCGGCCGGCCGGCGGCAGCGGCGCGCGCCGCTTGCCGGGCACGTGAGCGACGCGGCGCGGGAGACTCTCACTAGTGGCTCTTCGTTCCCGATCCTCCTCTTCAATGGCTTTATTATGATTTCTACGCGCGGGAGGCAAACTAAACGCGTCGTAACCGTAATACAGGCCGTATTTGCGATGAAGAGTAAGGTCGCGATCGTGTTGTCGTTGAATATTGCGATCGCGCACTCTTTTTCTGTAGGAGTCGGTCGGAGGGGGGACAGTAGGTAGGTTGGAGGCGGTGGCAAGGGGTGGTGGTGGTGCGAGGAATGCGAAGCTGACGGCAGTGCGGTCGGAGCCGGCGCTGGAGAGGCTGTCGGAGCTGGAGCAGTCGTCGCGCCGCAGCCAGGGCCACGACAGCAGCGCCCACAGCCCGCCCGACAGCGGCCGCGCGCCGCGCGACTCCGGACCCGGCGACACCTCCACCTCACCGCTCATCACACCTCAATCACACAAACAACACTTTATTAGTCGGGAGCGTATCTAACCAACAGCACATCAGACTACACATGTTGACCTCAACGTTGCCTTATAGTGTTTGTAATAGTGACGTTGTAGTGCAATGTACTACTTTTGATGTCTGTACAACTACCTACTTTTTCTAAAACTAGGGCTTATATTTACTATTTACCGCGATTTTTACTTTTTCATTAGGATTCCCTTTTAATCCATACTAATATTTAATATTATAAAAGCGAAAGTAACTCTGTCTGTCTGTCTGTCCGTCTTTCACGCCTAAACTACTGAACCGATCTTGATGAAATTTGGTACAGAGATAGATTAAAGCCTGGGAAAGGACATAGGCTACATTTTATCCCACAGTTGGGCACGATGTAACCTGTAGTCCACGCGGGCGGAAAGCTAGTACATCATAGACCAAACGCGCACGCTCGCTCTCATAAAACCAGTTTTTTAATAACTATTTCATTAAGTCGAAACAAAGAGTATTTATTTCAAAAACAAATTCATATCTACATTATATACTTCTGGATTGAGACCGTTCATCACTCGATTGGTAAATACTGTATATAGGTTTATACTTACTTGTGTTCTGTCTAAGAATATTGCTTCCGTAGTCAATCACAACATAGTAGAATTAGGACAGCCAGCCACTAATTTGCATATTTTAACCGTGTCATTCATATACGCACTTTAAATGTACTATGTATTATTGTTTTCTATAAAAGTTAATAAATTAAAGACATTATAAATGATTGTTTACACTATTAATTTAGTTAATAAATAAAAAACACGTAAGAAAGGAGCAAATCTTGTGTTCGGAGTGAACAAAAGCGAGGTCGGCCGCTGCGTTGCGCCGCTCTGCGCTCGCGCCACTCGCCGCCCGCCCAACTATATTTAGCAGAACTTCGCGACTGAGTTTTGCTATTTTCATTTCATTCTTCTGCGCCCCGACCTCACTTAAATTTGGCTTCCTGCCGGTTTTTATGGCACTTTAGTTTATATACAAACTCTCGGATATAATGTAAACTACCGGAGTAAATTTATTTTACGCGATTAAGACAGAGATTCTATGTTCAGATATACTTCAGGCAGGCATTTAGGAAAAATGGAATACAAACACGAGGTCGCATTTACGTTTTTTTATTGATTTCTAGATATAACTATATTTTGTACATAACATTTAGACACTATAGAAGGTACTCTTACTTATAACTTCTTTCAAGATGTATTTTTATAAGGGCTCAGTGGATTAATCTACACATCGTATACAGGTGTAACAGGCGAAACTAAGTAAATCACATTATGATCTCATTCAAAATAAATCCCGGAACTTATATGGTGAAAATACCATAAATAGTTAACCTACCTATATGTTTTACTTTCCAAAATATTTTGAATAGGTAATGGAATTCAAATTTTTCGTAATGTTTTAAGTGTTTAGCTAATTGTTTAGATATTTTTTTTGTTGGAAAATGTCACCGAGATCCACTTATGAGCCCCTGCTTCGTCTAGCTACCCTACTGCAGCAGGGTTGAAAGTAAGTACGTACATCTAATCATCTACAAATGATTGTGCGTTTCCTGGCTTTTTCGTTTTGACGGATCGCCTGTCGTGAGAGCTATTGACCACGAGAACAGCAGCAGCTACCCGTGATGTAAGCTCCGCTTGATTCATCTCGTGTGCCCACGGAACTCGGCCCCAGCGCGCCAACTGTCCACAACATTAACAACTAGCTGTAATCCGCGGCGTAAAGTCAAGTAGAAGTTAATGTATTAATTTTCTGTATATGAGAAAGGTTTTAAATAAGAAACTGTAAATTGTAACATAAGATTCTAACATTTGGAGGTAAATAAAGAAATATGCAATCTTTAAATCAAGTTATGGATTTAAAAAATTGTCTAAGTATGTGTTACTCTAGCGGCCTGATAATCGAAATCTGAATTGATAACAAAACAAATATACAATTTCTCATTTATGCCTCTCTAAAATAAGGGGATTGTTTATAGTATAGTGTGTAGTGTAGTTATGAACATTTTGATTTGAGATCTATTGATCGAAACTTTAAAAATCCAAGTTCATGTTTTAGAATTGCAGTAGGTATATAGGTACATTGACCGAATTCGATTTTTAAGAGATAAGTGGTGATTTATTATCTAAGTTGTAGCAGTGTGCAGAATATTTTGCAATTTGCATTTTCGGTATTTCTAGATGTGAAATGATGGCGCCCGTTGTAAACAAACGATCGACAAACAAACTTCAACCTTTAGACAGTATCATTTTCCGCCCGCGATTTCGTGTGTATGGATAAAAATCCGTGTCACTTTAAACAATATTTTTTTTACCACTGTAAAAATATCACGTCGATTTATTGCTGTTGTGACGTGAAGTCCAAACCAACACAAATAAACAAACAAATTTATTAGTAAGCGTTAGACTCACCTGATATTCTTCCTCAAGTCGAGAAAGTAGGACTGCATCGTATGGCTCCAAGCATCGTTCTATACAAGCTAACATCAATATAGGGGACTTAAGGGCCTCCACGCCGAAGCTGACAGCTACAAGAAATTAGAAAAAATCAACAGCCTATTATTTAAACAATATTGTTTATAATCTACACTTTTTGGCTAGAAATAAGAGCAATAACTTATTTTTCATAGTATCCAAACATATCAGCAACAAAACTTAGCTCTAAGAGTACATAAGATAAGACTATAAGGATCGAACTTGGACCTTTCTCTTATGAGTCCGGACCGCTAGCTGTTTAAGCTACAGTATTAAGGCGACTACAACACCTAAACTACGATTTTATGATGGGTAGATAAGCATGACGCACTGCATTAAATCGAAGAAAAAAATACTACGGTAATATTCAGGACATAAACTAGATACGAAGTTTGCTGAAAACATGATTCAGCACTTTTGGTTCAATAGAAAAAGCTCACAAAGTCACCTCTAAATACCCAATATAGTGTATCTTTTAAGCTGTAAAAACGATAGTAAAATGCACACAGGAACTTGAATTTGCTATCAAAATGTTCGTGATTGAACACTCTCGATAAGCAGTTAACGCATTTTTCGATTTAAGCTGTTACCTTTCCATAAATCTCATTTTTCTAACTTTCGAACATATTTTTACGCACGCACACTTACATAGTCCATATGTACGTGTGTGAACTTCGTGTATCGACACTGTCCGCATTGCCGGCCCAGGCCTGTTGAGAGACGGAGATGGCACTATTCCTATGTGTACCGCCTTTTGCTCAAGAACGATCGGGTGCTGTAGTCGCCTTAACAATATGTAACTAATTGATGACAAAAATTGTAAAACAAATCTATGAAGATTAGCAAATCGAAAACTAAAGAAGTCATCACATCATAATAAATATCCGATGAACCCTCGTCAACGTCATCAGCCCATATACGTCCTCATCGAGGGGCACGGGCCTCCCTTCCAAACACGAAGGGGTTTTAGGCCATAGTCCACCACGCTGGCCCAATGCGGGTTGGTGGACAGATGAACCAAATCCCAAACGGATGAACCAAAATATAGTAATCAGTTTTTAGCGATGGCGCCTATATGTATTCAACGTGGCGCCGTTAACTATTTACTTTTCGTACTTAATCAGCAAATTTCCACAACGCAAGACAATTACATTATTTTGTAGATAACGCACTAAAATGATTATAAAAAACAAGCAATTCGTTTGTTAAAAATATCTAAAGATCATTTTACCTGTTAATGAGGGAAAATTAAATGATAGCAAATGCTTTGCTAATGTAGCACGTGTCGCATTAGAAACATGCGGTGGATCGAACCCAGTAGATATTTCTTGCTTTACATCAAATCTTTTCTTAAACCACTCCAAAATAGGAGTCCATTTTTGTTCTTGGAAGAGTCTCAACTCCTCTTCTTCCTGTAACAGATTAGGTAATGACATCTTCTACTGAAAATATCTATCTTAGTTTCTTAACATTTGACAATTTAGACGATTTGATGAAATCTCGTGCTATTTTTAAAGTATTTTGAAATGTGCACAAACAAATGTAGGTAATCATAATCATAAGCTCAGAAACACCTTTACCAGGTCTTACTAATTGACACAGACGTTTGACCATACAGCAATGACATGTAAAGATTTTTTAAATTAAAATGCGAATATTACGAACTTATGACATTATCAGATAATTTAACTAAATTATATAAATATTTTTTTTAGTAGGTAGGTACATAATAAACTTCCTATCAATTTATTATTACAAATATTCTATCTAACTTTTAAGAAAACTTGACAATGATAATTTTTAACATTCCTTTTAAACCTTTGCGTGCTTTTGGAACACATGGTGTACGAGATTTGTATCGCACGCGGCGTAAACAAGCACGCCGTCGCGTCGCATCGGTTAACATTAATTTATTAACATTACTATTTTAATAACATAACTTTAAAATTGCATAAGTTTAAGTAAGTCATTATAATTTTTTTATATTCCTTTTGACATTCATATTTTATTCATATTATTAATTTAATCGTAGGACTACCCCAATTCGACATACAAATGTGATGTAATTAATTTGATGATTGTTTATTATGATTATAGATAATTTAATTATATTTTTTATTGTTCATTTGTTGGAATGTTTAGATTAAGACGTCCTCCTCTCTCCTACGTTTTTATGGGACTCAAGTAATTTATAACATGATACTAGAATATTGTTCAAAATTTTACAATGAAGTAGGCAAGATAATAAATAAACAAGATTTTTTTATTAGTACTCTATCTAGTTTTTTCTGAAAATTAAAACATAACTTACATATTTTAACAGTTTTTATATAAAACTAGCTTTCCGCCCGGGACTTCGTTCCCGTGGCACTTTTTTAGTTTTTTCTTTCATAAGAACCTTCTCCTGACAATAAGGAACACAGCAAAAAAAGAAGCATCCGAATCGGTCCAACCGTTCACGCGTGATGCCGTGACAACGAAAATCGGGTTCCATTTTTTATATACGAGGAGTGATCAAAAAGTAGTGATAATGACCCACTTGTACAATTCATAATTTACTCATTCATACCAATAATTAAAGATCATTTAATTACGAGGTTAGATACAAAAAAATTAAGTCTTAATTTTAAGAAACATAGAAACCGTGTCTAGTTGTTTGACGAATTCCGACGTAAAATATCATTATGGAGAAAAACGAAGTGCGAGCCGTTATTAAATACCTCAGTTTTAAAAGTTAACGACGCAAGAGATCCATCGTGATTTAGTGGAGACTTTAGGTGAGTCTGCTCCACCATATTCTACTGTGGCAAGATAGTCACCTCAATTCAAGACTGGAAGAACATTGACAGAAGATGAGGACCGCTCGTTCCGGCCATCGACGTCAGTTACGCAGGAAAAAATTGAAAAAGTCGAAAGAATTGTTCTAGACGATCGTCGTGTTACAGTGCGTTATTTAGTCCAGGAAACTAGCATTTTATATGGCAGTGTTCAATCAAAATTAAAAGATTATCTGAGTATGAGAAAAGCCTCGGCGCGTTGGGTACCTAGAATGTTAACAGAAGATCGGAAGAAAACCAGACTCAATCTTTCAAGGTGCTGGTTGGACAGATTTCATGTAGATCCTAATAGTTTTTTGGCTCGATTTGTCACTATGGATGAAACATGGGTTCACCATTTTGATCCAGAAACAAAACAACAATCTTTACAGTGGAAAAGACCGTCGTCACCAACTTCAAGGAAATTTCGAACCACAGCATCGGCAGGCAAAGTCGTGGCCTCAATTTTTGGGATCCCGAAGGAATATTATTAATTAATTATCTTGAGAAGGGACACACAATAACAGGCATTTGCTATGCATCTTCAATAGCTAAATTGAGAGAGGCTATAAAAGAGAAAAGACATGTCAAACTCAGAAAAGGCATTTTGTTTCATCAGGACAACGCGCCGGTTCACACTTCTTCTGTTGCACTGGATGCCATTCAACAAGCTGGGTTCGAATTAGTGGATCACCCACCTTATTCGCTGGACCTGGCCCCCAGTGATTTTTATCTCTTTCCAAAACTAATAGAATACTTGCGTGGTAATAGATATGCCGATGATAATGAAGTGATAGAGGCCGTGTAAGGGTTTTTGGAAGGCCAAGAGAAATCATTTTTTTTTAAAGGGTTAAAAATGTTGGAGAAACGTTGGACTCGGTGTGTAGATAGAGAAGGAGACTATGTTGAACAACAAATTTTTGTTATTTAAAAAATATATTATTTTCTGTTTCATTATCACTACTTTTTGATCACTCCTCGTATATAGATACCAGTGACAGTAGAATTTTGTTCTCTAAAAGGCCAGATTTTTGCTGATGGCTTTAAATTAAAGTTTACTTCTTCAAATTACTTACAAAACATGTGACTTAATGACTACTTAACAATGCATTTCAGGACCATATTATACAAAAAAAAACTACTTTAATGAAATTTAAACTTACACCTGAATAAAAAAGAAGAGTATCCGTAGCAAAGTAATCTAGTATAAAACTGACTACATCATGAGAGGTGCACTTCCCTGGATTATCCAATGCTGTATTACATAGTGCTGTCTGAAAACAGTACAAAACCAAATATAAGAATATCTGGTAAACCACATAGGTATGAAAAATTTAAAACATTAGAATCAACTGACTTCAATCCTATATAAGTAGAATGTGTTGTTTTTGTTGCTCATTTCTTATAACACTTATTTTTTTTTATCAATTTCGATAAAGTTTACATCCGACCACCTTGAAGTATTAGGTACCATTTAAAACAAGGCAAACAAAAATAAAAAACATACAATCAAATGGAGCAAAGCTTTAGCCCAGCAGTGGAACACACTAGGCTAAATAAGATAAGACACTCAAATAGAGAATCTCCTCTTTATTTATGAAGTTGGTTAAAATTAAATTTTAGAAATATCAGTTCAATCAAAGCAAATAAAAACAAAATAGAGATTGAAAAAAAAACAATTTCATACTATAATTCCCTATTTTATCCATAACACACAAGTAGGTACCTAACTTAATAAATGTGAGAAAGAGGCTTCTTCAAAAAGTTTACCAGATGCATTGTTGAACGAGCAACACTTTCGTTTTGCGCATCCCACTCTGCGGCTATAGCTCGTGCTAGCATTTCATTCTCCACAGCCAGAATACTTCCATTAGGTGTTTTTAACCTGCGATGGTCCAGTGCAATTTCCCATTTCTGTTGATTTTGAATTACGGAAGTGGTGCGATAAAATCTCTTGCGAGTCGCTAAAGGAATAAAAATCACACGACTTATTAGTTTGATAATGTTCTTAATGTGGAAGATTAAAAAACTAGCATTAATTTACTACTAAGCGATGTGGTAACTTTTAGTGATAAGGGCCACATGACATGGAGCTGCAGGCCTCTTGCACGCTTGCCCTTTTATAAATAAGATTAGCAACTAACATGACACATAAATATTTACTTCCAATAAAAACACATTTACAGTCAAGTAAAAACAATCTTATTCACCAACTTACCATAACTTTGTTGTTTGATGCAATTAGGACACCGAGTTTTGAGGATGTTCATCAATGTGCGTCGAGGTAGAGCTAACATTTTAATTTTGTCTATTTCACCTTAATGCAAGGGGAAACGCAACTGAACATAGAAATTGCAGGAAATATATTTTATAACCTAGACATCCATCACAAAAATTTAGGGTACGTCCATAATCTGATAACCTACACGAAAATCCCGAAATGTCTGTAAGTCCATGGTATTATTTATCGTGACCATCAAGGTAGCGTACACAAGTCGGAATTTTCGCTTTTTGGATATGCCAATGAATAGACCAAAAAATACAGGGCAATAAGAGTAGAAACGAAATAATTTGTTCTCCTTTAGTTTAGGAAGTAAAGACTTATTAGAAGTAACGGGAACTATTTCATGGGTATATCAGACTTGTGTACGCTACCTTAATGCACACTGTGTTACCTAAATGTGATCCATCCTAAATACGAACGTACTCTACTCAAAATTAAAAAAAAAATCCCTTAATAAATGTTGCCATTAAATGGTTATTATTATTAGTCAAATGCACCTTTTATTTAACTTATAATAATTTAGCTAAAAATCTCCCTTTGATACTGGTTCTTAACTAAAAATTAACAATTGGAAAAGCAATTAAGTTCGACTTTCGTCAAACAAAGAAATTAGAAAGTCTTAACAAAAACATTTTTGAAAATGGCAATTCTACCACCTCAAAAAAAAAACCCTTTGTTTGTCGATCGAAGCTGCTAAGCAATATTATTTTCTGATTTACGTAAAGCGTATATTTTATTAGAGAACTAAAATCTAGTCGTTAAAGGTGTTGAATTTCTTTCATTTTGCGTTTGTGACGATGTCTTCCATGGATTCTCATCTTTAACATAGGTCGTTTTTCGTAGAAGTGTTTGTAGGACAACAAGTGAAGTGACGCGATTGTGTAAAGCCAACAACAAGCTATAAATAATTTCCTATTCAGTAAGAGCAATTTAGAAGATCAAACTACTTTTCTTATTTGTGATGTTCCCGCATTCCATCAGCGCGGAAGAAGAACAGAAGACGAACTTGATTCCGAGTGTAAATCTTCTACACTCAAAAAGAAAAGGAATATTCATACACCCCTCTGCTATGTACAGAAGTAGTGTACCTTGCTGCACGAATACAAGGGCATCATTTATAACGAGAAGTTTGAGCGGGTAAATCTGCATCCCTAATAAATTGTGACAATGAAACTTTTGGAGAGTGGTCGTTTAGAAGCACTCAGCAGTGCACTGTCCATTTTAAATGGCGACAGTGCTATGCAAGCCCGCATCGAGAGCTATAGCTGTAAGATGGCGGGGGCTGAGAAAGCCTTCTACAAGCGCTTCACTGCAGATGGGGAAACTACCCACAGCCTCCAGGCACTTTCACCACCAGAAGGCCTTACATACAGGTATCTACAAGCTCTTGTATTATGATATTGATAAAGATTTGTATTTTATAAAATTGGAGTATGGAATTGTTTTGTTTCTAATCAATCATGAAAACATTATTCTGATAAGCTTTTCCATTTTTTTAGTCGCAGTTTGTCAGGAGATGAAGAAGGGGTACTATGTGATACAATATCACGGAAAACACTGTTCTATCTGATTGCAACACTGAATGCTGCTTTTCCAGACTATGATTTTTCAATGGCTAAGGTAATTGAACTTAATCATTCTCTTTGTAAACAAGTCTTATCTGTTATTTTTATTTCTTGATAAGACTGTTTATTTGACATTGAATTTAATTTAATTTTAGATGTTCATTTGTTACAGAGTAGTGAGTTTAGTGCTGAGCCATCTCTAAGCTGGGTGCAAGGTGCAGTAGACGGGGCTCTCTCAGCAGTGGGAGGTGCACGGTGGAGACAGCTGCGGCCAGCCTTGTGGGCCGCTGTGGATGAGGAGGTGCTGCTTCCTGAGTGCCGCATCTACAGCTACAACCCTGACCTGGCTAGTGACCCATTTGGAGAGCCGGGCTGTCTATGGGCTTTCAACTATTTCTTTTACAACAAGAAGTTGAAGCGCATTGTCTTCTTTACTTGCAGAGCTATGAGGTACTACCGCTTCCTATAAATTAAATTTAATATTTTTTATCTAAGTTTTTGAAACTACCAAACCATAATTTATATTTATTACTGACTAGCTAGTCAGCTACCTCCATACCAAATTTTATCAACAGTTTGAGCATGAAAGAGTAACAAATCAAATCAAAATCATTTATTTCAAGCTAAACATTGCTAACAAAGATCCATACAAACTTTTAATATTAGTAAGAATTTATTTCAAGTGTTGTCATAATAGTTGCACCAAACCTTGTGAATGTAAACTTTTTACATACCACTAAGATTTCTGTTGCATTGTGGGTAACTTGGTACAGGCACAGATATCTAAATTTTACAAAGTGTTGCTGACATTCTTTTTTATTTACAGCCCTATATGTGCAGTTGACTCTGGAGTGGATTTCGCTATGGATGAAGATGAAGAATATAACTAAGGAAATATTTCTTTTTATTTAACATGAAATCGATGTTCTACTTTAATTTTTATATACCAACAGACACAGTAATTATATTGAAAACTATAGATTATTATTATTATAAGTATTTTTTTTAGTGTGATATAATTTCGAATTATTGTCAAAGTATATGGAAATAGCTTTATTGATGCAACTCTGACACCAGGATTAGCCAAGTTCGCCACATACTTGACTATACCTACACGATAAGAAGAAGAAGATGCATATTGGTAGCCAGCAACTAAGTGTATGGTGTGGCTTCAATGTCTTTCTAACATTTCTTTTTAATGGTGTTCTGAAAGTTGATAAAAATACCACTAATTAATTGCTATTTTTATTTATAAGTTACTTGCTGTAGAATTTAGAAGGTTTGGAGCTTACAAGTTTTATTATGATATCTAATAACCCAGTTATGTGAGTACATATTGGAGTACAAAAAAAAATTATATGTACAGTACTGATGAAACAGGGTTAAAAACTTCCCTTTGAGTACAAAAAATTACTTAAAATCAATTTTGTTTGCGTATTTTAGTAGTAATATTATGTATTGTATGTAAGAAATAAGTGTTCATTATTATACTAACACTTGTTGCTGCTCCGATACTATGCTTTCGCTGAATTTGTTTATGCGATGACTTTTCAGTCCATGGTATTAGGTGCAGTAACTTGTCTTTTAATAATCTTCCAACTTCCTTATCTAATAGTTTTAAGTTCATTCATACATTAACATAAGAATATGATCCTGGGAAATGTAAGCATAGATCTTTTTATATTTCACCAAAGTAATAGTACCTTACGATTTTCTTTACTTTATAATGTAGAAATTAACACATTAACCTTAGTTATATATATATATAGAGTATGTAGTTTTATTAGGCATCGAGATTCAATTTTTCTACCTACTTTTGATAGAGAAGTCAGCACAGATCTCTCTTACAAATGTTCGCTATAAATAGATCTCTATCTGTTGTTGGTTAGTTATTGCTGGAAAGATTAATTTAGTATGGTAAGATCTAACAGTAATGGCCGATATTCGCCGAATCCGTCCACGCACAGTGCGTGGCATACACGTCTCATATAGTCGCGTGTCCACGCAAAACGTGCAGTGACAATATGGCTACATGGATTCGCTGTACACTCAAGAGCACGTCAAGCTTGACACTTTAGACTTTGGACCGGCCCAGCATTGTAGGGCGCACAGTAGGGGAAACTGAGGACACTTGATCCACCCTTTTTATTTAAATCCATAAAACCTGAACAAAAAATATTTACGGAACATTATATACTTCTAAAAACAACACATTTTATTGGCTACTAGTTGGGAATGGTAAAGATTGCGTTTTATTTACGATGTTTACGGGCTCAAAAATACAATAATATATTTGTACCATGTATCCCCGGTATATGGAAGACTTGATCCAGGTCGTCGGGTGACTTGATCCGGTGGGGATCAATTCTCCCATATATGGGACACATGATATTTAAACTTGTACCATGTCGCCCTCAAGATGTGGGACACTTGAGCACTACGTACTTTAGTTAATTAAATTTAAGAAGTGGTTTTTTTCCTTTCAGTTTAGAGTTAAACAACCGGTAATACCATACAATAAACTTGTAACTTTATTTTAACTTTGAGAAAAAAACAAACAAACTTCTAAACACAAATAATCTTCAAAAAATCACAATGTTTCAATACGTAAATCTTTAACATTGACCCTCAGACGATTGACTATAATTATTACCAGTCTATTTTAAAAAGTCTTAAGGATTTTCGGAACTCGAAGGCGCCAACACGCTTCGAAGATGAATTAAAATTAGGAGCAGGAATTTTCTTAACCACTTGGTATTTTCCTATTGTACTTATGTCTGGTTTTACTGGCCACTTAAATTTGCTGTCATTAATTTTTGTTGCAAATTTGACTTCAAGGCTGGCCAAAGACTCTTTTACAATCAGTCCAACATAACGATGTAGCACGTTTTTCTGAGAAACAAAATTTACAACAACCCAGTCACCTGTATGAACATCGTATTCTTCAGAAGTTGTATCACTTTCTTCAGAGCTACTTTCGATTGAGTTTTCGTCTTCTAAAACGTAATCTGATTCGGGTGAAGGTGGTAAGTGAATGTCCTCATCTGAAGTATCTTCTTCAGATTCTTGTATATTAGTCTTCTGTTTTTTAGCTTTTGGTTTCTTTTTAGATTTGGTCAAGTTTCTTTTTACTTTCTTAGCCATCTTCTTTCGTTTATTTTCTTCTCTTTCTTGAATTTCTTTTTCTAATTGTAGCTTTTCTGGTGTATCTGTTAAAATTGTTGTTTTTCCTTTCTTTCTTCCTCTATTGTTTGGTTTTCTAGGTGGAGCTTTAGGGTGTGGCTTTATGGTATTCGGACTAATAAACTTGGAAGTAGAAGGCTGAGCTGAGATGCCATATTTGACGGTTTTATAATACCTACGTTGCGGAATTGACGCAGAATTCTTTGATTTGTTTGATGTTATGGTGTCTGCCTCTAAACACTCGGAACTTAACAGCTTAGAGGCAGTTAAACTTGATGCAATTGTAGGTCTTTTAGATGTCAAGATTTGCTTGATGGGTGTCGAGATTTGCTTTTCGTTTGTGGGTGAAGGTGAAGTGAGTAGTTTGTTAACTACCGTAAAGGCTAGCTGTGACAGAGTAGAACACTTCTTAGTATTTGCGGCTAATGAGCACTCTAAGTCAAAAGTGGTATTTATTATTGTAGGAGAAAGAGGTTCCTGATCGTCACAGTTAGTCATTACTGTAGGAGACAGAGGTTCCTGATCCTCACAATCAGTTTCTGACTCTGCAGCCAGGTCCATCATTGCGGTGAAAGGAGAAGTTATACTGGTTGGCACTACGGGCTGGTCAGCTACTACGTCGGTAGATGCTACAGGCTGGTCAAAAAGATCGTTGGTGACGAAACTTTCAGCTCCATCAATGGCTGCCGTTGTAGATTCCTCCGGTCGATCAATCTAAGAGGATAGATATTCGTCCTCCGTGAATACATCGCTGTTGAACGGCCATATTCCAGTTACTTCGAAGCCTTTTACAATATTCCGAGGTGTCATCGCATTAGGGTATGCCTGCCCTATTCGGCCAGCAATGTCGTATATTGTTAATGGTCGTCCAGGGTGTCCCAGCATCCATTCGTCACACGCCGTGTTGTAATACGATTTCAAAGACCCAAAAATAGCCCTGTCCAATAGTTGAAGTTTATGGGATTTGTGTTGATTCAATACTAATATGGCTATCGTGATTGCCCAAAATTATAAGGCAAGGATTGTCTTTACTGCAACGTACATGTTTTTTAAAATGGTTCAAAAACTTTAAAAAGTTTGGTGCGATCATCCACCCACTCGTATGGGTAGCTCCATCTGAGCCAGGAGGAGCTCCATCTAGCAGAGCTCAGCTTAAAGTGGTAGTGTAAAGCGTGACCTGCTCTTGACTGTACCACAACAGATGTGTGTATATCGCCCTTTGACCAGAACAAACTACATAATGCATATGTATGTGATTGAGTTTGAGTAGTTTGGTAATTTGGTGTGGATAAGTAGAATGTTAAATAAGTAGTTAAGTCACTCACTTTTAACTCCGCCTATATTTCACGGCGTCAACACCTATTATTAGCTGGATAGTATTGAATATATTTTTCATCAGTATTTTTTTTGTTTTATTTTATACAGTCTTATTGGGTTTCCTTGACTTTTTGACAACTGCAGGAAGAGACCGACGCCACTCGGTGACTTAAATTATGCCTTGAATCTCAAAAACTATTAGGTAAACTATTTAGGTAATTCAAAAAAAAGCAATTATCTCAACTATTTACGTAGCTACAAACAAAAGTGGCAAGTCAGAATTCCGTAACCTTTTTAGCGCCAAGAGTTTTCACATAAACGTTTCACAACACGCCACGACATTAAAAAATAATTACTAATGCCGTGGCGTTCACCACACGCCACTTAAGAAATTAGAAAATACTATAAATCGTACCTTCAGCCTTCCGCCACTACTTTTTGGGACACCTGTGCCGTTTATATTACGGGAGGTCACAAAATTTTTGGTAACGATATCCTTAATGGCTTATTTTGGATTGACAAGATAAAGAACAACTCTCTGATGCCAAATACGTCGGTCTGCCTGCGTAAAGTACGAGTAGTTGCGTTATCTGTATAGGGCGCCTGAAAACCAAGTTGTTCTAATATCAGTAGCGTAAAAACTGACCAAATATTCAGTTGCGCTATGAAGCAAAGAGCGTTCAAACGTGATTTATTGTGACCAAAAAAAAACGATCAGGTTATAAATGGCTGAAAATTACAAATCGTAAACTGTCAGTACGTGCTAGCTTATTGGCACCAAAACTGACCAGATATTTGGTTGCAATTCATAGTTATCGGCGATCTTAGTTCCAACTACCCATGTCTTAACGTATATTCTTTAAGTATTTTACTAGTAAAGTGCTTGGTTTAAAAACGAAAAAAACACGCTTTTATGACCGATGAGAAAACCTTTCATCAATGATTAAAATATCTAATCGCTAAAAAATCTTAAATCTCACCCTGCTCCGTCATCAGACTCTCACCACCAAGTAAGTATAGCGAATAGGTCATCAGTATAAAACAAATGAGCCCAAGCTCAAGGGGTTTCGCAACAGCCATGGAAGAGTTATATTGCCCACCATGACACCATCATCAGATCAGCTCGATAGTAGCAATTGGAATTGTCAACGGACTCTTATAAACTTACAAAGTTTCAAATCGATACGATAATTAGAAATAGGCTAAAATTGAATTCCAAGATTTTCTTACATTGTGACTTAGTTACAGGTGAAGCTAATAAAAAAGCGTGTTTGAAATATTCAGGTGATTCTTCGGTGAGATTCTTCGATTTATACTTATATTTACTTATCATGATCCCAATAATCGTGATCGTAGGGTCGTGGGTTCGAATTCCGACCCCGGATTATGTACCAATAAGTTTTTCGGAACTTATATATGTAATGTATTGTAATTAATTTACGGGAGCGCAAAGTGAATGAAACACAACTGATACGAGACTGCCTATTTATTTTAGACGAAGGTAGCCAAATTCAAAATGTACATACTATTCTCCCCCTCCTGATTTTAAGGGGGCATCCATTAATTACGTGAGGCGTTTTGGGGGGGAAGGGGGTCGGGCCGGATCTCAATAAATCTCACGTGGGGGAGAGGGGGGGTCTCTACAAATATCACTTAATATTTTCCCCCAAAAGAAATAGTGTTAAATTGCGGGAAAGCTAAGTTAAACCAACTAAACCATGTTGTTAACCAACTAAACCACTCTTAAGACTACCTAGGAGTTCCCGTGGACTGAATTAGAACAATCTTTTTTTTTTAAATTTAAGTTAGTAAATCATAGCTGTTTTTTATTGTACGATTATTAAAAGTTTAAAAATAATTAGGCAAATTATGTAAGTTTTCTAAACAAATTACCAATTAACGTATTTACACTAAAACTAAGCACTTTCATAAAACTCACGTGAGATAAAGGGGGGAGGGGGGGTGTCGAGCCAAATCTCACGACATCTCACCAAAGGGGGTGGGGGGGTCGAAAAATCGCCAAAAATACTTCACGTAATTAATGGACAATATTCCCATAAAACTTAACCCCATAAACAATATTTCCATAAAACTTAACTGTGTATGTTATATTATTAGAGTAAGAACAAAAAATTTAAAAAAATTAAGTACATATTTTTATGCCTTTAGTTATAATATAAGTTACTAACATATATCAGAACTTGTTTTTCTTTAACAATGAAAACAAAAATGAAAACAGAACGAATTGTCGAAAATACATACTAATCGATTTCAAATCCATACCTAACAACCGGTCTGCGCAGTCTTTTACAGAGTCCGGCTGTACCACTATTAGACGGCTCGGGACTGGGCCGCGCGGTTTCGCGTATAGAGGGGGCTACAAGTAGCCTCCGATTGAGGTTGTGCTACTATCGGTGTGTGTGGTGATGTACAGTTGCTAGCGTCAACTTCAGGTGAAATGTGTACAATCGGGTCAACACAATCAAAATTATTTTCCTCTGTGTCATCCTTGCGTATTTGATCCACATGTTTTTTTTGGTATCTGTTGTCACAGTGTATAAAATATTTCAGGGGGCCGATTCTATCAGTAATTGTGCCGCGTTCCCATGTAAAATTGTTGTTTTTATACATTTTAAAAAATACTTTGTCCCCAGGGCTAAAAGCTCGTTTACTGCCTGTTTTTTGTTGAATTTGTGACCACTGTTTACGTTTTACTATGTCGTCCGTCATGGGGCGTAACAGGTCGGGGGGGGGGTTCGCACATTTCTTCCTAATAATAAGTTAACGGGAGTCCTGCCCGTCACACTATGTGGTGTAGATCTATAAATGAACAAGAAATCTTGCAATGCCTTTTCTAAATCCACTTTGTCACGCATCGCTTTTTTAAAACTAGTTTTGATTGTCTTGACAGCATTTTCCGCGGCGCCGTTGCTGCTGGGTTTGTACGGCGTAACTGTAACGTGTTTAACCCCGTGTTGATTTAAAAACTGTTTGAATTATTGGCCATTAAACGGAAGACCGTTGTCGGACACTATTTCTCGAGGCCAGCCAAATTGTGCGAATAAAATTTGTAGCTTACTCGGTGTTGTCTTTGCGGTGGTACTAGACATGCGGAAGGCCTCAATCCGTTTCGAGTGGGCATCAATTACAACCAAATAGTTGATATTACCACTTAGAGTAAAAAAATCAGCATGTAAACGGTACCCAAGGCTCTTGTGGCCACTGCCAAGGGTGCAGCTCGGCAGCGGGTGGCGCCCCTTTGCTCTATTTGTAAATCAATTCCTGGCTAGTAAACATAATTTCGCGCTAAGTTTTTACAGTTAACTATACCCTGATGAGTCTGATGTATTTGTGCCAAAATCTGTTTTCTCAAACTGATAGGAATGATCACCCTATGACCATGAGATGCAACCCTGTTCAATATCTAGATACTGCTTAATGTTAAAGTACGGCTGTAATTGTGGTTTATCGCAATATTGCCAATTTGTTTTAATCACCTTCAACACATCTGTCAATACGGGGTCTTGCAAAGTGTGTTTAGCGACTTCTTTATAATCAATTGGTGATTGATTTTCTACGAAGTTTTTTTTTTTTTTAATTATTAAACAAAAAATTACACTGCTTCTTAAAGTTAATGTAGGTATCAACGCGCGTATGAATTTCACGTTCCGGAATCGGCATTCTAGATAAGCTATCCGCTACGCAGTTACTTTCGGATCCGATAAATTTTATTTTGTAATTATACGCACAGCTCATCCATTGGCGTATCTAGGGTTATTTTCTAGGGGGGGCCTGGCGAAAATTAAATGTACTCTAGCTTAATACGCTGTGTATTCAAAAGTAACTAATACTGTATTAATAGTATGTAATAATAAGTAAGTTAAGTATGTAGATTTCTTAGCTGTAGATAACTATATATATTTTTTTTAATGATTTTTGTGTGAAGTTATCAGTATTATGGCATCAATTGTAGAATTTCGAATTGGTAGCCCAATATTCTGGGGTAGGCCCTAGACCATACTTGGGTGGGCACGGCCCACCCGGCCCTCCCCCTATATAATACGCCTATGAGCCCATCTTTGTAGGCGACTAGCAGCCATCCAGGGTACGCCTTTATGTTCGTTAAATATCGCAGCTAACGGTTTACAGTCTGTGATTAATGTAAACTGTCGACCATACAAGTAATCATGAAATTTTGTTACCCCGAATACCACCGCTAACCCCTGGCGGCATATTTGCGCATAGTTGGACTACGGTTGTGAGTGTGCGCGAGGCGTGCAGGACGGGCCGCTCGGTGCCATCGGCGGCACGCTGCGTCAGCACTGCGCCCGCGCCGCACGGGGACGCATCACACCACAAACTAGTCAGCTGTTTGGGGTCAAAATGTGGACAAAACGGGGTCAAAACGGGAGCCTCTTGCAACGACTTCTTAACCTTTTTAAATACGTTTTCGCATGCCGCGGTCCAAACAAAACATTTATCTTTTTTTAATAATTCGTACAGGGGAAACTTACCGTAATAATTGATAAGGCCTAAAAACGCTCGCAACTGCTTGGGTGAGTTGGGAACAGGAGTGTTCACGATCGGATCTTCCTTTTTTGTTTCAGTATGGAGACCGTCTGCGTCGATGACGTAACCTAGATACGATATGGATTTTTTAAAGAAAACGCAATTTTCTACCGCGACACGGAGACCACTGTCTTCTAAAATTTTAAAAACCGCCAGTAACCGCTGCCAGTGATCTTCATCATCGTGCCCGCTTACAGTTAAATCGTCTAAGTAGCACGTTACAAATGGCATTCTAAACAAAGTATCCATCATTCTTTGGAATTTATTTGGAGCGCATTTAATACCGAACGGCAGGCGATTGTAGCAAAACATACATACCTTGCATAGTTACTATCGTACAGAGCTTCCTTGACGGTTCATCGAGCAAAAATTGTAGGTATGCGCTACTTAAATCGATTTCACTAAATAATTTACCTCCCTGTAAACCTGCAAAAATATCTTCAATCCTAGGGATCGGATATTTATCATCTACTAGAACAGGGTTGACCGTAGTTTTAAAATCGCCGCACAGTCGCACTTCGCCGTTCTTCTTGGGGACGGGACAACCGGCGTGCCCCACTCACTCCAGTCTACCGGGGAAATGATACCCTCCCGCTGCAGCCGCTCCAGCTCCGCGTCCACGGCGGGGCGCAGCGCGTGCGGCACGGGGCGTGCGCGCCGCCACACCGGGGCGATACTTCTAAAGTGATTTGTGACTTATTGAATGTACCTACCTATTCCCTGAGCGAAAACGCTTGGGAATCGCTTTGTAAGCTGTTTTTTTAACATATCGTTAGTAGGAACCTGACCTTGAGAGCTAGCAATGCTATATACTTTGGGAAACTTCATACTAAATTGTTTCATCCAGTCCCTGCCAAACAATGATGGACTACAAGTATTATCTATTATCAGCAAAGATAAATTACTTAAAAAATTTCCGTCGATTTCGCATGAGCAGATAATTTTTCCTTTTGGTTTCACCGTTTGACCACTGTACATTTTTAAAACGGAGGAACACGGAATTAACTTAAGGTCCTTAAAATGTTTATAATATGTCGCTACGGAAATAACACTGACTGCCGAACCGGTATCACCTTCCATTTTTAACGGTATATTATTAATTTTAACATTCAACACCCAACGCTCATCACTATGTCTTCGCTGTCGCTCAGCTGATAGATCTGTACCGCTCGATCGCTCGAGCAGGTGGACTTCGCCGCGGAATCGTTTTCGTTATCACTCACATGGTTAACTCGCGCGTTTTGTTTACGTTTGCGACACATTTTCGCTACATGCCCTATCACGCCACATACATAACACTCACTATCGCGGAACGAACACTGATCCGGCTGGTGCTTTCGGCCGCACCGGTAGCAGCGCTGCTGGGTGACGGAGGGCGACGGCGCGGCGCGGGCTGGCGGCGCGGCGCGCGGCCGCGGCCTACGGCGTGCACCGTCTCCTCTGGCTGGCGGGCGCCGGCGCTGGCCGCACCGCCACTGCTTCCCTCCCTGGGTTTCGAGTCTCGTACTGCTGCTTCCAGTGACAGCGCCAGCTCTGATGCGCGCGCGAACGTGAGCTTGGCGTCATCTTCGACCAATAATCGTTGACGAATACGTTAGCTCGCCCAACCGTACACAAACTGGTCACGTAAACTTTCTTTTAGTAGTTCTGTACTTGCGAATTTGCACGGCTTACTAAGTTTTTTTTAGTTCGACCAGATAATCCACTATAGACTGTCCCTCTTTTTGTTTGCATGATCGAAAAATCATCCGTTCGGCGATAATGGAGCGTTTCGGTGACAAATGTTCTTCTACTAACGTTACGATCTTCTCGAAATCCACTGATTCGGGGTTGTCCGGGTAGCACAAATCGATTATCAGGTCCAGCGCCTCTGATCCCACAACTGCGACTAGATATTTGGAGTATTCAGCCGGTTTGATGTCATGAATATTCAGCCACGCCTTCAATCGACTCACATACGTGGACCACCTGTCCACACTCCTTCGGCAAACTACTATTTTTATTTTCTTTCGG